>CM050166.1:342541997-343054497 GCA_027410445.1 Discoglossus pictus
GTGTGTGTATGTATGTGTGTGTATGTATGTGTGTGTATGTGTATGTGTGCATGTATGTGTATATATGTATGTATGTGTATGTATATTTATGTGTGTATGTATATATATATATATATATATATATATATATATGTGTGTGTAATGTAGGTGTGTATCTGTGTGTAAAGTGTATTTGTGTTTGATTCAGATTTTTTTCTTTTTCTTGTTTTCCTCCTCTAAAAACTAGGTGCGTCTTATCTGCCGGTGCGTCTTATAGGGCGAAAAATACGGTATCTAAAATTGCTGTCTGTGGTGAAGCCGATCCTGGGTTAAATTTCCACTTAGGGTTTTACGGTTTTAAAAAAGATCAGAATGATGTTCTTTAGTTTATATAATAAATAATATGTAAATATGTTCTTTGTTTATTAATTTAATCCATTCATTGATTTATCTATATATAATGTGTGTTACATAAAATGTTTTCATTGGTTCTAAATCAATGTCTTAAATTTTTCTTTTAGATTAACTAATGTATTTATTAAAACACTTCTGATATATAAATAAAAATTGAAACATTTATTTTTTTTTAACAAAAAATATTGTCACTAAATACTTATCAATGAAAAAGAAGTTCACCACTGTACTCTGCTTTTAAAGAGAGTGTAAATTCATAATACAATGTAAAACACTTACAGACTACAGTGTTTATTATTTATGCAGATTCTTGTGGGAGACCTTCAAGGGCTAACTAAAATGATAATATCCAAGTCGATTCTTGATCAATTTAAAAACGTAAACATATTTCCCATATGATTTCCATCCTCTAACTGATAGTGCAGAGCACATATGGTGACTTTTTGTTCCTTTTAGTCACCCATTCATAAGCAATGAAATCTCTATTTCTAAATCCTGCCTGTTGAGAACAGTACATGCCTCTACTTGTGTGTGTGTATATATATATATATATATATATATATATATATATATATATATATATATATATTTACAGAGCGTAACATGCATCATGACAATAGGAAATACAGAATATATTTGAAGTCAAAGAGCGTACAATCTATGCTGTGTGTATGTTGTGACAGAGTGTTTCACAGTGTTTGTATAGTGTGTGTGTATATAATTGTATATATGATTGCATGTTTTTTCTATTAAGAAATATTTGAGTATTTGATCGACTGTGTGAGACTCATTTAAAGGGACATCAATGCTACTCTTCATCATCAAACAGAACTCTTAAAAACAAGAGAAAAACTTTTTTCATTTTTAAAATTGATAAATATTTCATTGTTTTATAAGAGTTAACAGTTGTGTTGACCTTCCTTCAACTTCCTTCACTTAGAAGAGTCTGTAAGAACCAAGAACTGCAAGCACCCCACTAATAACAATACATTCTCCTTTCTACAACAAAAAGTTTCAGCTTATTTCTTTGGGGGGGGGGGGGGGGGGTTCACATCATATTTTAAAAGGGAAATATGTTAGATGTATTCTTGCAATACAACTGTAAGGATATCTCTCCATGTTGGCCTCTCCATCTGTCTCCACTCCAATCCATATTGAACTAGACTCCACGCTCAGTATCTGTCAGTCACTCCACTGGCTTTCCGTAGCCTCCAGAGTAAAAGTTAAAATCATAACCCTAGCATATAAAGGCCTCAACAACAGTGCACCCCCTTATAGCTCTGCTCTTGTCTCAAATACTCTCCCAACCGACCTTCTATCCACCTCAGTTATCGCCTCCTCTCACTCCCGCTTTCAGGGCTCGTGCTGCCCCTATTCTCTGAAACTCCTTGCCACCATCAACTAGACTATCTCCCTGCCTCAAATCCTTCAAACACTCACTAAAAAGGCATCTGTTTAAAGAAGATGATCACCTCCGACCTTGATTTTTACACTGCATCTATCATCCCTATACCTCTCCCAAACCCTTTACATTGTAAGTTTGTGAGTTTTCAATCTTGCAGGGTGCTTTAGAGACAAGTACTATGCACATTTGATTTTAAGCTAAAACACAGGGCCCGCCATTCTTTTGCAATGTGTTAAATTTGTTTTTGACTTGTACTTAACCCATGTATAGCGCTATGGAATATATTGGAGCATTACAGATAAAGTCTAATAATTTACAAAGAGCTTGTAAATTATGGTTCTTTTTGGACCTCCCCATAGCTCAATAAATCATGTGGTGCAAGACAGACTCGTGGCTCAATATAAGCAAACAGTTTGAGGGCTATAAGGCTTAACATGTATGGATATACTTTTAAAACAAAGAAGAGAGGTTTAAACTAAATTTGTACACATGTTCTGCTTGATTTTGCTCTACATGATGGTGCAGAGCATGTTTAATTACTCCAGCAGCCCTTTAATTATTGAGTGTAGTATCCTAATTTTTTTAAGACGTTGTGAGTCTCCAACACCATATAAAGTGTAGCACAGTACTGAAGCAGCAGTAGTTATCGAAGTCTCTCGCATATGTACTTAACTTTGTAAAGGGTAAAACTTTAAGCAAACAATTTATAATAACAACATTTGAAAAAAACCTTCACTTAAAAATCTAAAATGTACATTGTCGTCTTGTGCCTACAGCCATTATAATACATTTCTTGCGGATGTCTCACTAAAAAGCCTTTTTATATGATGATTGCTAGAGATAAAGAATCCCCAGAAGAAAACTCGTACAAAGGAGAGCTTAAAGTGTTATTCAAAAGAGTATTAAACATTGTTTGTTGATATCTAATGTGGGATTTTCTCAAGTAGGTAGGACAATGTTAATTTCTTCATTAGTGAGAACATACATCCACTGAAGTCGTCTTCTTTCAGCGTTACGGATTGTGTTATCCCCAGAGGCTTGGATGTGTTTATTTCAATATTTAAAAGTATATAGCTGTACCGTGTCAGACCGACAGACTGTGCACAGGAATATAACAAAGACTGCTAGGATATGGTGTAACTACTTGAAGGGTTAATTTTGTTGTGTGTTTTGGGAAGAACTACACTTGAAAATAAGCTAATTTCTTAGAATATTCTAATTAATTACCCTTTATATGCAATGATGCTGTAGTGGAAGTTACTAGTTTGATTTATGCTGATCAACTTTCTGAAGTAGGGGGAGACCTTAAATGCAGAAGAATCTTCTATCTGCATAATGATAACATGGTAGCTTGAAGGACGACTGCAGTTCTAGTTTGGGTAAACTATGAATACAGGAATCCATTTTGTGATTGTTACATCACTTCTTTAGAACTGAATCATGGGGATGTGTGTTTTGCTTAGCAGTGGAGAGGGAAAAGAGGGGATTCCTTTGTTAATATAATTGGATAATATTGAAGTTGGTCCAACTGGCCCAGTAGCAGACTCCTTGCTTTAGAAAATGCAACCACATATCTCCATAAATGTAAACGCCCCTCACACACACAGAAATTCCTCCTATGTATCATGGAATCCACCAGGGCCCAGCAGAGGCATTTATTTGTTCTAATTAAAAACTAGATGTATGACTTTTTTCAACTTTGTTACACAAATATGTGATTCCATTGTGCAGTGGACCTTTATACTAGCAGTGCTTTCAATGGGACTAATTGAAAGTTCATTAGTTTACAAGGTCTCACACTTCTGAGAAAGCAGCATACATTAGCAGCTCAGAAAAGAAAAACACAATCAACAATAATTGCATATACAAATTCTAAAATGCTATGTTTATTTTTTTATATTCTAAAGAGTTTTTGCTTATATCAAGTTTAGCTTTTCAAAATATCATATAGAAAAAATGGGGGGAGTTTAAAGTAACACAGCGGATGTTCCAAATATTGTGTAATTAAAAACTATAATTTAGAACAACTACTTTTTCAATTTAAACATATTAAAAAAAAGAAAAAAAAAGTAAAGAAACAGCACCAAAGAAATATACAGTAGACTCTAAGTTATCCGCCACCCATGGGGATTGGTAGATGTCGGATAAATGTGGTTTCTGGTTGATTGAGAGTTACTATTTAATGAGGCTTAGATCAGATGCATATAGGATGCTCTTTTTCTTGTCAGTGAGGGTTGTTCTAGCAGCAGCAGCTTTCACTCCTCACTTATACACAGGTTTGTTCAGCTGGATGGTGCGGTGCTGAACCCGGGAATGTAACACAACACTGCCCTGGCTCAGTCACTCATGCATGTCTGTGTCCAATTAACACTGAGTTGCAGAGACATACAGTGGATGAAATCTAGGTGCCTGTAAGCATGTTGTGGCATGAGTACCTGGCTCCTGGCATTTGTTGAGCCTTGTAAATTATTTTTCATTTTTTTCTGGTTTCTTGAGTTCTGGATAACTGAGAGTCTACTGAATCTTGTTATTTAGAGAACATTTGCAATAATTACAGAGTACACCCTTATAAGTCCATTGTCTTTTGTTCTTCTGAAGACTTGCACTGAAGACATTTTAATACACAATAAATCTCCCATTAATGAAGGGTCCTTTCACCATAAACATCTCTGAGGTGAATATGTTAAGTAGAGCCACAGAGAAATTAAAATTATATTGGCACAATGGAAATGTGGCAGATATATCTGTCATTGCATTTATTAGCTCTTATGGAAAGCTCAGTAGTTTACAAGGACACACCCGGTTGAGATGCTGCAAGAAGCAAACTTAATAAAGAAGATATAAGTCTACAGTGAAGAATTATTACAAATGAAAGTGAAAAGTCTGTGTTCATTTTTTTTACTCTCTCACATCACAACATCTTGTCTGATTACGTTTTGTTGATCAAACAACCATAAAAAATTGAGCTCTGTGTTTTTTCAAAAAGCAACCATTTTGGGGTGACAGTCATTTAAAAAAAAAATCTTTTGATAGTCTCAAAATAAGCTCACATGATTCAAAGAACAATTCGAAGGCAATACAAACTCTGCTTTTGCTTCAGTCAGTTGTTTCCTCTGAATTCAGTAGTATACATAATTAAGAGTTTCCTAATTACAAGCTGTTGGCCAATATATGCAAATGTCTGACACCACACTAAGGTTATGATATGGTGTGAGAGCACTTCACACTGCAACATCTGTGCAACATATGAGCTAATATGGTGTTAAATATATCACAGACTTGTCTTGTTTCAGGGGAAATATGAGATCATCCAAGGTTAGAAAACATTCTGATAGCAGCAAAGTCATTACCTACTACTTACCTACAATACAGGGTGGGTGGGATTCACTTACTTCACCTGGGGCATGTATAGGAGGTCCCGGGTCACTTAAGAATGGGCAAACAAGTCATTTTGTATGAGTTTGTTTTTATGTTCTCTTGTTTTTTTTATTTTTTATTAAGAGGTGGCACAATAGTTTTTGTAACTTATTATTACAGTACAGGGGTATTATTATTATTATTACTACAGTATTACACTGTATAATTATTACCACACATGAGCCATTACAGTATTCATCAGGGATCCAACCTCAGAAAAGTATCTTGCCTATATATATATATATATATATATATATATATATATATATATATAATATATACTCTTAGACAGCCTTCACAATGTAGCCTTATATTATGTACAGTGCCAAAAAAAACACCCACAATTTACATGTTCAGGTGGTAAATTTTGAGCCTCATTTGCATGTCACTACCCACCCCAGAATCCTTAGCAACAGTGGAAATACTGTCCACTGAGTAATTATATAGAACATTGGGTCTCCTGGCCTGCTTGGGACACATCATTTCATACTGTATACATTGTGACTATGGTTCATTAGTAGTCATGTATAATATTTATTATAACCAGTGTGAAAGAGGTGCCTGGCATGCTGTGGTGCATATGGTCACGTAGAGTCACACACGACTGAACAACTTCACAAATAACTCTATTGGTATATTGTTGTTGCCATGTTGTTTTGTAATGATCTCCCCCTACCAATAATATCTCAATATCCGAGACTCAATCCAGTGAGCTAATCTCAGCCTCCAAGGTTCCTGTCTACTTAACAAAGAACATATATCCACAGGCCGCCACCACTACATACAATTGCATAAAAGTAATATATTTAAAGGTTGGTTTTACTTTTTATTTGAATCGGAACACAAGTTGCTCTTAAGGCAAAGACTTCACTTATGTGTATAAGTTATAGCACTTTTAATTGCAATAAAAAATCTGTATGTTAGGTGCTGTGAGCTGCTGAACAACATAACAACTAGAAACTAACTTTCAGAGTTTAGAACATAGTTTGATTGGCTCTTGAACTGGGTCTTGAATGTTTGACATCATCAATTCAGCATTCTGTTACTGCCAAAAATGGCAGCTTCCACTCTATGCAAACATGGGGGAGTAACTGGCAGTCATCTAGTTCCCTAACTCTAAAATAGACAGCTACTCTTCTCTGGGTGTCATTATTAATATAAAAGAAACTTCATTTTGTGTAGAACTTCCCCTTTAAAATAGCATAACCAGAATACCAGGCTATAGTGTCTCTTTAAGCAGTTTAAAGTGTGTTGCATTTATTTGTATAAAATGCAGCTTTGAAATATAGTATATTTAATCATTTGCTGGTCTCAGACTAATGTTTCTTGAATATATGGCCATTGAGAAGTGTGAAGACTGTCTTTGTCTTCATCTCAAGGGCAGCTGACCTTCTCATCGCCAAAAAGGCGAACCCCTTGCCAGCACATACGACTGCAGACTATTACATTAATCTGTTTAGCCGCTGTACCAGCTGCTTGCATGTTTTTAATTATCTTATTAGATGAAATAACGTTGACCTATCAAATAAAAATCAAGGTGAGTTATTTTTTAACTTTCCATTTTGCATGTTATTTTCCTAAATACATCATTATGGCTTGTCTATTATTATTGGAAAGAAAGCCATTGAAGTTGACATTTTTTTTTTGGCTCTTAAAGCAACTAGATTCCTGAAGGGCATCTGTACTTTTCCTGAGATTAAAGTTTAATGGTACATTTAAAATCTGTGCTGTTTGTTGTGTTAAAGCAAAATACAATTATCTCTGTAAAATCATTAGACTTGCAGTGCAAGCCACAGTTTCCATTTATACATATTCCACAAGCCTAACATAAGTGTGACTTCCTGGAATGTATCTCCTGTGTGATTTTATCAATACAGGTTGTATGGGTGAGAAACGCGCGTGTGTGTGTATATATATATATATATATATATATATATATATATATATATATATATATTTATATATATATGTATGTTTCCTAAAGAACCATTGTAGTTTGGCAAAACAATTCACATCTTTTGTGAGTTATGTATCAAATGACATTAGGAGCTTTTGAAGCCATGAGCATGCAAGCCTTTTCATTCTCATATTTATGAGACTGTTTGTATCATGGGTGCTTCTATCCTGGCCTGTAGTCTAAGGGGAAGACTATCCTACCAAAAGTTTCTCTGCTACTAATATATAAATGGTCCAAAAGAGGCTGAAACATATGCCTGGGTTTGCTGTTTCTGCTGTTCAGTGTAGAATTGCCTGGTATTTCAGGGCTAGATCACACTATCGAGTGAGACCAGACTGATATACTACAGGCTATTTCTCCCTGTGAAGGGCACAAGTGAGCTAAAAGAGGCTGCTCTTTTGAGTAGGTAACCAGACCAATAGAGCAAACCCACCTAGGTGTTATATTGTTCTCAGTTTGAGCGCCTCTACTTTGTTTTTGTTTCTGCTACTAATATTGTCAAATTTCTAGTCAAAATGTCAGTCTTTTAAAATAACTGAATAGAGATGTCATAAGGATCCTAGGTTGTTCCCATTCCTCTTAGGTGTTTAACATCTAATGATGTTAAGATGCTGCCATTAAAATCAGATTCAATTTAATAGTTCTCCATGGAAATCTCAATGATTGTATTTAAGTAAAGTGTCTAATACCCATTATTAAGCCAAGATCTTCATAACAGTATATTGAGACTTCATTGGTCTATTAATATTTATCACAGAGCTTAGACCAAGGTTGGAAAAAACATTGTATGTTTACATTGTATGGCCCCTCTTGTAGTGCTAAAATGTAACAATCACTACCAGGGTCAGTATAAAGATTTGTCAAGGAAGCTTTTTGTGCCTAGAGGTTTTCAACTGACAAGAGGACATCCCTTGAGGTTAGAAGTAAAAGGATTCCACCTTAAAGAAAGAAAAGGGTTCTTCACATTAAGGGTGGTTAATCTGTGGAATTCTCTACCAGAGGAGGTGGTGACAGCGGATTCGATAGATAACTTTAAAAGGGGACTGGATTTATTTCTAATAAAAAAGGGAATTCAGGGTTATCATGGATAATTAGAAAGGGAGTATTGATCCAGGGAAAAGTCCGGTCGCCGGTGTCTGGGATCAGGAGGGATTTGATTTATTATTTTTATATATATATATATATATATATATATATATATATATATATATATATATTCTTTTTTAATTAATAGTTAATCCGCATATTGCAGATTTGACTGATGGACTGAAGGTCTTTTTTCAACCTTAAATACTATGTAACTACTATGTAACTAGTGAAAGTGTACATCAGGGACCTGGGTTGATTCAGCCCCCAGGAGAGACAAGCAGATGCAGGATTGAGAAATCAGAGCTTTCTCTGTGTCGCTCAGCTACAATCTGGTAAATCAGAGACACTTTGTGTAAACTGTTATCATCTGACTGGACATCAGCGGAATGATAGCTTATCCTGCAAGGTATAAATGGTGTACTGAAGTGCTTTTTATATGATGTAAGTTTTGATAATTTGGGAATGATTATGGCTGTCCATATACTTCAGAGCCCAACTTGTTCTTGTACTCAACTCTTACAGTTTATAATTGTTCTTTGTTTGCTTAATAATGTAAACACAATAAAAAGTGTATAAAAGTAAGTTGGCACCTTTACTTCAACCAAATACTTCTTACACTGTAAATGAATGTTCCACCACTGTGAATGGCTTTAAAACATTATTCAGCCCAGCACAGCAGGCTCCAATGGCTTGATGTATGGAGCTTCATATAGATACACTGGCTTAAGTGGGGTTTAAAACACTCTGCAGCCCCTAACTTAAAATGCATATAACTCTGCTTCCTAAGTGGCAGTTTTAAAAAAGAAAACACTTTCCACAAGCTTTTCAATAAAGCAGTGCACAACTGGTGACCTCAGTAGCTTTTTAATAAAGGGACATGATAGAGTCCTAAAAGTTATGCACTGGAACACAGAGTGTTAGTAAGAGTGCAAATAAAGTAACATTTCTGTAAATGGTTAACATAAGCCCTGACTAGGTTGTATGACCATCTCCTTGTATATTGCATCCCTGTTTTGATTGTAATTCCCAATGCACATTATTTTAACTTCTAATAATAAAATGCAAGTACAGAACACTATTTGCTAGACACAGTATTTATCCTGTTGCATCTAAACTATTATTTCAGCAGAGATGTCAAGACTGATCTTTCCAAACTAAGTGGTAGTCATATAGCTAGCTCAGCAAATCCATTTCAAGGTCTTAATTTCTTTTAGCAAACACAAACAACTTTGGATTTTGAATACTTAGTGTTTTTTGTTATAGTTAGTTTTGGTCGGCGCTCTGTAAAATTATTCAGAATTGTACTGTTGTGTGATATCAAGAGCACAGAGTATGGATGATGACTCATTCCCAATTCGCTCTAATAAGAGAAATTAAATACCCAACGTTCTTATTGAAATGTGAACAAACATCGCTTGATAAAGATTCGGAATTGTATGCATGTAGGTGGAAAGTAAATAATATCCTTTAATGATAAGAACAAACTCGAGCGTATTACAAACTCGAGCGTAGACGAGGACCAGAATATCAAGTTACAGATGTTTTTGCATTGACCACGTAGCATATGAATATATTAGCAACATATGCTTTTAAATGCAAACCGCATTTTAGTGGTTTTAATTGTAGGGCTTTGGTTAGACTTATTTAAAGGACCACTGTGTTCAAACTTTGTCTAGATCATTGGTACTCAATCCTCTCCTTAGGGAAACCCAGAGAGGCCATGATTTCAGTTTAACACTGTGTGAACTCACATGAGCTAATTTGAGGCTCCAGAGAATATTAATTGGTAGTAGAGGGAGGAGTGGGGGAAGAGGGAACATGGAGATGGCTTTGTTAGATAAGTGACAGTGGATCTATACAGTGGTCCTTTTAACTCAGGTCTATCTGTGTGTCCTTGGGGCGAGGGTTGTGAATCATTGTTTTAGATGATCTTTTGAATAACTAAACTTGTAATGGGCGAGGTGTTCTTAGAAAATAATAATAATAAGCACAACCTTTTTTATAATTCATTTTTTATTGGGTGAGAAAATGTTATAGTGTACAATCGCATGAAAAATGTTATAGCATTAATAAGTATACAATCTCTTGTAAATGCTAATTTCTTAATTAAACAAAATAAAGTTGTTTTAATTTGAATATAAGAAGTTTCATTTTTATTTTAGTTTTTAGCAAAAAAGTTGCTAATTCAACAAAAGAAAACTTAAAGAAAAAAAAAAGAAATGAAAAAAGGCGGAGGTTGGAGCACAAATGTTATAAATTTCTATTGTTCTAGGGTGTTCATTTTTTCTCATAATGAGACAAAAGGCCTCAAAGTGTATACGTTAATTTCTCTAAATAAGCTATTTCCTCAATATCTTTTGCCATCTGAAATCAGGATAGGTTTATTTTTTATCCAGTTGAAAGCAATATGTAATTTAACTACCCCCAAAATGGCAAATAATGATTTCTTACCATCCATTTTCAGGGGTTTCCTAGGAAATATACCTATCAGACAGAGATGAGGTGTGAAAGTAAGCGGTCTGCCATAAATATCATTAACTATACCTTCCAATTTGTCCCAGATACCTTTTAAGGGCGTGCAAGACCACCGACCCTGGAGCTGGGTACTTACATTTTAGCAACCTCTTTTTTTTATTCTTGTAAAGGAAGAAATATCTATTTTCTCAGACTGTAAATATGCCTAATACTACCTCGAGATTGGAGAGACAATGATTTTCAAACAATGTTACAGGATAAAAAAAAATAGTTTTTAAAAATTGAAGTGATAAAATGTTATATATAAATATACCAATGATAAGCTTGGTGAGGAATTCCTAAATGTTCCGGTAATGTTTGGAATTATATGAGATTTCCCTGATTTATGAAATGCTTAATTTTTGTGAGTAGTTGAAGTTTAAGTAATGGTAAGTATGATGGAGATTGGCTAGGTGGAAATTGAGTTTTATTGAACAGAGAATCAAAAGAAGAATACCAGGATGCACAACTATTTAATAGTTAACTTGAATACACAATTATTCACCTTATTTACTTTTTTGAGATGATTTTGTCTGCTACTTTCTCAAGAAGGTGTGTCCTTGTAAACTAATAAGATGGCTGTTGTTCATCTTTAAAGTACTGATAGTTTTAGCAGACACATTCCCATAACTTCTTTTGCAGTCAAAGTCTCTTTTCACCACAGGAAGTTGAATGCCGTAGACTAAAACGGTAGATTCCACTGCAATATAAATGCATGTGAAAAGTAATAAATGTCAGATTTTATTGAAATCTGAGGTTGTGGGAGAGGCCTTTAATCCTCCCACAATATTTAAACCCTCCTGTATTCATACCTGTGTACCTGTCCATTTTCATCTCCGTCCTCTCAGTCACTCTATCTCCCTAGCCCTCTAGCTATTTTAGCATAGGGTAGGCTCCGATTGCAAATTAGCGGGTGTATTTTCTTCTACATTCTAAAAAACATTTAGCTATTTTCAAGTTACCGTAAATTTAATGTAATCATAGTTTAGGAGCAAGTAAAGATCTATCATAGGCGGGAGTTATTATACATGTATTAAGCTGACATGACTTTTCAACCTACGTGTCCACATATTTGAATAATATTCACTTGGAATATTCCAGCCTTGTCGTGGCCGTGTGTGGGGACTGTTGACTGACTCTACCAACAACTAAAAAGGACCACTAAATCCAAGTTTCTTTTTTCCAATTACACCGCATGCAGATATTGTCTTATTTATATTGTTTGACTGAGTTGATTTCCCAACAGAGACTGCCATTGTGAACTAATAAGATTTCCATCATTCCTATTGAAATGACTGGCACTCAAGATTGCCACATTTCAATTCAACTAGTTAAACACTTTCTGCATTGACTTGTCAAAACTCAAGTTTAGTTCTACAAAAGAACATACAGTAGGTATGGCTACAGTGAATTTTTACACAAATGCTTCCAACTCGAAAACCTTTGGAACTATGAGTTGATGATGGATTGAGTCGCATCAGAATTTTAGCATCAGACTTAAATAATGTTATTCTGAGGTCTGAGCTTTTTATTATATATTATTAATGTGTGATTAGCCTTAAAATACGATAATGTGCAAATAACTCACTTATCTTGTTACAACTAATGTGTTCTTGCTATATATCGTGCAATATGCACAATTAGTTGCTCTTTCATTACTTGTTTCTGGACAAGAGCAGATGAATGGAGGGACTCTCCTCACTGTACCATTTCTGTAATGCCCCTTTTGATTTCTGCATTGTATTTCCCCCAAAAAAACTTTTCCATCCAAAACAACCCTTATTTACTCAGTCATGTTATATTAGTATTTTTTTGTGAGAGACCTGAAGAAAACAAGAAATTAAGGAACATGTAAGCAAAATCTGAATGGTTATATTGAGGAGTATAAGAGTTTTTTTTATGCATTCAGTTTGTATAGACCTTTTACGGATATGCTAAATACATAAAAACACATTTTTATACTAATGTGGTATCTTGAACTGATAGCCATCCACATTGACTTGAATGAAAAAAAGTAACACAATAAAGGATAACGCTTAGCATATGTGTACATAAATATGAAATTCTTTAATTCAAGCAGTGAAAACTGTATAATTTGTAATTTGTTAGCGGAGACCATCACAGTCCCTGTTTACATATAGATAACAAGGACACATGATGACAAAAAGACAAACAAAAAAAATTAAATTATAATCTGTTTTCAGCATTTTGTTCTATAACTTAGAAGTTCCCAAACTGAGGTTGCCCAAACAATCAACAGTGGTCCACCAAGACCTACAGCAATTTTCAAGTGGTCAACCAAGCTCCACGGCAATTTTTTTCTAATATATAGAATTTTATATATATATATATATATTTTTATATATATATTTTTTTGGGAAACAGTGTTTTAAACAATCATCATCTTTACACTGAAATATTAACTATTTATTTTTAAAGTAAGGTGTATAATTGTAATTAATTTATTTTGAAAGCTTAACTCCTCTTATACATACAGCTTTAGTAAAAACAAATATAGGTTGTCCGATTATTTAAAAAAAACACTTAATTTGACAGTATTTGTTAGTGTGATATCAGTCTGAAGCTTCTTATATACATGGATGGGTAGAACAAATGAGCTCCATTACTTTATTAACCTGTGGGAAGAAACAATAGATAATTAAGTCATGTCCTAATGTTCCGTTTGTTTCTGTCTACGGAATCCTGGCATGAACAATGTTCCAGCATATAATTATTATTATATTTTTCCTAGTACAATACATTTTTAATATTCTTTATTTATAAAATTCCAACATTTTCTGTAATGTCAGTAAAATACAATAATTTTAAAAAAAAAATAAGTAATTCCAAACTGTTCAATTTTAATAATTGATTTGGGGGAACTTACTGTTCCTGGTAGTCACTGAAAGAAAACAGCCACTTTTAATATCAGAAGTTTGACTAAAGATATCATTTTTAAGATATAAATGAATAAACTGTTGAGAAAACATAGAAATATGTAGCTGTTCTTTCTGAGGCTATGCTTTTGGCCGTTGGTATAGCTGCTTATTAATTTTGGAAGTAAGAATTAAAAAGCCAGACATACTGTGTCTGGTTGTAAACATGTTAATTGGTATCCAACATACTTTATATGATGTAAATATGGAGATATTGTTTTTATAATAATAAGCTTTCTCTATTTTTAGTTCCGATAATAACTAATCTAGAACCTGGAGCTCGAAACTAGTACAATTTATGACATCAGTTAATTGGAAGTAGTCAATAATGCACTCAGATTTGCAAGTCATGTTTAGTTACTGACAAGGAATTCTGGGTAAACATAAGTTGCTTTTATTGCTTTTTTGTTTATTATTGTTATTATTGTTATTATTTTTTTCCCAAACCAGCACTTGAAAAAAGGTTTTTAGAATAAAAAAAAATAATATAGCAATTAATTTATTATTTTTAAACAGAATTATGCTGCAGAAGAATCTGTTTTTATTTATGCTAATTAGCTTCCAGAGGTGGAAGTAAACTTTGAATTCAGTGGAATCTTCTATCTGCACAATGGGATGTGGGGCAGCTGAAACAGCCAGTGCTTTTAATAAACATAATGGAAAGCTCACTGGTTCACAAGGGCACACCATCTTGAGAAAGTAACTTATAGTGATGTCAGAAAAAAATGGAAAGCCACAATATAGAATAATTGCATATAAAAGTTTAAAAAATATTTTTTTTTTTTGTCATTTTTTAAGTTTTTGGCAATTATACATTTTTGCAAATTTTTGAAAGACCATATAATAAAAGAAATTCCTTTAAACGACCACAGTAATTTAAGAACATGCCACTTGTTGGTGAATTATGTTTTAACACTATGGGTTTTTGTTATCAGACTGAGGTTTCAGAGAAGTCAATTATTTAAGATAAACCGGTTCTCTCACCTTAACTACACTGGAACTTTATTCTGATCACAGAGGGGGAAGGGGGGGGGGGGGGGGGCAGGGGGGATTGAGGATTGTGTGATGGTTATGTTAAAAATGAAAGTTTTTTCTCACCCAATATTCCGATCTGAAAATGGGAATTGGAACAATTATCACCAACAGTAACATTACAACATAACCTTTCAATTCATTTACCAGCCATAACCCATCATCTCCTCCACATTGTAAACTACCTCAAGTACTTCTCTTGTATAAGTATGCAAGTTTTCAATCTTGTAAGGTGCTTTAGGGAATGCACTGTGTTTGATTGATTTTAAGCTCAAATACATGGCAGTCCATTGTGTTAAAATAGTTTTCGATTTGTACTTAACTCCTGTATAAGAAATATATTGGCGCATTACAAATAAGATAATAATAATAACCTAATTTTCTATCAGGCTTTATAAATATGGATTATAAGACCAATCTTATGTATTCTTTGTACCACATTTCTACAAAGCTACATAATATGTTACATGTTGCACAACTAAATGATTACTATTTATCTTAATAAACAATTACTGTGAAAAAATATTTTGGAGGGGCTGTGTTTGCTGATGGCAATGATCACATTAGAATGACATATGGCCCATATGGGCATTGGCTTTGCACAAAAAGTTTGATCAATGCCCTCAACAGCAGGTTTATGGTTTGAAAATAAGTTTTGATTTACACAAACTCTCTAGATGTGCGTGATTTTTTTTCTTTTTTCTTTTTAACAAATGTGTTTATTTGCTATCTCAAAGCACTTACTAGGGTCAGTTTTTAGGATTTCACCAATGTGACCTGGGTTCGGTTCCAGTCAGGGAACTAAGAGGTCTCACCACCCTGAAGCCACGCAGGGTTGGGCCTAGTCAGTACTTGGACCATCTAGGAATACCAGGAACTGTATGCTGTGGCCCCCTGGAGAAGGAACTGGCGATCCACTCCAGTATCTCTACCATGAAAACCAAGTAGATTGGCATGACCATGGACATATGTGCATAGTGTGTTACAGTCCATGAGGTCACAGAAAGTCAGAGCCGACAGAACGACACAAAAAAACTTACTAGAACCTTGAAATACTATACATGCAATGCCGTTTAACCTTAACAAACAAATGAGGACAAACAATATATGAGCTTCATAGAATAGCGTCTATTTTAAATACGTGAACTTCATATAAGTATAATATTTGGTTCAGAATGTCTAATTTTTCTTCACTGTATAAGCTAATATGCCACATCTGGTAGGAAAAAACAATAACAGAATTCATTTAGGACCTAGCAGTGCTCTAATTTGACAGTGACCTTGTTTTTATTTCCTAATTATATGGAAAAAAAAACACAAGGAACAAATATTAGCTTGCTAGGTCTAAGTCACCGTGCACCGTTCTCAAGCTGCCGATGTGTCATTCTTGGCATTTGACTCAGAAGAGACGATAAGTCTAATTCTTTTGTTCAAACTCTGTAAATGGTTTGGGACAATTAATTTCCAATCGTTTCCCAGTAGACTAGATTTACTTGTATATTAATGAGGCACAGGTGTTAGGCCCCTTGTGTCTCTGAGCCTGGGAGGCATATTTGGGTTGTTTATCTACTCAGCCATAGGTACTGCAAGGTGCTCAAGCTTGCCTTTTAACAGTTCATACAGTAAAGCTTTTTAATTTTTTTTTTGTGATGCTTTTTTATTTAAATTTGCCAGCACCTGTTAAAAATTTAAATCCGTTCATGTAGAAATAAGTGCACGCGCTTCCAGTGGCAAATGGCACTAAAAGTTAAATAATGCCGTCCTCTATTATGTTTAACAGCCCAGTCTACCATTAAGAAGATAAAGAGGCTTCATTTAAGCAAATATTTTAGCGAGGAACTAATAGTTATTAGCTTGAGTTCCTCTCAAATAATACAATCGGCGCGTCGCTAAAATATGGCTGCACCCGTATTAATATTCATTTTTCTTGTTTATTCACTGAACTGCACTACCAACATTTTAGAGAAAGTGGAATGGCCTCCATAGGCATTATGAATTTCAGTAGCTGGCATAATTATAGCGATCTACATATTCATTAAATCCTGAGAAGAAATGTGTCCAAAAAGACAACCATGCGTTTCGAAATTGTACTTGCATAAAAATGTGCGTCGACTTAAAAAAAAAAAAAAATTAAGTTAGCAACTAAAATAATGTTTGTATTATAACTGTTTGTGAAGCAGGGCATGTGGGAGTAATATGTTTCTTAAATATAATACATCCTTGTTCTTTACCTTCATAGCAAAGAATGGGAAGAACTCTTTGTAAACAACAATTATTTGGCAACAATACGTCTGAAAGGGATTAATGGGCAGCTGAGAAGCAGCAGGTTCCGGAGTGTTTGCTGGAAGGTAAGTAGAAAATATTTATTTATAGTTTGTGGTTTCAGTGTATCAACATTTTACCTGATGCGCCTGAAGATTACTGATGCATTCACGGGATTTTCCAGGCGACTAAATCTACTGTTTTACAATCCTTTATTATTATGTGCAGGATATATTGGTAATCACACCGTGCTGCTTTTTAAACCTTTGATGATTTTAGAAAAAAAACAAAACAAATGCTGGGTTTGTACTATGCTTAGATATTGTAACATCTCATCTGTTTGTGAGATACTAATATATAATTCAGTCTGGACAGTATTCCTGATATCAAGTTTCAAATAACTATTTACCCCACCACAATTCAGCTGTCATGATCTTCATCTGTTTTTCTGACATGCTGACTGTAGAAGTTGTGTTTGATTTACCATTTTACTTTTTTTTTCTCATTTATTACATTTTCTGCTACAGGACTACCAACGTTTACTGCTTTACAGTTTTCTGCTCCTCTTGTGAGACTTCATTTTGACTACTGTCTTCTGGCCTCTTGACTCCATTTCCTACAGCAGATTCAAAATGGAGCAGCTGGAGTTCTTGTGCTATCTCCAAGCTTTCCTTCCTTCTAAACGGCTTCAAATCCAGCATAGTTCATAAACTATAGCTTAAAAATGTATTTGATATTTTACACTTTTTGATCTATTCTTATGTATCATTATTATCCGTTATTTGTAACGAACCAAAAAATTATGTAGCGTTGTGGACAAAAAAATATGCTTCCGAGCTGCTGGATGTTTCTAGGAGCCAGTGAATGGAGTCCATTCATAAAGATATATTATCCTTATTAATATTATATTATAATATTTAGGAGCCAGTAGTCATAATTTTAGACGCCCAGCTCCTCATCTATCTATCTATCTATCTATCTATCTATCTATCTATCTATCTATCTTTGTCTGTCTGTATGTCTGTCTATCTCTTTGTCTGTCTATCTCTTCATCTGTCTGTCTATCTATCTCTTAGTCTGTCTCTCTATCTGTTCATCTATCTATGTATTTGTCTGTGTCTCTCTCTCTTTGTCTATCTATCTCTCTATCTGTTCATCTATGTATTTGTCTATCTCTCTACCTATATCTCTCTATCTATCTATCTCAGTCAGTTCTTCATTGAATCAGTTTGGAATTTTTTTTGCTGATCTATGAATCTGTTCAGTAGGAATATATTGTATGTGTGTCTGCAGTGCAAAGTACTAGAAATTATCTGATACGCAATTACAGCAAACATTTTCAAACAGTACGATGTTGCATAAAGGTATCAAGTGTCTATCTTACAAATGTATTTATGTTGTGTCACACTTTTTGATTTATATTCACTTAGATGAGATCTCTTTTGTGTCCTATGATATTCTATGGAACCAATATACGTATGTGTAATGTGATCTTTCAAACTTTACAATGAGCTTCACATGACTCACAGGAATTGGAGAAGTCTTGCCCCATTAGTGAGAAAACATTAATTTACGTGAACAAAGTCCTTAGTCTTGTTAATGAGCTAGTGGTTTGTTCGATTTACACTACCATATTGACACTGCAAAATTTCTGTGGCTGGGACAATGTATAGTCAGATTTCAGTGGCTGTACAACGTATAGTCGGTTTTCAGTGGCTGGGACAATGTATAGTCGGATTTCAGTGTCTGGGACAACGTATAGTCGGATTTCAGTGTCTGGGACAACATATAGTCGGATTTCAGTGGCTGTACAACGTATAGTCGGATTTCAGTGGCTGGGACAATGTATAGTCGGATTTCAGTGGCTGGGACAATGTATAGTCAGATTTCAGTGGCTGTACAACGTATAGTCGGATTTCAGTAGCTGGGACAATGTATAGTCAGATTTCAGTGTCTGGGACAATGTATAGTCGTATTTCAGTGGCTGGGACAATGTATAGTCGGATTTCAGTGGCTGTACAACGTATAGTCGGATTTCAGTGGCTGGGACAATGTATAGTCGGATTTCAGTGGCTGGGACAACGTATAGTCGGATTTCAGTGGCTGGGACAACGCATAGTCGGGTTTCAGTGGCTGGGACAATGTATAGTCGGGTTTCAGTGGCTGGGACAATGTATAGTCGGGTTTCAGTGGCTGGGACAATGTATAGTCGAATTTCAGTGGCTGGGACAATGTATAGTCGAATTTCAGTGGCTGGGACAATGTATAGTCGAATTTCAGTGGCTGGGACAACGTATAGTCGGATTTCAGTGGCTGGGACAACGTATAGTCGGATTTCAGAATGAGTTTCACATGACGGGAATTGGAGAGGCTGTACAACGTATAGTCGAATTTCAGTGGCTGGGACAACGTATAGTCGGATTTCAGTGGCTGGGACAACGTATAGTCGGATTTCAGTGGCTGGGACAACGTATAGTCGGATTTCAGTGGCTGGGACAACATATAGTCGGATTTCAGTGGCTGGGACAACGTATAGTCGGATTTTAGTGGCTGGGACAATGTATAGTCGGATTTCAGTGGCTGGGACAATGTATAGTCGGATTTCAGTGGCTGGGACAATGTATAGTCGGATTTCAGTGGCTGGGACAACGTATAGTCGGATTTCAGTGTCTGGGACAACGTATAGTCGGATTTCAGTGACTGGGACAACGTATAGTCGGATTTCAGTGTCTCGGACAATGTATAGTCGGATTTCAGTGTCTGTGACAATGTATAGTCGGATTTCAGTGTCTGGGACAATGTATAGTCGGATTTCAGTGGCTGGGACAATGTATAGTCAAATTTCAGTGGCTGGGACAATGTATAGTCGGATTTCAGTGTCTGGGACAATGTATAGTTGGATTTCAGTGTCTGGGACAATGTATAGTCGGATTTCAGTGGCTGTACAACGTATAGTCGGATTTCAGTGGCTGGGACAACGTATAGTCGGATTTCAGTGGTTGGGACAACGTATAGTCGGATTTCAGTGGCTGGGACAACGCATAGTCGGGTTTTAGTGGCTTGGAACAATGTATAGTCTGGTTTCAGTGGCTGGGACAATGTATAGTCGGGTTTCAGTGGCTGGCACAATGTATAGTCGAATTTGAGTAGCTGGGACAATGTATAGTCGAATTTCAGTGGCTGGGACAACGTATAGTCGGATTTCAGTGGCTGGGACAACGTATAGTCGGATTTCAGTGGCTGGGACAACGTATAGTCGGATTTCAGTGGCTGGGACAACGTATAGTCGGATTTCAGAATGAGTTTCACATGACGGGAATTGGAGAGGCTGTACAACGTATAGTCGAATTTCAGTGGCTGGGACAACGTATTGTCGGATTTCAGTGGCTGGGACAACGTATAGTCTGGTTTCAGTGGCTGGGACAAGGTATAGTCGGATTTCAGTGGCTGGGACAATGTATAGTCGGATTAAGGTATAGTCGGATTTCAGTGGCTGGGACAATGTATAGTCGGATTTCAGTGGCTGGGACAACGTATAGTCGAATTTCAGTGGCTGGGACAACGTATAGTCGAATTTCAGTGGCTGGGACAACGTATAGTCGGATTTCAGTGGCTGGGACAACGTATAGTCGGATTTCAGAATGAGTTTCACATGACGGGAATTGGAGAGGCTGTACAATGTATAGTCAGATTTCAGTGGCTGGGACCATGTATAGTCAGATTTCAGTGGCTGGGACAACGTATAGTCGGATTTCAGTGGCTGGGACAACGTATAGTCGGATTTCAGTGGCTGGGACAACGTATAGTCGGATTTCAGTGGCTGGGACAACGTATAGTCGGATTTCAGTGGCTGGGACAACATATAGTCGGATTTCAGTGGCTGGGACAACGCATAGTCTGGTTTCAGTGGCTTGGACAATGTATAGTCGGATTTCAGTGGCTGGGACAATGTATAGTCGCATTTCAGTGGCTGGGACAATGCATTGTCGGATTTCAGTGGCTGGGACAACGTATAGTCGGATTTCAGAATGAGTTTTACATGACGGGAATTGCAGAGGCTGTACAATGTATAGTCGGATTTCAGTGGCTAAGACAATCTATAGTCGGATTTCAGTGGCTGGGACAATGTATAATTGGATTTCAGTGGCTGGGACCATGTATAGTTGGATATCAGTGGCTGGGACAACTTATAGTCAAATTTCAGTGGCTGGGACAATGCATAGTCAGATTTCAGTGGCTGGGCCAATGTATAGTCGCATTTCAGTGGCTGGGACAATGCATTGTCGGATTTCAGTGGATGGGACAATGTACAGTGGATATAAAAAGTCTACACACCCCTGTTAAAATGTCAGGTTTCTGTTCTGTAAAAAAATGAGACAAAGATAAATAATTTCAGAACTTTTTATTACAGCACTCAGTCTTTTTGGGTATGAGTCTATCAACAT
This sequence comes from Discoglossus pictus, assembly GCA_027410445.1. Taxonomy (NCBI): domain Eukaryota; kingdom Metazoa; phylum Chordata; class Amphibia; order Anura; family Alytidae; genus Discoglossus; species Discoglossus pictus. Next base: position 342,563,448 of record CM050166.1, read on the forward strand.
GGCACATTTTGACTTGGCAAGATTTGCCAACTCTTCTTTGCAAAAACACTCCAAATCTGTCAGATTGTGAGGGCATCTCCTGTGCACAGCCCTCTTCAGATCACCCCACAGATTTTTCATCGGATTCAGGTCTGGGCTCTGGCATGGCCATTCCGTAACTTTAATCTTCTTCTGGTGAAGCCATTCCTTTGTTGATTTGGATGTATGCTTTGGGTCGTTGTCATGCTGAAAGATGAAGTTCCTCTTCATGTTCAGCTTTCTAGCAGAAGGCTGAAGGTTTTGTGCCAATATTGACTGGTATTTGGAACTGTTCATAATTCTCTCAAAATGTAGCCTGGCTTGGATATTTTTCTTCGTAAGAAAAGGCTTTTGTCTTGCCACTCTACCCGATAGCCCAGACATATGAAGAATACGGGAGATTGTTGTCACATGTACCACACAGCCAGTACTTGCCAGATATTCCTGCAGCTCCTTTAATGTTGCTGTAGGCCTCTTGGTAGCCTCCCAGACCAATTTTCTTCTTGTCTTTTCATCAATTTTGGAGGGAGCTCCAGTTCTTGGTAATGTCACTGTTGTGCCATATTTTCTCCACTTGATGATGACTGTCTTCACTGTGTTCCATGGTATATCTAATGCCTTGGAAATTATTTTGTACCCTTCTCCTGACTGATACCTTTTAACAATGAGATCCCTCTGATGCTTTGGAAGCTCTCTGTGGACCATGGCTTTTGCTGTGGGATGCCACTAATAAAATTTCAGGAAAGACCAACTAGAGCAGCTGAACTTTATTTGGGGTTAATCAGAGGCACTTTAAATGATGGCAGGTGTATGCTGACTCCTATTTAACACAATTTGGAATGTGATTGCTTAATTCTGAACACCGCTACATCCCCAGTTTTACGAGGGTGTGCAGACTTATGCAATCCCATTATTTTTATTTTTTATTTTTCTTCCCTCCAGCTAAAAGATTTCAGTTTGTTTTTCAATTGAGTTGTACAGTTTATAGGTCACATTAAAGGTGGAAAAAGTTCTGAAATGATTTATCTTTGTCTCATTTTTTTACAGCACAGAAACCTGACATTTTAACAGGGGTGTGTAGACTTTTTATATCCACTGTGTAGTCGGCTTTCAGTGGCTGGGACAACATATAGTGAAATTTCAGTGGCTGGGCCAATGTATAGTCAGATTTAAATGGCTGGGACAATGTATAGCCGGCTTTCAATGGCTAGTACAACGTATATTCTGATTTCAGTGGCTGGGACAATGTATAGTCGGATTTCAGTGGCTGGGACAACGTACAGGGAGTGCAGAATTATTAGGCAAATGAGTATTTTGACCACATCATCCTCTTTATGCATGTTGTGTTACTCCAAGCTGTATAGGCTCGAAAGCCTACTACCAATTAAGCATATTAGGTGATGTGCATCTCTGTAATGAGAAGGGGTGTGGTCTAATGACATCAACACCCTATATCAGGTGTGCATAATTATTAGGCAACTTCCTTTCCTTTGGCAAAATGGGTCAAAAGAAGGACTTGACAGGCTCAGAAAAGTCAAAAATAGTGAGATATCTTGCAGAGGGATGCAGCACTCTTAAAATTGCAAAGCTTCTGAAGCGTGATCATCGAACAATCAAGCGTTTCATTCAAAATAGTCAACAGGGTCGCAAGAAGCGTGTGGAAAAACCAAGGCGCAAAATAACTGCCCATGAACTGAGAAAAGTCATGCGTGCAGCTGCCACGATGCCACTTGCCACCAGTTTGGCCATATTTCAGAGCTGCAACATCACTGGAGTGCCCAAAAGCACAAGGTGTGCAATACTCAGAGACATGGCCAAGGTAAGAAAGGCTTAAAGACAACCACCACTGAACAAGACACACAAGCTGAAACATCAAGACTGGGCCAAGAAATATCTCAAGACTGATTTTTCTAAGGTTTTATGGACTGATGAAATGAGAGTGAGTCTTGATGGGCCAGATGGATAGGCCCGTGGCTGGATTGGTAAAGGGCAGAGAGCTCCAGTCCGACTCAGACGCCAGCAAGGTGGAGGTGGAGTACTGGTTTGGGCTGGTATCATCAAAGATGAGCTTGTGGGGCCTTTTCGGGTTGAGGATGGAGTCAAGCTCAACTCCCAGTCCTACTGCCAGTTCCTGGAAGACACCTTCTTCAAGCAGTGGTACAGGAAGAAGTCTGCATCCTTCAAGAAAAACATGATTTTCATGCAGGACAATGCTCCATCACACGCGTCCAAGTACTCCACATCGTGGCTGGCAAGAAAGGGTATAAAAGAAGAAAATCTAATGACATGGCTTCCTTGTTCACCTGATCTGAACCCCATTCAGAACCTGTGGTCCATCATCAAAGGTGAGATTTACAAGGAGGGAAAACAGTACACCTCTCTGAACAGTGTCTGGGAGGCTGTGGTTGCTGCTGCACGCAATGTTGATGGTGAACAGATCAAAACACTGACAGAATCCATGGATGGCAGGCTTTTGAGTGTCCTTGCAAAGAAAAGTGGCTATATTGGTCACTGATTTGTTTTTGTTTTGTTTTTGAATGTCAGAAATGTATATTTGTGAATGTTGAGATGTTATATTGGTTTCACTGGTAAAAATAAATAATTGAAATGGGTATATATTTGTTTTTTGTTAAATTGCCTAATAATTATGCACAGTAATAGTCACCTGCACACACAGATATCCCCCTAAAATAGCTAAAACTAAAAACAAACTAAAAACTACTTCGAAAAATATTCAGCTTTGATATTAATGAGTTTTTTGGGTTCATTGAGAACATGGTTGTTGTTCAATATTAAAATTAATCCTCAAAAATACAACTTGCCTAATAATTCTGCACTCCCTGTATAGTCCGATTTTAGTGGCTGGGACAATTTATATTTGGATTTCAGTGGCTGGGACAATGTATAGTCGGATTTCAGTGCTCTTTTAAAATCAGAATCCCAAATATCATAGATCTTACCTAAATGGTCTTTGTAGTTGCCATACAGCATTTGCTTATTTAATAACTGATTAGCAATTAAATAAATAATAGAATACTAGAAAATGCATTAAATGGAGCTTTTAACGTTTGAAATTTAGTGTTTCAGGGACTAGTAAAGCTACTTCTCTCCACCATCTATGCAATGTCCATTGGGTGGAAGAGGACCTGCCTAGAAGGCTTACTAAAACAATTTTGTCTGATGGATTTACGTCTGAGGAGCAGGCAGATTAAAGACTGCTATTAGAGCAGCCTCTGGGGCAGATTCTCTCTTACCCCTGGATAGCTGATAGGGGGTAGTTGCTAAGGGAGAAAACTGTTAATTCAAGTTAAGTTATTAAATAAACACATGAAACTCTATCATATGTGCATTACAGTATTCCTCTACTTGGCACAGACTGTAACACTTTTATATATAAACTCACCCAATATGCACTGTTTGTTAAAGCGGTTCATCTCCTATTTTACATCCCCACAAAAAAAGCCCACTCAAGCTAATAAGAACTGCAGCTTAGTCTTGCTGTAGTGCATTGCTATGTACTAGTGCGATCACACTACTACCCTAGAATTAGTACACTAAATACAGCCTCCCGTTACTCTTAGTCATAAAGACCATAAATAACCAATAATGAAAGCAATCTGTAAAATTAATAAAAACAAATTAATCACCTCATTTTCTGCACACTAACATTTCTAAAAATCTGGATTTATTATTGAAAAATACCTAGCACTGCAGAACAGGTGACCAATGTGCTGTAAAACATTCTGACTACCGACAGTAATTATAGGAAATGAGTACCATAAAATTATCTAGGGTAGGGATGCATATTGGTAAAATCACAATTCAATTTTATTGTGATTAATAGACTTGTATGTAATACACATAGGGCAAAACAGGCAGCACATGGCCTTGTCTTACTGTGTTGTTGTTGTCAGACATGTTTATATGTGTTATAAAGCCACTGTTTGACACTGAGGATATCCACCATGTTTAATAGGCAAAATAATGTAAAGAGACAGAGTTTTTAAGCAAGTAAATCTAGATTTTGTTCATTGAAAATGTTAAAATATAGCAAAGAAATTGTAAAATATACCGTCACACAGAATTGAATATGGGCTCTTTCCCCTCTCGACAAAGCAAATAAGAGAGTTATTGCCATATCTCTCCCAATTTTAATCTATCATTTCAGAATGTATTACAATGATCCCCCATTCCAAATGCAATATAAAGGAGTGCAGTGATACAACATGGCATCAACATTTAAAAGTATACTTTGGTCTCTCAGCCTCCTTCCTTAGAGTCCATGACTATGCGAGGTGGGCCAGGGGATTTTTATTGGCCTTCCAAGACGTCCATGGCATATTTATTTAATCCTTGCAGGACCTCCATGGCATAAATCTCAGTTCAATATGACAGACCTCCATGGCTCGGTACAGTGTACATGCCACTGTAATCCTTATAGGACCCCTGTGGCATAGAGGTTAAATATGTGTTAGAGACCCCGTGGTAGAGGTTAACATTAAGGTTCACAGTGTTAATGGATCAATTTCCTGGGGTACATCAATAGACTCTCATTGTTATTGTTATTAGTGGGAATCCCCGGGGGGTTCCCTTCACCGCATGGGAGGAGGGCATTGCCAGGGTTCCCCCCAGTTTGGATTCCCCATTTACTATACTCTAGGCTCATAGGGGATAGGGACATTGGGGGGATCCATGGCATGCTCCAAGTATATGTGCTGTTTGGTGCACTTTTTAATCCATAAATTGTGTCGGATATAAGGAATCAAACCTTATAGTTGAGGGGTTATAGAGTTTTCAGCATTAGGTGTGACCCTTGATTCATTTTCAGAGGCATTTTTCGGCCTCTACAGGTGGGTTTCAGTGTGCATAAGTTTAGGTTTTTAGGTTAAAAAAAAGGGCTTATGCATAGTATATTAATGATGTATAGCCAAGTTAAAAGCGATTATGATCGCTTGTAGAGATATTTGACACTGTAACTTGCAAAAACTGGGCAGTGCTGAAAAAAAAGCTCAATTTGATCAGTACATTACTAAGTTGAGGTGCAACTGCTTAAAAAAAACTGATTAAGATGGGCCCTAAATTGGCTGATTTAGATGAATTACTCCCTAGTATCTGGAAATGCCTAGTCTTTTCTCTTTTTACATGGCTTTGCACTAAAGACAATATATGTATAACCCAGCCACTGCTGATCTGCCATTAGCAAGAGATAGCAGATTATCCTTAATTGGTGGATCAAAATGGCTGATGGATAGGTAAAAATTGTAAATGTAAATTTACTGTAGAAAATATTATTTTAATTTGGCATTCATTTGATAAATCTTTCCTTTTAGTATCTGTGGTGTCTCATTAGGCTCTTCACTCACATAAAACAAAGCATATTGAATGTAAGATATAACTAAGATGCAGGGTGTTTAATATAATGCTTTCCTTACATTGTAAAGTTGTTTTATTTCCTTTTGCACTATTAAGATCTTTTTTTCTGAAAACCTGCCCCTTGGACTGTTAGACAGCTGCCAATCACATGCATCAGCAGAAGTGGTCTCAGTCACGCAACTACTTTGTTTTTCAGTTCGTAAAATTTCCAATAGCCTCTTGAATTCAGACCTGAAAATCTCTGGACAGAATATACCTAGTTCAGTCTGAACAGAAGAAAAATGCTGCGGTTGTTCCAAAATTGTAGTGATCTGGGCAAAGCTGTAAAGCAGATGGGATAAGATTCACCAACCTGCACTTATATTCCAGAGCAATGTTATTTATTACCATTGGTTTCATGTCCAGGGTGATAAACAGAAGCTGTAACAATTTGTAATTAAATTAATTTAGATTAGGAAATTATAAAACATGCCTGCTGTGTATTAAAGAGACAGTAAAGGTCTGATTCTATGTCATGCATTTAAAAGAGCATGCGGTAAACATGAAATATTTTTCTGTATGAAAACCTTGTGTCTGACACCTTTTTATCCTGCAGCACAGCTCCTCTTTTACTTAATTTGAAAAGTATTGTGGGAAGTTGGTTTGAGTCAGAATCTGTAACTCTTTCTTTTTGTTTAACCAGTTTGCCAGTCAGCCATCCTGCGTACAAGCGGACAGGATATCATTGGTTACAATGTTGTTTGAACAGCCGCACCCCCGTTTAAAGACTGAAAGAGAGTGCAGTATTCCAGTATGCCGTTTGCTAAAAGATAAAATAAGATGAAAAATTAGCAACAACAAAAGTAGAGGTGCTCAAACTCGACACCTCTACTTCTCTACTTTCTTTGTGTTGTTGCTTATGCAAATGACCATTGAAGTTTAGTCTCCCTAAGGGTGATAGTGGGCTCAATGGACTCTTTGCTCATTATGTCTTAGGGAGTTCAGCTGGAGCATGGGTGCACAAGATCGGTTCTGGACGGCCGCACAAATGCCTGGATTTGAAGATATCCTTTCTGCGTACAGGTGAATCAATCAGGATGACTAAAAAAGTGACTCGCTCACCTGAGCGCAGCAGGGATATCATCAAATCCAGGCATGTGTGTGGCCCTCCAGGACCGAACTTGTGCACCCCTGGGCTAGACTTTACTGACGAGGCCCAATCAAGGCTGAAACGTATGTCTGCGGTTTGCTGTTTCTCGTGTTCAGGGTAAAATTGCCTAGTATTTCGGGGCTGGATCAATTTAGTGAGTGGGACCAGACTGATATACTACAGCAGGGCTGTCCAAGTCTGGTCCTGGAGAGCCTTACACATGCCTGTATTTCATCAAATCCTGGCATGTGTGTGGCCCTCCAGGACCGAACTTGCCCACCCCTGTACTACAGGATATTTCTCCCAGTGAAGGGCACACTTGAGCTAAAAGAGGTTGCTCTCAGATTGGGTCATCATGTCCTTAGAACTAACCTATTAAGGGTAGTTCATTCTCTGATTTAGCACCTTAAAAATAAGTTTGATTGGTATCAGATTTCTCGTATTTAATCCAATTAAACAATTTATAATGTTAAAACTCTTCTTAAATGCATGTCTCCTTAAAAAGGTTAAAACATAGCAAAAACTGGTAAAGTAGTGAAATACAGGTAATCATTTGGATTTCAGGTGCAATTGATAAAAAAATGTCTATAGACTGTGATAATGAAAGCACTGGCAATAGTATATTTTTCATATCTAGTGGAGAGATATTGAACTCTTATTTACTAATTAAATCCGTTCTGACCGGCAAATCAGTGACAACCTAAAATTAGACAATTAACAATAATTGCAAATTAACTGCTGTCAGAATTATTTGTATATAAAAAGGGGCTATGCATTTAAATACCACACTTGAATTTAGGAACAGAAATGTTGTTATAGGGACAGTACAATGTAAATTATTCCCCTTATTTTAAGAATACCACTTCATAACACAGATGAGTCAATCTGAATGACTGTGATGGTAATTGATTCACCTGTGCATGACAAAGAAATCCTCAAATCCTGACCTGTGTGTGATTCACCAGGACCAGCCGACATTGGCAACCCATTTTATATTCAATAAAATGTAGTGACTTTGTTGAAAAGTAACTTTATGAACATTTCTTGTTTCTCACGTATTATCTGCAGACCATTTAGTTGCTTCTGTAGTCTGCTTCCATGTGTATTCACATTTATTTTTGAAGTGTTGTACTTTATTCCCCTGATAATCAGTGTCCTTTGCTAAGCCTGTTCCTAACGCATTTCACATTTTATTGGCAGCTGTTTCTAAATGTTTTACCCCAAGACAGAAGCCGGTGGATAACTAAAACGGAAGAGTTAAGAACAGGGTATAAAAAGATTAAAGAAATAGTAAGTGATATTTTTCATTATTGTCCAATACACTTGATACATTGCATCACAGAAAGACGTTGGATTACTGTTTTTTTTTGTCTGCTTTGTTTTAGCACATTACAAATCCTCGGAAAGCTGCTGGGCAGCAAGACCTAGTAATAAATAATCCATTATCACAGGATGAGGGGGTAAGTGCCATTATTAGTATTATATTATATATATTTAAGGTCAACTAAAGCCACATCCTCTTGTATTGGAGACTCCATTGTAAGTTTACACTTTATATGACAATTACATTGAGGAGGATAAACTAAAGTTGAAACATTTATACAAAGCAAACACAAATTATCTATTATTATCTTTTAAGTTTTAAAAGCAAAAATTCACAAACATATATAGTTTTCAAGAGCCATTACATTGATATACCTGGTTGCTATTTTGCAAACAAGGAAAGTCATTAAAGGATCATGTATAAAAAATGATTAATAAAACAAATTAATTTTTTTAAATACTTTGTTATTTATATTGACTTATTTTTAAGAACTTCATTTGAAAATGTGCCACTTGTTTTTATCCTATAATTTATGACTTTTTATATGCATTTATGCAATCTGCCATTTTGCTTCTAGTAGCTCAGCTTCCTGAAATGGGAGGAATCTTTGAATACACAGGAAGTTTGTATCTGTACAGTGGAAAAGTAGCAGTTACTACCATCAGAGCTCTCGTGGCACTAATGGGGAGCTTGTTAGTTTACAAGGACAAACCCACATCAGGAAGTAACTGGCAACAGCTGACAAGAAAACCAAATGGAAGTTTGCAGCAACTGCATATAAAAAAAGTTTTTTTTTTGCTTCCTAATAACATTTTGCCTGCAATCATGATTAGTTAAAGGGCCATTTACCTTGCTAAAGGTGCTCTTCATGGTGTGAAAGAACACAAGATTCTATGTTAAAATAATTTGAATTACACTAATAACAGCTAAAAATATTCAGCCTTATTAAATTGCGATTTGGTAAATTTAAAATGGCTCTATTTAAGCACACAGCATATTTTTTTTACAGAAGTTTTTAGTTAGTGAAGACCTTGCTTTTGGATAGAAGTTCACTAACTAAAAACTTCTGTAAAAAAATATGCTGTGTGCTTAAATAGAGCCCTATTAAATTTACAGAATCAAAATTTAATAAGGCTGCTAAGGTCTTTAGTATGTTTACATACACATTGCTGACTGTTCCATGTTTAACAGCATCTACCGACAACGAGCGGTAAAGGCTCTGTGAGCACAAAGATTTATAGTTTTTCACTGAAATTCAGGAATGCAGCTGGTTATGTTAACCCTAACTGTACTCTTTAGCGGATTCCAGCAGTCCTTTATCTCCACAGATGAATTTTGGGCGCAAAGGCACCTATTTCACAAATTCAGAAAGTATTTCAACATGTTTTTAGGATAACTTTACAGTGGTTGGCTCCAAGCTGTGCTGAATTAACTGGCATTTTAAACAACAGATAATACTGAAAACAATTGACCACAGTGGTCCTTTAATTGTCTGGTAAATTTCCGACAATGACTGTGATGGTTTGTCATGAAGTGCAGATACCATTTGAATGTTCACGTACATTCATATTATCTCCTCACTCAATGCCTATGTTATGTAAATCCTACATACATCTTATGTGAAGTTCATACATGTTTCTTCATACACATTTAGAAAGACACTGTTGTATATATCTCTTGGAGGTTTCTTGAATTATGCAATAATGTATTCTATGCTCTTTCAGTCATTTACTTGTACCGGAATATTGCAGTATGTTCAGGCTGCACTGGATCAATGCTATTCAATATTCATTTGCATTTACTCTGGAATCCATCAAGTTCTTTGTGTGTCTCAAAGTGACATATTAAGTATCCATGATCTTTAATACATGAAATAGAAATTAGAGGAATAAAAGTAGCAATGCACAAAAGTAAAGCAGACAGCTTGCATGAATGTTGTCCATCAACGAAAATTATGTTTTTTCACTTTTCATAAATACCTGCAATAAATTACAATTCTAGAATTGTTTTTAAATATGTCTATTATATTATCTGAAATGCAATAATGTACTTTCTATTTAATGCATTAGATACATATATAGTAATATACAAATCTATACCTCTAAACAACATTTTTTTTAATATAGATTACCTTTTTAGATTATCTTCAATATTGGTAAATTTGAGCCTTTACTGCCTTGTGATGATGTTTTTATGCTCACGGACACACTAGAGCAGATGATTGCACGCTGGAGGCCAGCAGTCAGAATAAATAGTGCATGGTTAAAACAAACACTTTTATCACTAAAGTGGGAGTTCAGGACAATTGTTACTTTTTGGCTACTTATAGTGAAAATAAACTAATTATTTTTGCATTGGGACCGCTTTATGTACAAAACAGAATAAAAATGAAAATGTAAAAATTTACAACGTAAGTGTCAGTATGTTGAGCCACAGCTGATAATACTGCCCGCTTGGCCAAGTAGTAAAGCAAAACCAATACCTTACAAACACTGAATTCTCATGAGAAAGTAAACTAAGAATTTACATTAAATCTTTTTCCAGATGTCATCTTTTCTTAAATGTTTAACTTTTTTTATATAGAAATGTGTTCAGCTATTTTGGAATATTTTTGAAAGCTATTGTTTCAGTAAAACTCACTCTCTACAATAAGCAAACTCCGTTACCCATTAATTCAACTTCATTTTTTCATGGTACAATCACCCCAAAGTAAATTATTAATTATACTACTTGTCTTGTAATAATGAAAATACTGAAAATGTTGTATATATGTTTCATTCATGTTTTTTAGAGTCTTTGGAACAAATTTTTCCAAGATAAAGAACTACGAGCAATGGTTGAACAGGATGTCAAAAGGACGTATGTATTGAACATGTCCCATTCCACATAGGTGTAAGCAGCATGTAAAGGACTGTCAGCCCTATTAAATTCAAAGCCCGTAGTGGCATCGGCACACCCCCAAAGGTTGCAGGCTTGAAATTCGACTGTGTTACAGAGCTATTAAATTCCACCATGCCGCGAGTAATGGGCCGCAGATGCAAACCTGTAAACCATTCTTGCGCTCGATGCATGTGCGGCCGGGAAAATTATCAATTAGTCAAACCCGTAGTTACGGTTTAGACGGAGCCAATGGCAAAAGAGATCGGCATCATTATGTCACTGAATAATGGAGGTTAGATTTCAAAGCCTTACAGGTTTTAATTCCATGCAAGTTTCATTATACGTATTAACACATTAATTGCCGGGATTGATATAACACAGAATATAAAGTATTTTATATTGCAGATTTCCCTTTAATTATGAGTACAGTAGTGTGTTGATATTTGCACTTACAGTGCTACGGATAGGACTTTAACCCCTTTGCGGGTCCTCTCTAGTATCCATGGGTTTATGGCTCCATTTGCGGGTTACGGGGATGAACACCAGTGGATTCATCGCAATTTAATAGCAAGTTTCGAATGTAACAGTTACAGCCTTGAAGATCAAAGAATTTGCGGCTGCAGAGTTCAGATTCTGACATCCCGTAGTTTTTTTTCGCACTTAACCCGCTAGTGGGTTTCTTTATGGGGGCAATTTAATAGCCGTAAGTCTTGCGGGCTACAGTTTTACATGTTGAGGGAATTTAATAGGGCTGTGTGACTATTTAGGTCAGTGCTTGGTAGTTTATGTACTGTTTGTTATGAGGTTAACAAAAACAATGCAAATAAAATGATTTTAAAAGCAAAGGTAACCCTTCTGAGATGCTTGGCCTGTCTCCACCTCCCTGCCATCACATGACTCACATTGTTTTCTGTAATGCATTTAGGTCACCTGGCAGCTGTTTAGTTATTTATGAGTTGCGACATAGGTGTTCTTTTAATCTGGTAGGATTTTTTCTTTGGAAAACCAGCAACAAAAAAATATTTATATCACTTATGGCATCTGGTGGGGGCATGGCAAACATGAATTCCTGAATAATAAAAAATCTGCCATATGACTTAAGTGGCTTCTAGGGAGAAACACTGCGAGTCATGTAACAGGACGAAGACAGGCCCAGGACATTAGGCAAAAAACATAAAAATGGTTTTAAAATTAATGTCAGATGGCTTAATTGTTGAGTTTATAAACACACATTTCTTGAATTTATAAGTAGTGCATTAGATACTCACAGCCCTTTACACCTGACCCCACATGTTAGCCATCCACATCATTAATAAAGTTGAGCAGAAACATCCATGCCAGCTGCATGGACAGTAACTTAATTTTCAGATTTGCAAACCTACGCCCTGGATATACACAATATATACTCAGTGGCCACTTAAGTACACCTGAGCGTTAAAGCAAATATCTAATCGACCAATCATGTGACTACAATTCAATACATAAAAGCTGCAAACATGGGCAAGACGTTCAGTTGTTCTTCAGACCATAAAGCAGAATTGGGATGAAATATGATGTAAGTGGCTTTGACCGTGGAAAGCTTGTTGGTGCCAGACGGGGTGGTTTGAGTATCTCAGCACTTCTAGTCTCCTGGAATTTTCATGCACAACAGTCTCTACTGTTTACAAAAAAATGGTACGAAAAACCAAAAACATCCAGCGAGCAGCAGTTCTGTGGGAGTTAATGAGAAAAGTCAGAGAAGAATCACCAGAATGATCCAAGCTAACAGGAAGACAACAGCATCTCAAAGAGCCATGCATTAGAACAGTAGTATATAGATAAGGCACCTCTGAACACAGGACACGTTGAACTTTGAAGTGGATGGGCTACAGCAGCAGAAGGCCACCCTAGATTCCACTCCTATTGGCTAAGAAAAGGATATTAAGGCACATGCTCCCCAAAACTGGACATTTGAAGACTGGAAAGACTCCACCTGGTCTGACAAATCTTGATTTTTGCTGCAACATGCAGATGGCAGGGTCATAAATTAATATAAACATTATGAATCCATGTATATCCATGGTTCCCTCCTGCCTTGTGTCAAAAGGTTCAGGCTGGTGTTGGTAGTGAGATTCCAACACTCCCCAGACTAAGGAATTCATTTTTGAAGCACATGCTAGGTAGAATTCAGGCTGTCTGGGAGCAAGGCAGGGGGAGGGGGTTCTACCCATTACTAGAAAGGTGTACCTAATAAAGTGACCACTGAGTGTACAATATAAAATAATATTGCTCACAAATCTAAATAACCATTGTTAAAAATATTAAGGTTATCTGAGAACCTGAAACGCAATAATGTTAGTCAAGCATGGCAACCAACCAGTGATAAGTAGGGAGAAATTAAAAAGAAATGATATAGTTTCATAATATAGGATGCTTCCATTATGCTGGTGCAGCTTCCACTTGTAAAGTGCCATGTCTTGTTTTACCACTACAGTGTCTTTATAAATGAAGTACGGTATGTTGCTTCTGATTTTTGTTTTACGGTAATTTATTTTTGTTTTTTAGTTTTCCTGAAATGCAGTTTTTCCAGCAAGAAAATGTGAGAAATATCCTTACTGATGTCCTTTTTTGTTATGCACGAGAAAATGAGCATTTGCTTTATAAACAGGTAAGATTAGAATGCTCCATACTGTATTGACCATTTTGTCCTGTTCACACACTTCATGTGAACACATTTTTATTTGATATTCTTTGATATTAAGAACAGGCAATATCCTTAAGCGACTATTTCTAGAATACAGAAAGATCTGTGATGTAAAGGAAGAGTCACCTTCTTTAATTGCGGCCTCAAAATGAATAAGTCAGTGGGCCCAGACAATGTACATCCCAGGGTACTGCACTGTAAGCTAAACTGCTCATGTAGTACCCCGTACACAAAAATGGCAGTAGTTAGGACTCCAAAGGAAAGTAAGTTTGGCATCAGTAGTATGCAAACTGATGGAAACACTTTTTATAGAAATAATTACTGAATACCTAAAATGTAATGACTTGCAATATCATAGGTATATAAATCTAATCTTCAGAGATCGAATCCGACTAATCAGATTGCATAGACCAGGGTTGGGCAGTAGATATAGCTTATCTAGATTTTAGTGAAGCATTTTACACCGTCCCCAACAAACTCATTTGTCAACTTCATAGTCTGGGACTAGATTTTAACATAGTTCAGTGGATAGGACACAGACTGAAGAATTGTAGTCAGAGTCATAGTTCAATACAGTCAGAGGAAGGGATAGTTACCAGTAGAGGCACACAGTTCTGGGGCCTGTTTTGTTTAATATATTTATTAGTGATCTTACTTGCGGGCTTCAAGGGGAGGTTTTGCCGTTTGTCAGATATGACACAAATATATAACAATGTAGACATTCTTGGAGGCGTAAAAAGTAGGTAAACAAAGCAGCAGTAAAAGTAGGATGTGTGAATGCTGTATGAAGTTGAAAGGTGGAAGATTTAGGGGTAATGTGAGAAAGTTCTACTTTACCAAAATTACAATGACTTCCGAGCTCGCAGGACGCAATGAGCGCAGAAGACCCTTCGAGCCTCGCAAGGAGTCACAAAAATGCAACCTTGCAAAAATACAAATTTAACGGCCAAACCGTGTAAATCGAAAAGATTCGAAAAATAATAAAAAAAAAATTAAGACACACTCACACATAGCACAGGGGGAGAGCCAGGAAGCCTGGGAGTGAGGTTGCAAGCGATTTTGAACCTTATTTGCCGTGTTTCATCACTCAAAAATCGACTAAGCGAGAAAAAAAACGGCGGACGAAAAACGTAAAGAAATTTTAATCTGGATGAAAACGAGGCTGAGCAAAGCCAGACACACAGGACCTAGAAAATACACGACGGCAAAGACACTAACACTTACACTAACATAATCCGACCTAGGAAAAATACAAATTTAACGGCTGAACCGTGGAAATTGAAAACCACGAAAAACAATAAATATTATAAAAAAACATAAAAATACACTCACACACAGCACAGGGGGAGAGCCAGGAAGCATGGGAGTGAGGTTGAAATCGATTTTGAGCCTTATTTGACGTATTTCAACACTCGAAAATCGGCTAAGCGAAAAAAATAAATGGCAGACGAAAAACGTAAAAATTCCTGAAACTGGATGAAAACGAGGCTGAGCAAAGCCAGGCACCCAGAACTTAGAAAATACAAAACGGCAAAGACACTAACACACCAACAACGCTAGGCACGCGGGACTTTGAAAATAAAACAAACGGCAGTCAGCGCCCCCCACACAAACAGTCAGCAGACACACAGAAGAGAAACACACAGGGAAGGCACTGAAGGGAGATGCTGTAAAGAGACACATGGCATTCCCAAGCACAAAACTTGCAGGTTAATGAACCCTGCAATGAGCGGCCCATACAGTGAGGCTTTTGCTTCTCTGAGTGCCTTTGGCGCTCATTGCGAGCCATGCGATGAGCGCTAAAGGTGCTCAGAGAAGCAAAATCCTCACATTGTGTGGCAAACAGCATTGCCTGGCTTACAATTTTATGCCCGTCATTTTTTGAAGGGTAAATCGCTAGTATATATATATATATATATTTTTATATATATATATATATATATATATATATATATAGTTCCAGATTTGTATTCCTTCTTTGCTGTGCCAATGGAAATAAGCTGCACTGCATTAACGAGAGACAAGTAGGCCGAAACATTACGCCTGGGGTAGCTGGTTTCCTGTTCACAATTCTTTTAAGTGGGGTTAGTCTCGAATACTTACAGGATGTTTCCAATTTGTGCATTGCATAGTTTAAATAGGGTCCATATTGTTTCTTATCCTTAGGTTTTTGACCAATTCTGAGAGAAATCTCTTAGCTCGTGTATTTTTGTTTTTGTTTTTAATAAAATCTTTATACACTTTGGCTCACTTGGAAGTCAGCATTGAGGTACAGCAGATATCCATATTCGCGTGAACGCCCTATGCTTGGTCTTCTCTAACTCTGTGTTCAGGGTTAGCTGTTTCCATTGTTTGCAAAACAAGTTTCTGGTATTTCTGCATTCATTTCTGCATTTTTTGTACAGTTGAGCTAAAAGAGGTTGATCTCTGAATGGGCCAAACATCTATAAAGCAGACCACAGAAATGGATTTTAGTATTGTTCACGCAAAGATGTTTTAGAAGGAATAGGGTAGTTTATAAACCATGACTCGGATGACATATAGGACTTTCAAGGTTTTTTTACGTTTTCTATAAACAAAAATATAAAAAGCAGGACGCTCAAAATATCTTCATATTCTACAAAATAATATATTAAAAGCATAACTTTTATTTGAAATTACCAAATCTATCTAAGAAAAGAAAAATGTAAAATGGTTCTCAGATTACCATTCCTTAAAATTACACCATTTTTCCTTCTTAGGCAGGTAGACTTTGAATATAGAGGACAAGTGCAACACCTCTTGCTGACAAATATTTAGATAGGACATTATTGTGACAGATAATATAGGATTTCTATAAGCATGTCATCCTTATTGGGCCATTGTGAAGGCAAATTGTTTTTCATTTAGTAGAAGACACTAAAGAAGTGGAGAGCTTCTTGACTTGTTCTTGTTTTTCACAATGATCTGGGAGACAGACATTCTGCCACCAATAGCAATAATGAAGTACCCTTTTCATATATGGTAGACTGTGCATTAGTATAAAAAAGTCATCAAGGAACTTATTAAAATTCACAGCTATCAAACTTTTGGAGACACGTAGGAAGCCTGCTAGCAGATACTCATTTTCACGTTAATGCTGTTTTCCGTATTAGTTTTCTTAAAAGAGCATAGGGAAAGAGACACTAAAGAACTTTTTAAAATCAAATTACGTTAAGTAAGCAATAAACAAGTTAGGAAACAGATATTTCCCAGCTATGTTAACTTAAATGTGAAAAACAAATTGTTAAGACAAATAAAAATTAATGGTGAGCATTTTTTTTTAAATATATATAAATTTTCTTGGTCGTAGTTATTCAACGGTGTCCGTTCCCACAGCGTTAAGTGAATACACCCCAGGCATGTCAAGCATTCGAGTGGGAAACCGTGTATAATTTTAAACAAAGTCTGTCATTTACTGAACTAGAAAGTAATATTATTACTGGGTAAGAATTAAAACAGCTTAATTACCCCCTGCTTGGGTTTGATATCGTGAAGATGCCTTACAGAGAAATAACACCTTTCTGCATAAGGAATGAATATTTAACTTGATAACATTTAAAGAAAAGAAAAACTTAACTCTCCTCACAAGCTGTTAAAGCTATTATTTTGTAGTAGGTGACACCCCGTTTAACATAGACCATATTGTTAATAGTTATGGGATTTTATTGAATTAATGAGACTGTTATCATGTAGTAGAATGTCTTGCTGAGTTAATTGAAACTGCACAGATTACATAAATGGTATTAATGAACTTTGACTGCCTGATGCTTCAGCTTTAATAAAGACTGCTTGGTGGGCTAAATGAACACAGGCATATAAAGAACAGGTTCAATTTTGCGAGCCTACAGGCTGTTGACGAAAAGAAAACTTTACCTCTTTTTTTTTTTGTTGGATGTCATCTTTAGTGCACAGAGTTTAGTTCCTTCAGTGCTGAAAGGGCATGTGTTTGCCTCTTGAGTGTTTCTAAACGTACATGTTGCGTTTATATATGTAGGTGTGTGTGTGTATATATGTATGTATATATATATATATATATATATATATATATATATATATATATATATCAGGCATAAGCTTAAAGGAAGCCATGTTTAAAATGGTTTATGGATTGAAGAGCGAGGCATTTGTGGGCATATTTGAATGTCCCATCTCAGCTTCCCAGAATGCAGTGTAATAGTAGTTTTTAACTTGTTTTAGACATTCAAATGTGAACACAGATGTACTTTTTATTTACTGTACTACTGTACGGTGGAGGGCTTCTATCGCTCTTTTGCCCACCATATTATAAATGATTGTTGTGGTGAACTATCTACTCATAAAGTCCACAACACAGGCTGAGATTCCTCTCCACGCTGATGATAGCCAGCAAGCTGAAACAGGTGTGCTTGGATAGGATTCCAAGCTTGTGTATAATCCAACCTTGGCTTTGCATAAAAGCTGTGTAATGTAGCGGGCATAAGCTTAAAGGAAGCCATGTTTAAAATGAGCTATGGATTTTAAGAGCGAGGCATTTGTTGGCACAGCTTCCCAGAATGCAGTGTAATAGCTGTTTTTCTCTGAATTCTGAGCTGAAAACGGGTTTTTTAACTTGTTTTAGATATGTTCACAAATGTGAACACAGATGTACTATTTATTTACTATATATATATATATATATATATATATATATATTGTATATGTATGTGTGTATATATATATATATATATATATATATAATGTTGTATATTTTCAGTTATCGAAACAATATTGTAACTATTAAGGCAACAGAGCCCTAGATTATTTTTTTGTTCCTACACTTTGATCAAGGTTTTTTTATGTAGCTTATTCACAGTTTATGAAAGATTTCACATAGTATAACATTATTATCGTTAATTGGTAATGCTGCAACATATTTCATAGCGCTATAAATGGGTTACAATCAAGACAAAACAACTGCAGTATTAGCACGTTGCACGGGATGGAGGGCCCTGTCTTTGACCTTAGAATGAAGTGTCCAAAGTGCTTTCCACAAAGCACATTGCAAGTTTAAAACTAATTCTCTCAAAATAATAGTAAAAAGGGTGAAAACTGTATTGTATAAGTAATCAATGTCTTTAGATTTAGGTAACCCTCTGGTATGAGCATGAGCGGTAAAGGGAGCCATGTGACAATGGTTTTGGACCAAAGAGTGAAGATACGTTGTGGTCTTTTTTACATGTCCACATCCAAATTACAGTGGAGCATGTTTTATACATTAAACTGTATTTGTCGTGCAAAAAAAACTTTACTAGTTTAAGGAAATTACCCATAAAGGATCACAGATAAAAACAACAGTGTGTTTCATGACACTTTTATCTAACCAGATCATTCTAATTAAGTATTAACTTATAGGGAACCTACCAATTGTGTTTTCTTATCCAGTTACCATTCAGTTGTATGTGATTCCAAGCACAAGTTGTTGCAGTTGAGACATCCACTTTCCTTTAACATGTCAGGACAGAGGAGGAGAAAGCAATCATATTGTCTCACTTCAATGCAAACATCACTTATTTTCCATACAAAATATACTTTTTATAGTGTTTAAAATCAGTAGGGTGTTCCTGCCTAGGCCCACACAATTGGACAGCACATTTGGGGGGCAACAGGATTCCTGAACATGCAATACATTGAAATATGTCTGTTTATGCACAGAAATGTCTATATGCAGTGATATTTCTGTATGTAAGTGTTCTTGGCACTTTCTGATATATACTCATAAACACACACAAAACTTTGAGATATAGAAATGGCAAAGGAGGAGCTGCATGGGGCGTACCCAAATCTGAATGGCCCAGGGCAGCATAATATATGTTTAAATTATCATATACATTATAGAAATATTTCTACTTCTGAAGCTCTTTAACCTGCAAATGGGATGTCTGATCCATTTATACATACAGTTATGTATGTTTGTGTTTATATCTATAAGTTATCCTCTGTATCATGTAATATACATTCAACGTAAACGTGACTTGTTTCAGACAAGACACAGGGTAATTTTATACAATATTTAATTATATATATTTGAAGTAAACCCTTTCCTCTTCTGAGATTAGTAGTGACTTTTATGAAAAGATTAGAGTGTCACAAAACATGCCCAAGAGACATGCTAATCTTTATACTGCTGCATAATATTTTTAATAAAATTGAATAAAAAAAGAAATGGCTTCACAGGCTTTAATTGTTCTCCTCCTTTTGAAGCTTCTGATTGAACAGCAAACTGCTATTGATCTCTTAATAATCAGGGTGCATTGGCAGGAAACAGCAGTTTAGTTTAGTCAAAATGGCAAATTAGTAGAATAACAAAACACAGCTTTACAAATATAAGAATGGCTCTGAAATCTAACTAATGGGGAAACAAAATATATTGTGTTTACTTGAGTCTAAGTAGTGTGAAGAATAAAGGGGAAACCCAACACGTCTACCTGGAAACTCGTCGTTATTTGATATTCAACACATTCTGACAAGGAAAAATACCTTGTCGTTTACATTGGTACTCATCGTGCTTGTATGAGTCAATTTACATTACTCCTTATGGGAACTTGGTACTCGTCATTTTTGCCACTCGTTGCGCCTTCTGGAACGACTTAACGATGCATAGCAAAAATCCACAGTATTTGTATATTCTAGAAAGGTCTAACAGACCTAATAAATATACTGACACTTTATTATTCCAAATTCCCACTTTGCAGATACAAACTTCCTGTGTATTTAAAGTCTCCTCCCACCTCAGTGGAAACTAAAATATTTGATTCCATAGCAGCATAGATTGCATATAAACATAATAAGTTAGAGTCTGTATTTATTTTTTTTACAGTATAAAACATGTTGCCTTTTTTCAAGTGTAGGATATTTTAATTTAATGCTCCTTTAATGGCAGAAGACAAGTTGTCTTTGTTCCTAACAGGATTGGGACACCTGAGAGGAAGAGAAATGACCTAGTAGGTAAACATCTCTATTTAGAGGAACACTGTCATCCAAATATACAATAATCTTATCTTATAGTCTGTATTTAAACAGTATTTAGATTATTGAGTTTCTCAGAAAGTTTCTCTAAAGCAGCTTTTGAACCTAAATAAAAAGTATGATTTTTATACTTTGCTCCCAAAAACTTCTGTGTTGCGTAAAACCTGCTCTTTTAAAAGCATGATCGAGAATTGGGATTTGTGTGCCTTTAAAGCTTGTGTGAAATCTTTTCTGTTACATTTTTAATATTATAGATGAAACTAGCAAAATGGAAATAAAAGAAGAAGCGTAAGGCACTTCTCAAGTCCTGCTTTAATATATCACTCCTGACACTTTTATGCATACAGTATATTTTTACTATCATGTTCATTTTATAAGAAGCTTTAAAAATGAATGGGAAAATTCACAGTACAGCTTTCTTTGGTAATTTCTTGCCATTAGAGCCCCGCAAATGAAAGGCATATAATTTTGCTTACACAAATCCTAAATAATCTTTGTTTATCAAACCTATATCTGTGGAACATAATATGGGATGAAACCAGCATGGGCACATTAAAGGGGAGTGGAGCATCATTTTGCATTATAAATTATATTACTTTTAGATAGAAAAAAATCCCAGGTTTCCCTCTGACAAAGTCTGATTTGAGGCATTTTTTTTTCATGCAAAAAATGTAATGTTTAAAACAAGAAATACCAAATAATAATCCAAACAGGATGTATGTTCTCCCTCTTTACAGATATTCTTCAGCAAGTTTTTTTTTAAGTGGTAATTGCTTAGCAGCTATTAACTTCACATTTAAAATTCTCTTTTAGTACATTTTAGGGGCTCCTCCAATAAAAACACTTTTAAATATTAACTTTTAGAAGACCTCCTGGACATTAAAATCATTTTATTGTAGATTTAGGTAAAATATAAACACAGAACTTGTTGGCGTTACCAAACACCATCAAATGCATTTATTGCCTAACAAACTTTGCTGTGCGGGATGTACTAAGCTATGACTGCCATTTGTCTCTATCCCCTTGTGCCTCTTCTGGATAGGAAGGTTGAGTTTGTTCCTATACAGCAGGGGTAAGCAAGTTTGGTCCCAGAGCGCCACACACAAGCCTGGATTTGAAGATATCCTTTCTGTGCACAGTTGAGTCGATCAGGATGACTGAAGAAGCGATTGACTCGTCAAATCCAGGCATGTTTGTGGCCCTCCAGGACGAACTTGCCCACCCCTGCTATACAGTGATCCTCTTGTGAAGTAACCGTGAGCAAATACAATTAGCATCCAGTAATGGGCTACCTATTTAATTTCATAGGCTTTAAATTTGAGACCTAGCCATGATAATGGCCTTGTTATACATTCAACCATTTTAATGGTTGAGAAGGAAGGAAATATTTCACTTCGGAGGAGAGAGGGGAATTCATGGGTGGGGGGAATAGACAATGTGGGAAATTGATTTATGGCGGTAAGTCTGGGTAGAAATTGAACTTTCCAGGGAAAGGATGGTGGGCATATTTAAAGACTTTTAGACTACATGCTCTATGCCCACAATGATATGCGGTAGCACATTGTTCCCCATGTATTATCATTTAAATTGCAGTGCAAAAATTATGAATTTTATTTAAAAGAGCTATACATTACAAACATATTTTAAAAGTACCAACTTACAGTAGCACTGTAGTCCTATTTTTTCAATATGGCCCTTTTGAATACATAGACTTTAATAATGAGCAAAATAGTAAAACAAATCTCTGTGTATTAAACTTTTATATGCAATTATTCTTTTATCTGAACTTACACATTCTGCTGCTTTCTCGGGAGTGTATGCCCTTGTAATCTAATGGACTTTCCATTATTGTTGTTGAAACACTGCTAGTTTTAGCTTCTTCGTTCCCGTTGTGCAGATAGTACTTCCTCTATATTCAAAGTGTCCTCCTATATTATTTAACTGATCAGCGGATCATAGCAGCATTATTGTATATGAAAGGTAGTAATTTCAATGCTGTATTTTCTATAAATATAATAATTCCCATGTACATATTGCTATACCTCAGTGCTATAATCATATATATTATTATTATTATAGCAACAAAACTAATGAATCTTAATACCAGCTTTAAATATTTTGCAGGGATAAGCAGTGAATCTTGCAATCACATACTTCACCAACACATTGATCTTTAGTACATGTAGGCTGTGGTCTTTTAAATAGGCTATAGACAATTTGGAAGTCCCATATCCCTTTAACAACTGTGTTTTTTTATGTGGCAGCTATGAAAGTGAATGGTAATGAACACTAAATAGGCAGTTTAACAATGATTTTTTTTCAGGGGATAAAAGCTGTGCAGAATATTTAGCCCTGTCTTTGTACATTACGAGTAACGTGAACTAACTCCCAGTAATCTCAGACTAATGAAGTAGATCATAATGAGCAGTAAATGTGTATTTCATTTTCTTCTACGTTAACAGTGGCAAGTTAAAATATGATCTGAAAAATAGCACTTTAGTGTTCTGTCTGACAAGAGCTAATCCTGACCAGTGCATTCTTATGGTTTTCTATTTGTCTTCATTACTCTTCAGGGGATGCATGAACTGCTGGCTCCTATATTGTTTATTCTGCACTGTGATCACCAGGCGTTTTTACACGCTAGTGAAGCTGCACAACCCAGGTAAGGAACTGATATTAAGATCTCTCTTTATTGCGTTGAGATGTGTATTTATATATGTAATATATATCTAAATCTCTCTCTATCTATCTATCTATCTATATATCTATCTATACACACACACAAACACTGTTAAAGCAGATGTATGGCCACCCTAACCTATTTGCTTTTCTACTTTAAGGGTACAGCTTACATTTACATTACTTACATTTGCAAGTACTTTAAATTATTAACGTACCCCTAATTCTCCTACTTTAGCGTACAGTAACAGTATCTCTAGGTTGTGACTTTATTCATGTCAGTCGCCAGCAATTCAGATCATAACATCATTCATGGGAAAGCAGAAAAATCAGATCCCTTATTTAGGATTTCACATCATACAAGAAATACACATGCACCCTGGTTTTGTTCTGAGACAGACTGCCGTTTATTTATTTTTAAACACATTTAAAAAAAACAATAAAAACACCCCACTTTTTTTAGCCAATCCCCCTCTGGTTTTGCACTGCTGTCCAGGTTCATTGATCAGGATTCCCCTGTTTTGATATTAGGTGAAGTGTATCACTTTATCACTATACTTTGATCATACATAAGGTTTGCATAATTCGCCTATCTGTAGGAGGGGATCTGCTTTCTTACTGACACTTTCTCCTCCCTAGTCTCCAGATCAGATCTGTTTTGCAACCCAAGAGGGGCAATAAAGTAACTACAAACTTTATGACTATCTAAGGTCAGAGAAAGGTTCTTGCAGAAAGTTTATCTCTGTTAGTTGCATGTAAAATTATTTTTTTACAGTGCATATAACATTGCATAGTTACCGCAGCATTAATTATTGTGGCCCACATTACATTACACATAAATACAAACCATCACAGTCCTTATTTCAAGTCTCAGGTCCAGCCTTTGATATTAACAATCAAGTGTGTTACAGTCTGGGCATTGGACTCCATTTTTCCCTATACTTGGACCATGATCCGGGCACTGTGCTTCAATTCTCCTTGCTTGGGCACACAATATGGAGTTCTGTCCCAGTTTTCCTTATTGGCTTGGTCTCTGTCTGTCAAGATCTCAGGGTTCATCTTCTCCCCGCTGTCTGGTCTGTTGCTAGCTCTCTGACCACTTTTATCAGCTGGAGCTTCTTTAATGGTTCACAGTCCATTACAGCCTTTCCCAGGGGCCAGTGAGCATAGCTGCTCCCACCCAGACTGTCTGCTTGGCCTGAATTCTGCCAACAGTCCTCTGTGCCAAGGTTACCAATACACTCCCACTCCCCAAAAACCAGGACCGACGCCCCCTTCTTCCCCATTCAGTGGATAAAACACTCCCCTTGGGATACCAGAAAAATAGTAATTCCAAGGCGCAAAAATTATGCCGGATCTGGAAGCCGACACCCAATATGGTGGCCTGGAAGCTCCAATCCTTGAGGTTGTACCTGGATCAGCACATCACATCCACCTTCCCCTGGAACCACCGTCTGGGCATAGCACTCACCTCCTTCTGAGTAAATGGTCACGGTGTCCACGGACCTCACTAGTCTCATCCAGATTTCCCCTTGGTTCATCAATTTGACAGGCTTTCTCTTTTTTCCCCACTGCCTTGTGGTTAGCAATGGTGCCCCAGGCATCTGGAAATGGCTGGTTCCCTTGATCTGGCACAGTCCCAAGGCTATTCTCTGTGTTTGCCCCCAGATCCATGGCTGGCTTTTGGACAGTAGTTATCCACGGGAAACCCATGTAAGGTTCACAAGCCATCTCCGGTTCCTTCCAGAACCCTCCCAGGCTCTCTACCTGGCCTGCTGTTGATGTCTGAGAGTCAGACCCCACTGCTTTTGGGATGTACCCATAATGTATGGTACCATCTTCATCTGTACCAATCATAGCAAAAAATTAACTGGACCTGGCCCACTTGTACATCCATATTGGCATAGTCTTGGTCAGAGTCCATAACATTTTCTCCCCAGACCCTTGAGCATAATTACTCTTGACCATACCTCCTGTTTGGGAGGTGTCCGGTAACCAGTCCTCTTCATCCCTGTTCACCTGACAGGGTTCCTCCCAACTGGATGGCCACAGCCTTTCCATGAATGCCTCATCCAGTAATT
This sequence comes from Discoglossus pictus, assembly GCA_027410445.1. Taxonomy (NCBI): domain Eukaryota; kingdom Metazoa; phylum Chordata; class Amphibia; order Anura; family Alytidae; genus Discoglossus; species Discoglossus pictus. Next base: position 342,588,620 of record CM050166.1, read on the forward strand.
TAACATACTCCGCCTCCAGCTGCAGCTCTTGCTTAATCAGAAGTGCCAGCAAATTAGCCTCCTATGACCATGGTTCTAGTCACAGCCCCTAACAGCATTTAAGGAAAAAGTTGTTCTGCCTCCTTACAATCCCCATTTTACATTTAGTATCACCATACATGATCTCCCAGAGCCCTTCTATTAGCTCCAATCGAAAATAGGAATTCCCTCCAAGGGCATAAACAGGCCCAATCCAGGCATCATACAGCTCTTTGCATACCAGTTCCTCCAGCCAGTCTGACAGCTCATGGCCCTGCCACAATCCCAGGAATGCTATCCATTGCTTTAGATGGGCTTTTCCCTCGCAGTCCTTTGCCTCCCTTGGCAGCTGGCTTTCTTCCTCTCTGTCTTCTTCAAGCCAGCAGGAGGTTTCTGTAGCTGGTTATTGTACAAAGATGCCATTGCTGCCAACCAATATGTCATGCTTTCTGCTACAATAATCCCTCTAGGTTGGGAATTTGGGTTCACTCTCTCCGTGCCCAGCAAGCCAATTCAGATCAGGACATCATTCATGGAGAAGTAGAAAAAAATCAGAATCCTTATTTAGGATTTCACATCATACAAGAAATACACATGCACCCTGGTTTACCCAGACTGCCTGTTTATTCTTTTTCCAAACACATTTAAAAAATCAAAAATAATAAAACCCACATCTCCCCCTCCCCACTTTCTTTAGCCAACGCCCCTCTTGCTCTGCTCTCAAGGTTCATGGATCAGGTTTCCTCTGTCTTCAGATCCCAGGTCTGGTCCTGGGGTTTGCTGTTAGGTGAAGCGTATCACTTTATGACTATATTTTGATCACACATGAGGTTTGAAAGGAGGCCAGATGTATTTCTGTTTTAATGTATTAACCCATCTATCCTTCATAATTCTCCTATCTGTATGAGTGGTCTGCTTTCTTACCGATCCTTTCTCCTCCCCGGGCAATAAACTAACTTCAAATGTTATTATTATCTAAGGACAGATAGAGGTTCTTGCAGAAAGTGTATCTCTGTTAGTTACAAGTAAAATAACATTATCACAGTGCATATAACATCACATAGTAACCCCAACATTAATTAAAGTGACCCACACTACATTACACACAAAACAAAAAGTCACAGTCTTTACAACATGTCTTATATTCATTGAATAGCCTTTGATATTAGCATCCCAGTGTGTTTGAGTCCCAAACAACAGGGTTGCTTGTGGGATTCAGGGGAGTTCCAAAATCAGTCATGGCAAAGTACATGAAATCATACCATATACCTTAAAAAATAAAAATAAAGTGTACATGTTTATAAATATTTAAACTATGTGCTTTATTAAACTTGTTTTACAGAAATTCAAACATAGTTTCTTTGGTAATAATATTGAATGCGTTTTGAATCTGCCAAAAAAAGTAAAGTAGCTAGCTATTAAAAATAACTTATTTTGATAACTTTTAAAACTCCATTCAAAGGTGCCTTTTTCTTTTTCCCCGTACAGCGAAGAAATGAAAATTCTGTTAAATCCTGCTTTCCTGGAACATGATGCTTAGTAAGTTTAAATTGTTAAACATTATATATTTATATAATATGTATGTTTATGTATGTATTTATCTATGTACAACTTTATTGTGAAGGATTTTTCCTATAAGAGTGTCCTTTTTATATTCTTAGTGCCCTTTTTTCCAACCTTATGGGAAGTGCAGAACCGTGGTTTTCCACATTTGAACATGATTCACGCAAGGTAACCGCTATTTTATTGTATGTTATATTTGTATGTGCACTCTTACTTCATACTGGTTGTCCAAAATAACATCACTGCAACTGTTCCAATCAACATTTGATTTATATATATATATATGTTTTAACTTGATGCCTATATTAATTGTATCCTCCTCAATGTGATTGCCCTATCAAATGTACACTGTGCTTACTTCTAAGAAGCCTCCAGAGTAACAGATACTCACTTTCTGGAACTGCACCTTTTTTTCCTGTTCTCTCACATGTAGGGTGACATGCTTTACAGCTGTGACCTAAGGCCATGTCCACAGGGGAGAGGCTTCATGCTACCAATGTTTCATCCTGCTCAGAGCAAGTTACTATCTTCACGTAAAAGCTTTACACTGCTAGTATAATTCCAACCCTTGGGTGTGGCCTCTAGTAACAGATGTGAAACATGACACACTACATGAAAGTACACAAGAAGGAATGGGAAGATTCCAGAAGGAGAAAATACAGTTGCAAGCAAAAGTATGTGAACCCTTTGGAATGATATGGATTTCTGCACAAATTGGTCAAAAAATTTGATCTGATCTTCATCTAAGTCACAACAATAGACAATCACAGTCCGCTTAAACAAATAACACACAAAGTATTAAATGTTGCCATGTTTTTATTCAACACACCATGTAAACATTCACAGTGCAGGTGGAAAAAGTATGTGAACCCTTGGATTTAATAACGTGCAGCAATGTTTTGCTTGGATAGCAGTGGCTTCCTCTGTGGTATCCTCCCATGAAATCCATTCTTGTTTAGTGTTTTACATATCGTAGATTCGCTAACAGGGATGTTAGCATATGCCAGAAACTTTTGTAAGTCTTTAGCTGACACTCTAGGATTCTTCTTCACCTCATTGAGCAGTCTGCGCTGTGCTCTTGCAGTCATCTTTACAGGACGACCACTCCTAGGGAGAGTAGCAGCAGTGCTGAACTTTCTCCATTTATAGACAAATTATAGTCTTACCGTGGACTGATGAACAGCAAGGCTTTTGGAGATACTTTTATAACCCTTTCCAGCTTTATGCAAGTCAACAATTCTTAATCGTAGGTCTTCTGAGATCTCTTTTGTGTGAGGCATCATTTACATCAGGCAATGCTTCTTGTGAAAAGCAAACCCAGAACTGGTGTGTGTGTTTTATAGGACAGGGCAGCTGTAACCAACACCTCCAATCTCATCTCATTGATTGGACTCCAGTTGGCTGACACCTCACTCCAATTAGCTTTTGGAGATGTCATTAGTCTAGGGGTTCACATACTTTTTCCACCTGCACTGTGAATGTTTACATGGTGTGTTCAATAACAACATGGTAACATTTAATTCTTTGTGTGTTATTAGTTTAAGCAGAGTGTGATTGTCTATTGTTGTGACTTAGATGAAGATCAGATCACATTTTATGACCAATTTGTGCAGATATCCATATCATTCCAAAGGGTTCACATACTTTTGCTTGCAACTGTATGTTATTCTGGAGGTGTTTTAGAAGTAAGTGAAGTGGATTTTATATGACAATTTCACTGAGAAGGATAACTTTAAGTCATTTATATAAATTTAAAAATTCCTAAAGAGTCCCTCTAAAAGAATAAGGTTCTGTGCAAAAAAATAACATTTATTAAATTATATATTTTTTGCTTGATGTATTCCTTTTTTTCTTTTAGTTGAAGTTCTCCTGTAACGGAAATGTAACTTAAATGTCTCTTTTATGGTATTATGGGAGAACTGTCATAAAGAATATCCTCAGATTAATTGGTGCATTATTAATTTCACTATATATAGATTTATGAGTGCTGATCACTTTGTGTGGTGCATTTAATATTAAAAAGAACGCTTTAAAATTAATTTTAATAGTGCTGCTTCTATGTTTAATGTGATCTGATCAGAATACATTTCACTCAATATATATAAATTATTGCAAAAGCACTGGTCACTTTATATGCCATATTTCATTATTTATAATTATATTTTTCACCTTTTCAGAATATTAATTGAAGTAGATTTTGAGATTTATTTCAAGAGTAATAGCACTTTCTCTAATGTGGTTTAATAAATATAAATTTAATTTGATAGATATACTATTTCATAAATTAATAAAGACATATTATGCCCTGGTAAGTTTTGGATTAATTGTTTCGCTTGGATCTACATATTGTCCTTAAAGGATAGTATAGCCTAAAATGTTCTATTGTATGTTTAAAAAATGATGTGTGATTTATTATGGAGGATTGTTTATAATAAAGCAAAGTTCCAAATAAGGTACAACTTAAAACTATAGTAATTAATAAGTACTTTATCAATTGAATGTTTTAAAAAATACTTTTTCTTACAGTAAGCTTAAAACTGATTTACAATATTTGGCTGTCAGTCAGTCTTCTGATCTTCACACATACCAACATTCAAATCTTTTGAGAGATCATTACTTTAAAGGACACTGCACAATGGCAAAAATATTTGTTGTTGTTTAGTCGTTCAGTCGCGTCCGACTCTCTGTGACTCTATGGACCACAGCAAACCATGTGCATCTCTCAGTCATTGCCCCTCTGAGCTCCATCAAGTTCATGTTCATTGCTTCAGTGATCTCATCTATCCACCTCCGCCTCTGTCGTCCCCTTCTTCTTGTGCCTTCAATCTTTCCCAGCATCAGAGTCTTTTTTAGGGTATCCTGCTGTCTCATAATATGGCTAAAATATTTGAGCTTTAGCCTCATGATCATACCTTCTAGTGAACAGTTTGTCTTAATTTCCTGAAATTTTAGTTGGATCTTCTTACAGTCCAAGGGAGTCTAAGCGGTCTTTTACAACACCACAATTCAAAGGCGTCAATTCTACGGCGCTCAGATTTCTTTATAGTCCAGCTCTCACATCTGTATGTTACTACTGGTAATACCATAGTTGGAACTATGTGGACCTTTGTTGATAGTTTAATATCTTTACTTTTTACTCGCTTGTCCAAGCTTGCCATAGCTTTCCTCCCCAGAAGCAAACATCTTTTAATTTCATAACTACAGTCACCATATGCAGGGATCTTGGATACAAGGAAAATAAAATCTGTCACTTCTTACACTTCTTCCCCGTCTATTTGCCAGGAAGTGAGATTGCTGTTTGCTATGATTTTCGTCTTATTAACGTTGAGTAGCAGGTCAACTTTTGCATTCTCTTCTTTTACCCTAACCAATAATTCTTTGTCGCAACCTTGTCGCACTCCTTTTCCAATCTTGAATAATTCTGTTGTTCCATGTTCGGTTCTGATCGTGGCTTCATGGTCGACATACAGATTCTTTAGGAGGAGGATGAGATGATCTAGTACTCCCATCTCTTTAAGGACATGCCACATTTTGTTGTGATCCACACAGTCAAAGGCTTTAGAATAGTCTATGAAGCAGAAGTAAATGTTTTTTTGGAACTCTCTTGCTTTCTCTATTATTCAGCGGACATTGGCAATTTGATCTCTTGTGCCTCTTCCTCTGCAGAACCCGGCTTGCATATCTGGTCCATATATTGTTGGGGTCGAGCTTGTAGAATCTTAAGCATTACCTTGCTGGCATGTAAAATGAGTGTAATTGTTCAATAATTGGAGCACAACTATACATAGTGGAAAACTTTGAGTCTGACTAAGACTGCTGGACCATAGAGGTATCCATTAAACACTGGTGGAAGGTGTGTGTGTGTGTGTGAGAGTGAGTTTGAGAGAAAGGGGCATTTACATTCCTGGAGATTTGTGGTTCCATCTTTCCAAGAAGTGTCCTGCTTCTGGTCCATTGAGAACAAAGGAGTATAGTATCAATTTAATTCTTATTAATTGATAAAACAAAGCTGGACTTCTGCCTGTTCTCTCCTCCCAAGCCCCTGCCTCCACTCATAGTGAATACACACACACCCATCATGCAGCTCTCAGAATGTGATGTAGCAAACGCAAAATGGATTCCTATACTAATAAACAGTGCCTTCAAATATTTATATATTTTTTAAAAATGTTTTATACCCATGGCTTACACAGCTGCTAATATTGTTTACTTGGTAAATCCTTGACAAAGTGTTTTTTTTCTTCAACTGAAGTGGTCCTTTAATTACTTCGTTAACTCCTGAGTCATTGGGTCCATTGTCTTGTGTGCCATTGATTCCATAGAAAAAAGACGAGGCATTCTGTGACCCAAGTGATAGCACTTAAGACAATGCACTTAATGCCTCAGGCTAATTAAGCAATTAGGGCAATTGAAACTAGGTTTGTTTGTGGACCTAAAAGACTGACAGTCAAATATAACACACGTGTTAGTTTACTGTAAGAAAATGATTTTTTAACAGCATTGAACTGATTTTGTCAGTTTAACAGTGAGTACTCCATAGTGTAGACAACTTACATTAAAATGAATCAGAGTGGGAAGGATTCTCCAATTCTTGTCCTCTCGATGTGAATAATGTTAAATAATGGCAGGAAGTCTCTTGAGCAGTGGTGGGCAAGGGGGGGGGGGCACACAGATGCCTGGATTTGATGATATCAATCACTTCTTCAGTTATCCTGATTGACTCCCCTGTGTACAGAAAGGAAATCTTCAAATCCTGGCATGTATGTGCCCCACCCCTGCTCTTGAGTCTATTGCACATCCATAAGCCTATGCTTTATTAACATAAATTTGACTGTGAGCCCTAGATTACACTTCTCTCAAATTTTACTTCACTAGTCAGGTTAAAGCAAATCAAATACATCGCCCTTCACCTATTTCTGTATTGCTTTGGTGTTCATTTTTTTAATATCAATTATCATGCAAAAAAAACTGCTATAATGTAAAAACATGCTTTTTTTAAATCACGAGCATAATCTTGTCCACTATAGATGTGAAAAACCAAAGATCACTATCTTTTAACAATAAGGTTAACGCTGGTTAGTAAACCACGGTCATGACAAAAAATATAAATATTTGAAACATTTGAACCATACTAACATCATATTACAAAGCAAAATGTCATTAAGTTAATTTTTTTAATTGAAAAAAATAAATTGTTGTTCCTGATGGTCACTGGATGCATCCATTTTATTTTGGTGAGGTTTTCCTGTGTGAGAAGGCCATTTAGATTTCTTGTCTTAAAATTGAAAGCTGTGTGCATCCGAGCAAGTGCAAGATTCCAAATACTCCAAGCATGTAATAAGTTCTCCACCCTTCATTTTGTCACTTCTCCTCTACCCTTCGCTTCACTACTCAGTACATAACAAATGCCCTCAAGCTTTCAGGAAGTGGTATTGTAAATACATACTATATATGTCTTTCTTTAAGGTTTGCTATAGGAGATACAGTGGAGGCAGTGGACTATATTTTCTGGGTTTAAGCTCTGATCCTCTTTATACGTTCTGAATTCTGCTATTCTCACTATAGGAGAAAGATGCAATGCTGTCTACTATGCCATTTGCCCGACCTCAAGATATTGGGCCCTCAATTGCAATTGTATCAAAGGTGAACCACATTCAAGACCAGCTGCTAAAGAAACATGACATTGAGCTCTACATGCATCTGAACAGACTTGAAATTGCTCCTCAAATCTATGGATTGTAAGTATGAAGAAATGCTTGTTCAGTTGTCTTTTAAGTATTAATAGTGTCTAAAAGCGCAACAACTACAATGCACTGCATAAAGAGGCTGGATTAACCATTAAGCAAAATAAGGATGTGCTTAGTGCATTATGGGAAGGGGAGCACCACAGACATTCTGGATTTACCATGGACCATATGGTGCCAAACTACAAATGGTGCAGCTGTCCCAGGTTCCATAATACAAATATATATATATATACAATAATAATACAAAAACAGTAATAATAGAAGTTATACCTTAATTAATGGTATACATTAATCTTGGGAATACAACAAAATTAGAATCTGGTAACACTTGACTATTGTTTATATTTTGATTCTGATATCTATGGAGGCACCAAAAACTTTTTTTTGTGATTAGGGTATCTAAATGTCTTAATCTTCCCTTCCTAAGACATGGTGGAAGATTGAGTTACCTCATTTGATAGCACCGTGAGTTCAAAACCAAGGTTTACTATGACATTCACCTTCCTTTTTAGCTTATTATCTTGTCATATGTTAATTAATATTATAAAAATAGATTTGAATTATAAATACCTCCCACTACAAGTAAATGTAGATTTAGGAGTTGCTAGAGTACCATCAAATCACCTATTTGTCGTGCATGCATTTAAAAAACAGGCTTCCAATATTACTTTATCCTGGATTTTATTTGCATGTAAATATGCTGCAGATGTACAACCATATTTGTAATGCACTATCAAGACCTCCAACGAACAAATTGTAATTTAGGATTATTAACTAAAGGTAGTTTGTGTTTTATTTTTTTGCTGTTGTCATGAGTGTAGGAGCCAAAGAAAATCTTTGTGTGTGTGTGTGTGGGCGGGGGGGCGTACTGTATAAAAATACCACACAACTGCTTCTCTACACATAAACACGCATTGAAAAATCCTGGGGGGAGGGGGGGGGTCTCCCCATCCCCCCATCCCCCCACTTCCTACACCCATGGTTGTTGTTGTTGTTGATTCACATTTGGAGAAGTGGGACATCTCCAGATCACCAGTGAGGTCTGTTAGCCAGTGGCAAGTCTGTTGTTATGCTGACTACTAACAGATTGGGTCATTGAGAAAGTTTATGTCCTTTTTTTAGATTGAAATAGCTGCAACCAGGAAGTCTAGATTAAATAAATGATTTGCTTAGAATACACCCATAACTCAATTAGTGATATGGCTTGGCACACCCTAATTACAGTGTGCCTGAAGGAATTCTTCATATTTTTGCAAAAGCTGTCTCTATGGGAATTAAAAGCTATTTTTTAACTCTTGCAATGTTTTTTTTTTTTTATATATATATATATATATATATATATATTTAGAGCTTGAACTCAAAAAAGCACAATGCAGGATTCCTTTCTCATACACAATGCCTTTGTAATAGACCTTGAAGTGGATATTTCAGGAAAGGACATTCCAACAATGGAGTGAATATGTTGAGTACTGAGTGTAGTTAAGGTTTGGCGAGAGATTTGCATTGAGTAGCAATTGGTAATATGGTGAGAATGGCCATAGTTGTGAAGGATTTGTACTTTTAGAATAGTGATAAGTCTTAGTGAGTATTTCTTATTTATTAAACTGCGCATGTTCTGGTGTCTTGTACCCTGGACCACTGTGATAGATATTTAATCACATGAGATAAATCATTAGGAGAGAGGGATCTCTCTAAACAAATTTAAGCTTCGTTATCTAACACTTTTTAACTCAAATTATTAAGTTAGCAGTCAGTTACAATTATATGTATTTTCATTTCTGCAATAACTAGTACATTTGCTTTGTCCGGTTAAGAGCAATGCTAAAGTTCTGGCTATACCCCACTTAGTTTCCAGCCATGTGTCCCCGTCTTCCAGCTTAGTGGAAGTACATTGCAGGTTTTCTGCCCTTTTACTATAGACTAGTTACTATTATTTGTTATTTTATATTACTAATTTTATTTATATTTTTTATCTCAAGATACATGATCTGTCTATATGATATAAAATATTGTATTGTATAACATTATCTATGTAAGTGCAACTAATTTTTTTCCTCAAAGATGCAAATACGTCTAGTTTTAATTATAATCTCTCTGCTCTAGGCAAAGTGCACTCTACAATTTAAATAATTTACAAAATATGAACTTACAAAAAATACATGTAATTAACTTAAAAGAATAGTATATAATTCAGCACTAATTTGTGTATTTTACAGACTACTCCTGATTTAATGCTCCAATCAAATTAATAGCCAATCTTGAATTTGATTGGAATCAGCAATAGTTTACCATCTCTTGTTTTATGAGTCAGCTGGATGCTCAGAATATTTAATGAGTTATTTGGATAGATAGCTAATTCCAGCTTCAGCAGTAATGGTAAAATGGTTTGTATCCTTTTCACATTTTCATGAAAATTATTTATTTATTTTAAGTTTTTTGATCTAGGTTGAAATATGTTTCCGATATTTAGTTCAGATATTATTTTCTTGTATTTATAAAATTGTATTGATATTGCAGTTATGGATTTCAATAAAAGGTTAGCTCTGCATGTATAACGCCAACATTAATGGTGTTACATGTTTTGTTAGATTTAAAATCTAAAGAATTTTTTTATATTATGTTTTCAGTCATTTTACGTGAGCACTTAGATATATTTGGAAAAAAAAATAAGCATACCTTGGTTTCTCAGTGTGGAGTGTGTATTGGTAGAGGGAGGAGGAAGCGAGCCTTGGTTGACCGTGGCTTTCTTGTGAGAGCTTTTGGGTAAGCTTATATTAGCACAATGGTTCATCATTTGATTTGTTTTAAATGCTTTTGTTGATTCATTGGATGTTTCTGAGCATCAAACAAAGATCTGTGTGTGAAATTGAATCATTTTACATACTATATGTAAATTAATCCTTAAAGGACTGCTCTAATCAGATATTTAAAATATTTCCTTTTAAAGAACTACAACTGAAATTAGGCAAAGGTATTATCAGAATGTAAAAAAAAAAGCATCATCTTTTTTTTAATGTTTTATGTGAAAATTTCTTGCAGTGAAACCTACCATTTTGCTTTCCAGTGATCTATTTCCTGAAACAGCAACTTTGAAACTTCAAAAGCTGTTTTTACACACTGAAACTATACAAACAGTTACCGCAAAGGGCTGTCCCATAGCTCATACACACAGTATTTTAATATTACCAGATCTACTAACCTACAACTGATCTACAATCACAGACAATGGCTACTGAACTTACTTGTAAGATTGTATGTTAAAATGATCTATATTATTTTATTACACTAATAATAGCTAAAAAATCTTACCTTTTTAAATATTTGTTTAGATGCAAAGCTCTATGGGCTGTGATTGATAGCACAGCTTCCCCCTGGACTGGTTACACTGCACTGATCAGTTAACCCATAGTAGCAGTTACCTGTATTAGCTGAGTGCCAGTCTTCCATGCCTGTGTTTGTTGGGATCTGTGCACAGAGCAATAAATCGCTGCTGGTTGGGGCTGAATGTGATTTATGATCCAAAGGAGATACTGAGCTGGTCTGAAAGCATAGTTCAAGTTCCAGAGAGGTTAGAGTGCAGAACATGAATTTTCTGCTAGTAAGAAAAAATAAACCCATTACAAGGTCTGTCTTTGATAAATGTAAATAACGTATCATGAAGAGTTTATATGAGTAACATGAACAAAATATAAAAATACCATTATGAAAATACTATTAATTATTGTTGTAATACATATCGAAATAAGTGTCATGTCAATATTTTAAAAACTACCATACAGAGCCACATATAGACAAATCCATATATCCTGATAAAGATTTACAGCCTTATTAAATTGCGATTTGGCCAATTGAATAGGGCTCTATATAAGCACAGAGCATATTTTTTTTACAGAAGTTATATATATATATATATATATATATATATATATATATATATATAAATTCATCACTGAGGAAATCAAACATTGGACCTTTCCTGTTATCTCCCCGCTAGAAGTAGTGGCCAGAAGCCACTAGGTGTTAGGGTTAGATTTAGGGATTAGGGTAGTTGCAGATGATAAGCTTTACATAGTAATATATTTTACTATGTAAAACGTATCATCTGCCACTACCCTAATCCCTAAATCTAACACCTCACACTAACAAGAAATTAAAAAAAAATCTCAGCCATTACACTTAGTGGCCTCTGGCAGCCACTGATGGCAGGCAGATAACAGGAAAGATACAAAAAAAATGTCAGTGTTTAAAATGTGATCTTTTAAATGCAGTCTAGAATATTTTTTACTCTACACTGGCCCTTTAAGAAACAAATGTCTAGTACAATTCACATATTTTTTCAATCTTTAAGACGAGGCCGGTTTCCTTTTGGTTGTCTTTGTCCCTTTAACAATCACATTACAAATAGTAAACATAGGATACTCTGAAAGTTATTTTTTATTTTAAATTAACGTTTCTAATTTGCAGCAATTGTGTTAGCCCTTGATAAATGCTAATTAGTGGTTCTACTACAGATGCAGGTTTAAACAACCCACATCAGCCTTAATTAATTCCAATCATTGTGTTATATGAAGCTCATTTGCAAATTCCAGCATTTTGCATTTCTTCCCATCTGGAATATATGGGGTGCTATCAGGTACTTTTATTGTATAAATCTTTACGAAATAAAGACACACAATTATCATGTTAAAAATATTACATTGATCATATAATTTTATTAATGAGCTGGGCTCTGTACAGTAATGCTTCCTGTGACCAGGCGACCTCAAGTCTGAACTGCTAGACAGAAAATAATTGTAATGTGTTTGAAAATATTGATTGGACCGTGGCCTGAAAATGATTGATCTCAAATGTAATAATGATATATCAGCCCCAGTAGGAGCATACATTACTCTTTCAGAGAAGGAGCTTTGCAAAACATTTTTTGCGTGCAAGTTGAAATTTAAAAAAAAAAAACATTTTAACCTGATTTTGGAAAGCTAAAATATGCTTTGCCGATGTAATAAATCTAAATTCTGACAATTCTGTAATAATGGCCAATTATGGTAATTACGCATAAAATGCTCATATTCACATGGCTCACATTACCATTTCTATGTTGTTTTAAATGCTTTTTTTGTGTATATATGTAGTTTTAAAATAAATGTGTGTTTTTTTTTTAAACACTAAAAGGTATGAATGCTCACTTAGTACTGACACCTCTCTTATAAAGTTTCAGAGTCCATTTCTCTCTCCCCTGTTTCCAGTTTCTTCCTGTAGTAAAAAATTACAGTGATTACACATCATAAAGCCTATCTGTAATAAAACGCATCAGCTGGCCAAGGTTTTCATCGCTCACTCAATAATCCATTAATAGAGCGTCGCTGCCCAGGCGTCTTTATAATACCAACTCGGAGGTAATTTTAATCAGCCACACCAGCTGGTATTTAACAGCAGCTGCTGGAGTCGCCACAAATATACTCAATAGCTGGCATCTTTATTTGCAGTATTTCAAGGGGAGAAGAGATCCCCCTGTGGATATTTGTGTTGTCTGTGGAGCTGGTTGTTCGGAGAGCTGTGGAGGTTGTGCCCTACCTGAATGGGCAGTGATGTGTACGGCGCCCAACAATGGCCCCATCACTGATTAGTATAGTTTCACAGAACTATAGCATGGAGGCTAATTTATTATTGCTGTATTCAGTGAATTTGCTTTTATATCACATAGTGTGTTAGCTGCTTATGTATCCAGTGTACTTAGTGCTATGGAATATGGCGGCTGCTTATGTATTAATTGTACTTATTGCTATGAAATATGGCGGCTGCTTATGTATCCAGTGTACTTAGTGCTATGGAATATGGTGGCTTCTTATGTATCCAGTGTACTTAGTGCTATGGAATATGGCGGCTCCTTATGTATCCAGTGTACTTAGTGCTATGGAATATGGCGGCTCCTTATGTATCCAGTGTACTTAGTGATATGGAATATGGCGGCTGCTTATGTATCCAGTGTACTTAGTGATATGGAATATGGCGGCTGCTTATGTATCCAGTGTACTTAGTGCTATGGAATATGGCGGCTTCTTATGTATCCAGTGTACTTAGTGCTATGGAATATGGCGGCTGCTTATGTATCCAGTGTACTTAGTGCTATGGAATATGGCTGCTGCTTATGTATCCAGTGTACTTAGTGTTATGGAATATGGCGGCTGCTTATGTAGCCAGTGTACTTAGTGCTATGGAATATGTCGGCTGCTTATGTATCCAGTGTACTTAGTGCTATGGAATATGGAGGCTGCTTGTGTATCCAGTGTACTTAGTGCTATGGAATATGGCGGCTGCTTATGTATCCAGTGTACTTAGTGCTATGGAATATGGCGGCTGCTTATGTATCCAGTGTACTTACTTTATTTACTGTGTAATATGCTGTATATATTGCACTTTCTCTTATATTATTCTCCTATAATGTTTCATGTAGAGGAATACCCGGTTTAGCTCTTTAGATCGGTTCCAGGCAAGCAGAGTGCTAAGCGAAACATCGCTAGACAGGGTCATTTTAACATAGGAAAGATAGGGAGAAAAAAATACACAAAAGCAATTGAAATTTGAAAATGTTTGTTTTTATATAAACTTTTATGAAACCGGAAACATAATAACAACACAAACTAAAAAATGTAAAGAAACAGCAGACATTAACTGAACAATCCACTTTGAAAGGCAGATGGTTCAGACCGTCAAACTTGTCTGGTACGGAAATAGCAGCGTTATAGTGGAGCACAGTGTTAAACGTGGATCGGCGGCCAACAAAGGAGCTGTAGTGGGGTTTAGCGTTACAGGAAAACAACACTATAGAGAATCAGTGCTATAAGGGTGTTGCTAAGCGGGGAATACCTATACCTGCAGGCTAAATATATAATGTCTTGGTTAAACATATAGGTCATTTCTTATTCCATGCAAATATGTTAATTTACTGGGCATATTTAGGTTTTATGGCAGAGTGCTGCACAGTGTGTGAGGCTCTATGGGGAAAGGCTGTGATTGATAGCACAGCTTCCCTCTGGACTGGTTACACTGCAATGATCAGTTAACCCATAGTAGCAGTTACCTGTATTAGGTGAGATACTGAGCTGGTCTGAAAGCATAGTTCAAGTTCCAGAGAGGTTAGCGCAGAACATGAATTTTCTGCTAGTAAGAAAAAATAAACCCATTACAAGGTCTGTCTTTGATAAATGTAAATAACGTATCATGAAGAGTTTATATATATATAATACCATTATGAATGTGACATGAAAATACTATTAATTATTGATGTAATACATATCGAAATAAGTGCCATGTCAATCTTTTAAAAATATAGAGATAGATTTGAATAAATATTTGTGCGCCCCCCACTCCTTACCTGCAGCTCCTCCTTTTCTCCTTCTGTATCTCAAATCATAAGTTTATGTGTGTTATGTATATCTTTGCTGTCTCTGAAATATCACTGCATCTAGATATTTTTGTGCAATACAAGCATATTTCAATGTACTGCATCTTCGGACAGCCTGCTGCCCCCTGAAAATGTGCTTTCCTAGGCCTGGGCCTAATGGGTCTACGCAGAAACACACCTCTGCTATAGTTTCTACATACTGTATATAGCAATTACTATTATAATATTCCACATGGATATATGTATTTACAGTATACAGCACATATAAGCAATATATGTATTATTTTCTATATATTATTTAAGCAGCATATAGAGAACATATGCATAGTTAGTCAGATGTATGTAGGTGAGACCCTTAAATAACTCCACTCCACTTTTTTTAGATATGTAAAAAGTAATAGGTCCTATAATTCAATAGTATACATTTGTGTTTGCAAATGTTACAAGAATATAATTTTTGCCTTTCTTTGCTTATGATTTTTTTAAATCTGAATCACATACACAGCGGCAGAGCTATATGTGGTACCTTGTAATATGGCCCTCCTCTGGATGGCTCTTGATGCTGCTTAACAATTAAACAAAGTGTTTATTTTGGGTAGAGTCATTTTTGCAATTGGACCCAATATTCACTAGCTCCACCACTGGCTATACAACTGTAAACCTTTAAAATAAAAAAAGGATAGACGTATCCCAGACACAGCAGAGCAAACAAGTTGGCAGCTGTATGTTATACCATTTACTGAAACCCTTGACTTATACAGTTCTATTAGCGCTGCTTTCCTGGCAATGACACATTTACCACCAGAGCAGTAAAACATATAAAGCTGGACTTTTTTTTTTTTTTTTTAAAAAGGGACATAGTAAAACATTTTCAAACGATGGTGCAACAAAATAAAAAAAAATGTTTCTATATCCCTTTAAAGCAATATTTAAGTTTCCTGGATTATGACTGCATCTGATAGAGGATACTCAGAAGTGTATCAAAACATTGGTTTCCATGAAAAACATACCAAAATAAACATTAATAAACTTACCCTAAAGTCTGCTAAATATATTAAGGTTGCTAGCAGTTGATTTTGAGAGTTAACACCCCTTAAAATTGCTGCTAAAATCAGCATAAAATTCATAATTTGTTTTAGCCAATCAGTGGCAACTACATCAGTCTCTGCAGCAAAGTATAATGGGATTTGGGGTCTTGTTTTCTCTTTCTCCCCTCCTTGAGTGAAGCAACTCACCAGTGCTACGAGGATTTCTGCATTGTGCTACTATTGGATTGATGGTTAGTATAGTTTTAAAAGCTGTTTCAAAATACAGTGTTTCTATTGGTAGGTACCAAGTGTCTATGTAAGCACCTCTGGGGGAGTGGAAAACATTTTTTTTTTTTTTTGAATGAATCTGTATGTTTATAGAATGACTCAATGGAATGTGTCTGACATAAGCAGCATGTGTTAAATTAGAAAAATGGAAAAAATGGAAAACATAGCTTTTAGTTAGTCCTGATCAAAGCTCTGGCAGTTAAAATGAAAAATTTTCATTGCACAGATAGAAGCTTCATTTTTGCATTTAAAGTCCCTCCATCCTCATGTAGTTGATCAGCAGGAACAAAAATATTTGATTCCATAAGAGCAAAACTGCATAAAAATAGAGGCTTTTTATTATTTGTACATGCTAAAATGTGGCATTTTTAAAATTGTAGTTCTTCAAAAGAGTATATTTCAAATGATTTTTAATATTGGACTACAGGGGCCCTTTACCATGCTCCTGACACCCCCATGTGGGTTGCATGATATCTCTTCTTTCTACTTTGTTCCTTTGCTTCTTCCACCATTGTCAAGCATCATTTCTGTTTTGTACATAACACATTGCTAATTCATCTAAAAGTTACAGTGAACCAGTTGTTTTGAGGTGGTTCATTTATCAGTACGAGCGATTTTCCACGCTTCAGCCAAATATGGATCTGTCTGCTTTGGACTATGATTGAGCACATACAGTTAAATCTTGCAACAAAATGAATTACTAGAATAGCAATTTGAATATAAAAATTACATCGCCAGCACTTTCCCAGTTATTTCTAGTGAAAACAGGCTGTTAAAGTTTGTTTAGTGTGTTTGACAACAGACAGTTTGATGTATTGCCGGGCACAGCGGTAGGTTGGACTTGAGTGGTATTAACTCTCTGTTTTGATTAATGGTAATTGTTTCAACAAAAAAGCATGTTTTACATACAACTCATAGTTGTGGAAAGCAGAAGTTGACTTGCGAGATCCATAATTAGCGCTCTGAGTTAGCATATAAAAAGATCATGAAGCACATGCCGGCATAATATACTCATGCTTCTATTGTCTGCTATTGTATTGCTTATAAACTATTCCTTATATGAAATTAAACCTGGTTATTTATCTTTTGTTCTCTGTTAGAATGTGATTTATGAGCTGCATTCAAAGCCTACAGCATGCTTTAAAAATGGCAAAAAAAAAGAAGTATATGAAACTGTACCTGTTTATAAGATGAGACCGAAAGGTAATCAGATACTGGAAAGTGTCTAATTGCTGTAGGAAAAGAAAAGCATTTAGCAGCATAAATTCATAAAATGCAAAGAGAGATTTTGCATGGTAATGTATAATTGTAAGAAAGTAAATAACCACACCATTGCTTTTTTGTTCTATTTTTTTTGTTGCTAAAAACACATAATTATATATATTTATTTATTTATATATATAGGGGAGGGAATTTACTTGGACACAGAGCTCCTAAATGGATAATTCTGACCCTTAAACATATTTCCTAAATATAATGTTTCTCTCTCTCTCTCTCTCTCTCTCTCTCTCGTTTGATAACGGGATAAAATTGAAATTGAAAAAGCTTTCACTCTCCCTTTAAGAATGACCAGTTTTTCTGCTAAAAGTAATATTTTAAGAGCAAAGGAAATGTCCAAGTCAAATTCTTTATTTAGTATGCTGCTCATACTTGTTGTTCAGTCGGGTCAGACTATTCATGACCCACCCTATAGTCCACAGAACGCCAGGGACACGTGTTAGCCACTGCCTCATCTATGTCTCCCCTTCTTTGTGTGCCGTCAATTTTTTCCAGCATTTTCCCTTCTCTAAGAAGTCCTGTATTCTCATGATATGGCCAAAATATTTGATCTTTAGCCTCATGTTCAAACCTTCCAGTGATCTGATTGGTTTGATTTCCTGTATTATTGATTGATTGCAGTCTAAGTAGTTTTCTCCAACACCACAATTCAAATGCATCAATTCTACAGCACTCCGAATTCTTAAAGGTATATGAAAGGGAGGTGGGAATGCATCATACCCCACCTAGCAAAAAATGTTTGCATGAAAAAAATTGAGAGAAAACAGTTTGCAAAAGCAAGAAATTCAGCAAACTTCAGGCTAACTGTTTAACTGTTTACTTTGGAATTTGTTTCATGCAAACAATTTTTTTCAGGCACTATAATATACCTTTTCATATACCTTTAATGGTCCAGCTTTCACATCTGTATGTTACTACTGGGAATACCATGGTTCTATGTATGCGGACCTTTGTTGATAGTGCAATATCTTTACGTTTTATCTTGTCCAGAGTTGCCATAGCTTTACTCCCCATGTGCAAACATCTTTTAATTTCATGGCTGCAGTCACCATCTGAAGAGATCTTGGAGCGCATTTTTTCTATCCCCCCAAGTTGTTTAAAGCACATTGAAATCACAATATGCATTCTGCACCATAAAATATGAGGGGGAAAATGATGTGAAAAATAGAGTAGTTTTGTTAAACTGACCAAGAATTAACAGATATTGTAAATTGTAGTTGTTGCTTGTATAGCCTTCCCCAAGAATCTGCATTAATATTGAGGTCCCTGTCACACTGATTAGCTTTACTGATTGCTATACTCACTTTTTACCATGAAGAGATGTAGTAAATTTGGCAAAAGCCTTTGGTTTTAAAACTGTAGGTCCTGGGTTCAATTCCTGCTTCTATCCTTATTCTTTTTTACATAAATCTTTTTAAGTTTAGAACGAATACTTTATTAAAAAAAAAACATTACAACCTTCCCTATTTGTTTCATATATATTTATTCATATCTATTTTATTTTATAAAATATAGAACTAATAATTTATATAAAAAGGCGGAGTCATATCCACAATGGTTTGAATACAGAGCCATTGAGTTCAATATTTAGTTTTTCATTAAGCAACATGTCCATTCCAGCAATGTTCAAACACAATTTAATTCTTATTTATTATGACTTGGGAATGGAAAGTAAAATAATACATCTGCAGAATCTGTCATTTTGGTTCCTGGTAATTAGCTTCCTGAAGGATGAGGACAATTTTGCACAGAAAGTTCTATCTACACAATTGGATTGTGGCATCTATAAGTGCCAAAGAATTCAATAACAGTAATGGAAATCTCATTGGTTTACAGGGACATATCCCCTCTTCAAAAAAGGAAAGACATAATAAGTTGATAAAAAATGGAACCCTGCAGTAAAAAATTGGGTATCAAATGTAAAAATGAAAAACTTTCTAGAAATGTCTGCCCATTATCAAGTTGTTATTTAAAAGATCATGTAGCAAAATAAATAAGTGGTCTTTTAAAGCTCTGATTAAGAACCAATGTTGGTGTGTTCAAGTCAAATTATAATCCTACTCATGGATATTGTTACTGAATGTCCCAAAAAAAGAGGACTTTAGTTTCTATTACCACAGTACAACAAATCATTCCAACTAGTACATAGCTACATCAACACTATAGAAAATATAAAGCTCTATATAATCAGTTTTTCTTTTGCAAGAGTATTCATTAAAAGCTACTTCACATAATTAACTAAGTCACTGCCAAGAACACTGTGCGTTTCAAAGCAATTATTTGCAGCAGTAAATCTGTTTTATAAAAAAAAAACATATTACCTACATACATTTCTCTAAACATGTAAAAACTCCTTGTTTGGTCATGCAGTATAAGCGATGACTTGGGCCACTACATTTTTATTTCTTGAAGCCTAATCATCTCCTCTCCACCTCCTGGTTCCTTAGGAAAGGGGGATTGATTTGTAGTTTTTAATTGGGAATTAGGGATGTATATAATACATAGCATATAGTGTATGAAAAATCTTTTGGATATTTGCAGGTTGACATAAAAATAGAAACCTAGTTCTGATGGCAGATAAGAACCAAAGACCCATGTGGACTACACATTCTGTCTACCTAAAAAACATGGCTAAATGAATCCTCATGACTGCTTTATGTTTATCTCAGGTGTGCTGAATTCCTTAACTGTGTTTGTCCCTACCACTGGAAAGCTGTACCACTTGTCTACTACACTTAATAAACTACTATTGTTGTATTTTACCCTTAAATATTCCAGCTTTCAAAACTTGACATTGTTTTCTTGCATTCCACCTTTTTTTTGGAAGATGCTGCTGTCCTGAACTTGATTAATCCTCTGATATTTGACCATATTAATCATGTCCGTGTGATATGCTCATACGTATAATTAAATTCTGTCGTCTACACAGATATTCATGTACATGCATTTGGGTTGTGAGTTTACCTGCTGTGAGTATGTTAGTGTACACAAGATCATCAAGCATTACTAAGCATCATTTGACTGAGCTGATGACTGGTGGAGCTAGTCATTAATTAAATTAAAAGAAAATATGAAAATCTGCATGAGTTGTGATGGAATAGAAAATGGTCCAGACTAGTGCTCTGCTATTCATGCTCGGTAAACTGCCCCAGTATTTCTTCCTTACACCAGCCATCTAGAGCTATCAGCAGAACTCCGTATTTCAGAAACCAAGGGGATACTGGTCCTTGGTACCAGTGCAGTTACACTTGGATGATCCTTAGCCCGGATATGCCTCACCAACCACTATTCTCCTTTGAATGCCACTCTTTATGTACAGTGATAAACCAGTAAAACGTTCCCATACCTTCCAAGATATTGCAGCCAATAAGGGTTGCCTCATACATCTCCATTTAGCACTAGTATTGCAGCCTTAGGAAGCCCCTTCTGCTCTTGTGCCTGACAGTTATCTTACATTAAAATATGGGTTCTTCTCTTCCCCTGGATCCACAGAACGTACAGTGAACACTGTATTCACTAATATATTGTATTCACATAATACTAAAACATAGAAAATCCTACCGGCAGCTAGGGAAGGAGGCTTTTACGTTCATCACAGGAGTGTATGCGTTTCTAATACAGCATCACAGTGCAGGATAAAAACTATGTTTTTATCTTAAAATGCCCTAGCAGAGGTCCCGAATATGGTATGACAGTGAATTGGCAATAAAAAAAGAATAATTGCATTTGGAAGTTATTAAAACAAATGTTTTTTTTATTAATAGAAAATCAGCTTTGAATTTACTAAATTTTGACTGGCACTCGGCTGAGATCACCCACCAGATTGGTCTTTTTCGTTATCATATTTTCCTTATTAGTGGATTAATGGCTTCTTCTTGCAAATCCATTCTGTGGTAACAATAGATACTGGCCGTTCACATACTGACATCTCAGAAGTCCCATAAAAAAGGAAGCTATTAATAACATTCATCAAGTGATGGAGATTAGGTACTGATAAGATGGCAGGACCTCTTGAGCTAAGTGATAGAATGGGGTAAATACAGACCTGTTTTCTCTATCACTGCAAGATATTTTTTAAATAATTTTGAGTTGCAAATATTTATATTCTTGTTGGTACTTTACTATCCTGCCAAACTAGGAGCTCTGCTTTAACCTTTTAAGAAAAGAAAAATAATATTTTGTACCAATTTTACCACCCTCAGTTTATTAGGATGTCATTGCTTATTCAATATGTGTGCACATTTTTGACAGTTAATTTTTATTATTTAATACCAGGCAAATCTGTGCAAGATAATACACTAATAACCCAGCCTACTAGTATCAAATTATAAATGTGTTAATCTTAACAAGCACTAATAGGTAAAAATGTACCCTGCCGCATCTTCACTCATTACTGAAAAGTTATTAACATTCTTTTTTTTTTTTGTTAACAATAGTGTTTTACTGTGGCATCTTTTATGGGAAGCAACTTTATTTAAGTAGCATAAACTTGTTAGATTGGCTTCAATTAAGTGATGATTTGTTAATGCAAATGTGTAGAGAATGACTGGTGGTACATCTGTCTCTTCATCAATAGGCTATTACTGAGCAGCATTAGTACATGATTGTAAAAAAACTGGAAATCATTAGATGCAGATAGCACATATTCACTCACATCTGACCTTATGCCTCAGGCTCATAAAAAAAGAAATAACCCAAAAAATGGGAAGCAAAGCCAAGCTATAAATGCATATATGACCCTCAATTACGACCAATAATTTCACATTAAAAGTGACATGATAAAAGCGATGAGCTGATTGTTATGGATTTCCACAGAAGGGAAGATAAGTATAGTACATGACCCTGAGGATTTCAAAAGGAACATTTTATACACTGTTCAGAATCCAGCAACATGAATATAGACTTATAGCGCCTCATAATATATTATGAATTCACACACATACCTGAGAAAAGTAGCACATTACTATAAATAATGCTTCTTCTCTTCTGAAAAAAATATATATATACAATCACTGGAGACTCATTTTAATTTACTTTCTTTGCCAGATTGGATATAAAATCTTGTTTGTTTTAAGGTAGACCTTTAAAGAGGCAATGTTTTCCCATAAACAAGTAATTTAAAGGACCACTGCAGTGTCATATTTCTAGTATGCTATTTTGAATAACTTGAATTGTTAATGAGCAACTTTAATTTTAAACAATTTAATATTAATAATTACAGAATTATATTGTAATTATCGTATTCATGTTGATACAGAGATGATGGGCATTTTATCTCTGTTCTTAAAATAATTAGAAATCTGGGAGCAGTGGAAGGAACTGTGGATTCAGATAAGATCTGTTAAAATAGCCTCTCCAAGTATCCCCTTGACAATCAAACTCAATGACAGATTAGGACCCCATATGATAACCCTCCCACTGAAAGTATAGAAAGATTAGCAGTCTTAGATGGAATCACCCATGACACAAAGAGAGTCCTCATAACATAAGATTTTCTATACAATGCTTTTACATTTCTGTTTTGCATACCTGCTAATGTTATTTTATTACATATGTCACAAGGATGTGAAGTTTTTACCAAACTAACATGGCCCTTTATTCTTAAACAATATTAAAGGACCACTAAAGTCACCATATGTGCACTGCACCATCAGTTAGAGGGTGGGAAATCATATGGAAAATGTGTTTTTAAAATTCATCAAGAATTGATTTTGTTATGGTCATCCCACAAGCCATCCCCCAAGAATCTGCATAAAAAAATAAGGCTTAAGTATATAAATGTTATACATTGGATTATGGATTTATACTCTCTTTTCAAGTAGAATGTGGTGGTTCAGTGGTAAGCAATCTGCTTTAACAATTTTTTAATTGGTAATTTAAATGTTCAAATCCTCTGCTTTCCACTTGCTTTTTTTTTATTTAAATATGTACTTATTTATTTCTATAAATATCAGTCATATGTGAATTAATAAATACCTTAGTTAATTGGAAAAAAAAGTTTATTTTGGACCAATGACTTACTAATGAAAACATTTGATGAAACACTCTTTCCACTAGACAAACACACTCTGCTTCAAAAAATATATTTAAAAGTTAAACTAATTTCATTATTTGAAATATATATTGAATTCAGTAACAAAGTGCCTTTAATTCGTCTCCATTTGTAGACACATAAATCATTTTATACACGTTGAACATTGCTTCTCATTGTATCTGTTTTAAGTATTTATAATTTTTTCAGTGTTATCCTTAGAGCAGTATCGGTTGGGGCTCACTGCTACTAGCCACAACCTGAGGTTAAAGGAAGCTCTTAATTTATTAGGAGAGTGGGGGGAGATAATTATTTTATAGAAATGTGATCAAATCACCCTGTGGTAATTAGACCACCTACACATATCTGTACCTTGTAGATGAGGATCCACAGTTTATTCTACACTAGTGTCCTCCAATCACTCTGGCACTGCCATGTAATGTATATCCTGAGCCACTACACTAAGATCTTTACATGCCTGTAGCCATTTTATAAGTCAAGCTAAAAAACAACCATAAATAAATATGAAAGTATATCCCACAGTTTGTGGTTTGGATAGAAGTAATATGCAAATAAATCATAAAAACATAGATCTGAGGGCAGTAGAGGACCAAGGGCCTGCATTGTCTGTCGATTCAATCTCCCCTACCAAGGTTTAATTAAAGTATTACTGAGGACAGATTTTTAAAATGGACTATATTGAAGAACTACACTTAAAAATATGCAAATATTTTTAGAATGTAAAAAAAATAACACAGCCTCTAATTTATTACCTTTTAAATTCAATCATTCTGCACTGTTGTCAACATTTTGGTTTCAACAGATCAGTTTCCTGATGTGAGAGAAGACTTTTAATATACTGTATACAAAATGTTTGTCTGCACAATGGGGATGTAGCAGTTACATCTGCCAATGCTCACAAGAGGAGTAAAGGGAAGCTAATTAGTTTAACAAGTAAAAATAAACATGAGAAAAAAAAACGCAGCAGGGAAGTAAACAAAATGGAACCGCACAGTAAAGTAATTGCATATAAAAGTTGCAAAATATAAAGGTGGTGATTGTTTTCTTTCTAAAAATATTTGCCCATTATCATGTTTAGTGAGGAGAGAGACATGTAAGGTAATGGTGTGAACTGCTGTTAGACCAGAGCCGAGAAAAAGGCAATTTGTGGCTATGTTTTGGATGAAACATTAGCAGGTTTTGGATATTGATGTGAATGTGAAAGGAGAATGTCAAAGAGGAGTCAATGGCACCATGGCAGTTTCCACTGGGTTGATGGAGGTGTCACAGGCTTAGATATGGAAAAGGATTATGTGCCAGGTTTGGGAGGATCATTTTTTTTTATTATGAGGTCCTCACTGGTCATGTCATGCTTAAGATGGTGAATTGGCATCAATAATCTAATTACAGTTAAGACATTCCATTAGCTTGGTCTGAAGTGCAGGTGTAAAGTAAGAAGTTGAAACATGTTGAGTTTATATAGGGAGAAAATATACAGATATCAAAGTAGTGGGCTTAAGACAGACCATCAAGAGCTTGGAAAGGAAGGATAGGCTGCTTTGTAGAGAGAGAGAAAAGGAAATCAATGGCAGAATGTCCATATAAGTACTAAACATAAGAAGGTCTTGTAGAAGTGTTAAGGACATCCGATTGATCCAGTATGAGTGATTAGCACTGCCCTTGGTTCAACATGTCTCCTCAAGTTTGTATGGTAACTCGGACATGATCAGTGGCACCTCATGTTGGTGGTACACAGTTTCTGTTGCTAGCATTTTGAGGTAGGAGGAGACAACAGATATTATGTGTTATATTGCAGGACATGTGCCCTTTGTAATGACACAACTAAGTTAAAGTTTGATACTACACACCAAGGACCATCCCGTAGGGCATGCTATTTTGAAAATAAGCTTTATAATAGATACATTGTTGTTAGAAAGTAGTATATATATGGAAGCAACATTTTAATCAATATGTCCATATGTTCTGTCTTTAAAATGAAAGTGTAACAAACCAAAAAAAACACACCAAACAAACCAGTCAATAGCCATGTGAGTAATAATGATGTAATGGCCAGTGCATAGAGGCATAAACAAGCTAGTAATAATGTATATAAGAGGAAAAAACTCTTATAGAAGACTAGCTTTTGCCCATATAATTTCATAGCTGACTAATAATAGATACTAGTCAGAAATAGACGTTAAAATATAACTTTTATTTGATTTCGTAAAAAAAACAATGATTCACTGAAAAATTATGCATAAAAAGATAAAATCAATTGCTGTGATAGAATAAGGGATACTTATAGAGAAAGTATAAATTATATTACTATCCATGTGCCAATAATAAGTAGATCACAGAGAGAGGGAAATGTACTAATTGTAATATATAATTATGTTCTTATAGTGGTGGCATGTATCAAAAGTATTTGGGCATTAATACAAATTATATATGCTGAGTAGTATTTGGGTCACTTTACTGTCTTAAAGTTTACTGAACATTTTCTGACATCACATATTATAATTGTCAAACTGCGAGTTGTCGTCACGCTTTGCGGCCCTCGCAATGCAACTGACGATAACTCGCAGTTTCACAACACCCCCTCCCCACTGATGCTCACCACATCAGCCCCTCTGCCCTCCTTGATCTATAATCCGCAGGACGCGCGCACGGGACGACACACACGCACGCGCACGGGACGACACACGCGTGGCGCGCACAGGACAACGGCCGCGCGCACGGAACGACGGGGGCGCGCGCACGGAACGACGGGGGCGCGCGCGTCTTCAGCATTAAGGCGGGGGCGAGACACGGGAGAGAGAGAGGAGTGGGGGATAGACACGGGAGAGAGGAGTGGGGGAGAGAGACGGGAGGGAGAGGAGTGGGGGAGAGATGAGAGAGAGGAGGGGGAAGATAGACACATGGGGGGAAGATAGACACAGGAGGAAGATAGGGGGGGAAGAGAGACACAGGGGAGGGGAAAAGACACA
Source organism: Discoglossus pictus (assembly GCA_027410445.1). NCBI lineage: Eukaryota > Metazoa > Chordata > Amphibia > Anura > Alytidae > Discoglossus > Discoglossus pictus. The sequence continues at coordinate 342,614,962 of CM050166.1, forward strand.
GGGGAGGGGGAAACGACACAGGGAAGGAGGGGGAGAGAGACACAGGGGAGGGGGAGAGAGACACAGGGGATGGGGAAGAGGGACACAGGGGATGGGGAAGAGGGACACATGGGAGGGGGAAAAGACACAGGGGAGGGAGAGGAGAAGGGGAAAAGACACAGAGAAGGGGAAAAGACACAGGGGAGGGAGAGGAGGAGGGGAAGAGAGACACAGGGGAGGGGGGGAGAGAGACACAGGGGAGGGGGGAAGAGAGACACAGGGGAGGGGGAAATGACACAGGGGAGGGATAGGAGGAGGGGAAGAGAGACACAGGGGAGGGGGGGGAGAGTGACACAGTGGAGGGGCTAAGAGAGACACAGGGGAGGGGTAAGAGAGGCAGAGGAGGGGAGGAATAGACACAGAGGAGGGACACAAGGGGAGGGGGAGAAGAGACACAGCGGGGGGAAGAGTCACGGGAGGGAGACGGGGGTGAAGAGACACAGGGGAGGGAGACAGAGGGGGGGAAGAGACACAGGAGAGGGAGACGGTGGTGAAGAGAGGGAGGAAGAGACACAGGGGAGGGTGACGGTGGTGAAGAGAGGGAGGAAGAGACACAGGGGAGGGTGACGGTGGTGAAGAGAGGGGGAAGAGACACAGAGGAGGGAGACGGGGGTGAAGAGACAGAGGGGGGGGAAAGGGGGGAAAAGGCACAGGGAAGGGAGGGGGAGAGAGACACATGGGAGGGAGGGGGAAGAGACAGAGGGAAGGGAGAGGGGGAAAGAGACACAGGAGGGGGAAAGAGACACAGGGGATGGAGAGGGGGGAAAGACACACAGAGGAGGGAGAGGAAGTAGAGGGGGGGCTCACAATGAGCGCCGAAGGCGCTCATTGCGAGGCCCGTGATAAGCACCATTGCCAGGCTTCAAATTTTATTGCCGTCATTTTTGACGGGCAAGTCGCTAGTATATATATAAACACGCATAATATGATTTTTGATATAGAAGGAGGAAAGGGGGAGCTGCATGTGTGGGTTGCAGGGCTTACAAATCTGAATTACCTAGGGCAGCATGAAACCTAAATGCACCCATCAGAACCAATGATTGTATTGCTTTAAATGTACAAAACACTGCTTCCGTTGTATTTGGATTTTGTTACTAGGCAGCTGCATAGCATGGCTTCATCAGACTCCAGTCCTTCAGGATCAGTATTACTCCTGATTATAAGACTATCTTGTTTGAGTATAGTATGGCTGACTTATGCCCTGAAGCTAATCGAGCAGTGTGATTTGTGGTATACTCGTGATCAGCTGCTGGAGCTTTTTTTTTTTTTTTTTTCTCTACGTTACACATTTATGTTATTCTTTATCACCCCCAAATCATGCCACTCAGCCCAAAAAGTATAGGAAAGTCGAGAAACTTGGTAGATTAGGCCAGAACTAAGCATAAAAAGCGAAGGTTGAATGTTGAACTGGGATAGCTTAGAAGGAGTAGACAACTTACCTTGGATAACGATAGCTAAAAAGCAACTGGAGCTTGCAATATGAGGCCAGGAAAGCTGGAACAAACAAGAGAGTGCAGAGAAACAACCTACAGGCTCAGGAATGAACTGAGCAAGGGGATGTGGACAGGAAGTGCTTATAAGCCTGAAAGCCCCTCCCACGGGGAGAGGCAGAGCGAGAGAGGGCCCCTTCCACTAACCCAGGTGTTTAACCTGGAACATATATGTATATAAGTATGTGTATATAAGCCGTATATATGTATATAAGCCGTTAACTCTCAGCACTTAGGCGATGAGCGCCAAGGGCGCTTATCGTCTGCGAGCCTCACATAGAGAGGCGAGCCGCTAAGGCGCTAAAACTCTCAGCAGCTCATTGCCTGCGAGCCTCGTAAAGCGAGGCGAGCAGTGGAGAGAAAAAAAAAAAACGAGATAGGAAAAATATGAACTTAACGGCCAAACTGCGCAAAGCAAAAAACACGAAAAACACACACACACAAAAAACATCACACACAGCACAGGGGAACAGCCAGGACATCTGGGAGTGAGGTGAAATGCAAATTTAAGTCGATTTTGCCGAGTTTCGGAACTTGACAATCGGCTAAGTGAGAAAAAAAATGTCGGCCAAACAAAATGAAAACGAGGCTACACAATTCTGGACCGCGCAAAACACGCCAGCTGCGTAGCACTTTCACCCAGGAACGTATGAGGTACAAACCGCATAGCACATAGACAAACAACGCTATTTTACAACCCTAACTTGCAACTAACAACATTACACATCTAAAGTAGAGCTTTACACAAATAAACCAAAGGTTTGCCCTCGCGCATGCAGCCTATTTCTAATGCACAGTTGGGACATTCATGACACTATCACCTCAGGCCAGCAACAGTCCAAATGGACATTATATGCTGCAGGACAATAAAAAGAGATTGTTACCTCTTCAGGCTATTGATTGTTACATATATAATTAGAAAAAGGTAAACTATATTAATTTATTATTCAATTAATTCATTAATGACGGTCAATAAAATTTTGATAGTATATATATATATATATATATATATATATATATATATATAGAGACAGACAATGCATTAGAGCATTTGTTCCTAGGCAACATGGTTTCCTGATATGTATTAACCCCTTAAGTACTGGGATGTGCGTTACCCTTGATGTTGTATAATGAAAAGGACAAAATAATACAATATCATATTTTTTAATTACATATATGTGTATATTGGACTGTTGAGTGTCAAATAATGTTGAAATTTCCTAATTTTCTATTGTTTTTTGGTGCTATACTGTCTCTTTAACTGCTGCTCTGGCAGTCTCCAATGGTTTCAAAACCATTTGCGAGTGGTCTTTGGTGCCCATAATATTTTCTTCAGTTTTTTTTTAAGTTATGGCCTTGCCCTATCTTGTGAGTGATCCGTAAAATCTTATTAGCATAGGGTTTTGGTGTAAAAGTCTAAAGATGTAACTTTTGTCAGTGCAAAAATCAATGGAAAAGTTTGCCGTACTTATCAACTCCGGCATGCTGCAGTCACTCATAGCAGTTCTCTCGCAATGTTTACAGGATGGGGGAATAACATAGCTAGGTAGGATTTACTTTATTACTAAACCTCCCGTAATTGCGATAGAGGGGATTAACATGGAGACCTTAGTGGCTCAATCATTTTTATGTACTTACTAGAATAGCGTGAAAACATATTGAGAATGGGAGTTACCCTCTAGTCAGCTGCTTGCAACTTTGTGTCATGCCAGCTAAGTGATCACACAATACAGCCGTCTGTGGTGTGTACATGCTGATTGCATTTGTTAAAATATTACTGCCACTAGATGTCTTCAGCATTGATACTCTGGTCATATTCTTTCCTGAAATTGCTATACTTTGATAGGCAGTTTACTAACTACTTTCACAGAGAGCTCCGGCTTGATGGGTGATCACATACGCTACTTGACATTTGTCCCCAATCAGACCGGATGTCACATGAAAAATTTACTCAGGCAAAGGGGCTCCTAGGAATAAACGGTTCTCTAGTGTGGCTCACTGGGGACTCTGCAAGGTGAGCGCAACTTCAACTTGTCACGGATGCACTGTTCTGACAAACATAAGTAGATGCTAATGGCTAAATCGTGACAGAATAAAGTCCCACCACCATATGGCTAATTGCCACAACAATATCTTCAGTGTTATTAATCAAGTTTTCATAGTGTGCCATGATAATTGGAATAATTAGAAACAGCATAGACTCCTTGCCTCCATCACACGTAGAGCAAACAGGGACCTGGAACAACTGCAATTGCACTTTCACTGCTACATTGTTTTAATGCTTTGTTTTCCAGCAAATACTCTGGTTAATTAATAAATTAACTGCTTGATGTATCTTGCTGGGAACAAGAAACTAGCTGTATTAAGCTGCCACACTTCTTCAGTATTAGTGCTCATACATTAAAACCAGCTTTTTTATTTTTTATTTAGCTTTTTAAACTGAAATTTGAAGTTTAGTCTTCTACCTATACATAAATAGTATTTTGTTCGGTTAAAAAAAAATATTTCAAAACATTTTTCTTTTTAAATGGGCTCTCTTACTAATGAAGCCTCATATCAATTAGGTGTAAGGATTAATGTCATGCGATGTAAATGTTCCAGTACAGAATTTCCACAGACTGTTGGGCACAAGAGGTTGTGACATGTGACTTTTTATTGGCTGACTTTCAGGTTATTAAGCAGCTGAATTCTTGCACCACCGTTTGTCTTCCTCTCAAGGGATGCTGACTCTTTAAATAATAATTCTTCTATGTTAATCATATTCATAGTTACACAATAATTTAATTAAACTGTTGACCTGTTATTAGGGTGTCACATGTATCTTCACCTTATTTGTCTGTCTCCCTGCATATATGGAGTGATTTTGAGACATCAGCCCTTTTCTACAGTTGACCCTAATTTCACTCGTCATGGATGCATACACCTACCTAGTGCTGTGGTCATGTACAATACTGCAGTAAGTGATCCAACCCTCCTCACGTTATTCAATATCCAGAGTGGCTCAAGCAGCATGAAGTATCTTTTCACAGAAATCAAGCATAATACAGTGATACCTCTGGTTACACCGTTAATCCGTTCCGGACAGGACGTTATAACCCGAGATAGCATTTTCCATAGGAATCAATGTAAATTAAATTAATCAGTTCCGGACCCCAGCTTTTTCACATTTTAGTTTGAACTGATGGTCTTGTTTTTTGTATAAAACTAAACAGACATTAATAAACAACAATAATTACATCAATGTAACTTTACCTGTACTGAGAGGATTTGAGGGCCCAATGGGGTGGTGGGGATGTAGAGGAGTAGAAGGAGGCCACAGGTTATTGCTTTGAATTTAGGCTCTTATGGGCACAGGCTGGGCACACTGACACATAGGTTCAGACTGGGCACACTGGCACATAGGTTCAGACTGGGCACACTGGTACATAGGTACAGGCTGGGCACACTGGCACATGGGCTGCAGCACTTAGGCTGGGACACACACACACACTCATCGGGTGTCATGATCGGTCACTGTCTGCGCATGCGTCTACTTCCGGCGTCCAATGCAACCCAGGCAACATCGCAGCCTGAGGCCGAAATTTCTGGTCAGTAGAGTCTTGTGCACCTGACTACCTGTCAGATTGCATGCATTTTAATTGGTCAATTATGGTGAGGTGCTGTTTTTTAGTGATGGTATAGTTATGGTTCGCTACAATTCCAAACGTTTGTCAGACGGGGGAACAAAAGAAATGTGAATACGTTTATAATGGTTCACCAGAGGATGAGCCACGAAATGTGAAGAAGTTTATAATGGTTCACCAGATGGATGAGCTAACAATAAGTGAATACAATTATAATGGTTCACCAGAGGACTAGCTAGCAAAATGTAAATACGCCTATACTGGTTCACCAGAGGGACGGGCTAATGAAATGTAAATACGCCTATAATGGTTCACCAGAGGGGCGAGTGCACAAAATGTGAATATTCTTATAATGGTTCATCAGAGAGTGAGCTAACAAAATGTGAATACGTTTATATTGGTCCGCCGTAGGCCAAAAGAACAAAATGTGAATAAGTTTATACTGGTTCGCCAGAGGGGAGGAGCGAACTAAATGTGAATACGTTTATATTGGTCCGCCGTAGGCCAAAAGAACAAAATGTGAATAAGTTTATAACGGTTCACCAGAGGGGCGAGCGAACTAAATGTGAATATGTTTATACTGGTTTGCTGTAGGGCAAGAGAACAAAATCTGAATAGTTTTATAATGGTTTGCCAGAGGGGGCGAACAAATGTTTGTTAAACACTTGCAGATATATTTGTTAGTGCAAAAAAAGAGAGAGAGAGAAAGTTGTAAAGGAGTAGTACTGAATTGCCTTGCAGTGGAAGTGTTAGGGTCAAACACATTTATAGAATTTAAGGCTGCCTGATATAGGGGTACTCTCAGGGTAAATTAACTAAAGTGCATACACCAGATGGACATTTTGATTGTTATATGAAGTTAAATGTATTTTTCTATGTTAAACAAAATATATTCATTCATTAGGCAGCAGTTACCACCAATCAATTTTGTGGAAAATAAATAAGTTTAGTTAAACACATTTCACTTGTATAACAATGCAAATTAATTAATATTTACTTGGTACAACACTCCTATTTGTTGCATTTAAATATTTTGATTGTCAGTGATACTTTGCATAAATAACTACATTTTCTTAAAAGCAGCAACTATACTGTTGTCACATACTGTATATGAAGCTATGTCTGTGTTTTTACCTTGAAAGGTGATGGTTTATTTGTGTAACTATGTATATGTCAGTTTCTATGGGAAATTTTTAAAAGTTGTTTTATATTTTATTTGTGTTTTAAATACATTGATAACAACTAGTTATATATTTGTTTACATTACAAGTAAAGAGAACAAAGTTGATTAATTAAAAAGATTTCATGATAATGTATTTGAGAAACACTGGAAACATAGTTAATGTTGCAGAGCAGGGTGGGGCATCTTAAGGAAAAATGCAGGAAATTGGGAAGTTAAGGTTGCACATAACCTTAATGTCCCTCACTCCCCTTGCAATACTTTTTCTTTTTATATTCATGACATCATTAGGTGACATCATTCATGACATCACATATGATATAAAGTTAACTACATTTTCCTTACCTACCCCTCTAGCACCTATTAGCCCGGTAGACTAATAGCAAACCTCCCTTCCTCCATAACATGCATAATAGTGTTTGCCCAAGGGGTGAAAACTACCTAATGGGGGGACTAATGCCGCCAGCTTAATCCTTATCAGGTGGTGTGAGGGACTCTATCTGTGCCTCTAAACCACTTCTACTTAAAGCTCTAAAGTAAGAAAAAATAATAACACTTTCCTTATCCATTTTCATCAAAGAAAACACACTGCACTAAAATAAAAGTGATTAAAGTAAAAAGGAGATCCATCTATCTAATGATTAAACTTGTAATACTCCCATGTAAGTACTCTTTTAAGCTCTTATGCAGACTCAGGTTGGCAAAAGGTGTTGTCATTTGCTTCCTATTAAAGCAGAGTTGGAATTCAAGTTCATGATCTCTGGTTGAAATCAGTTAGATGGTAAGAATCATTGAAAGTATCTGCCTCTGTAAAATCTTGCATTTCCTCATTGACCATATAAATATGTTTGTATTACTTATGTGTGTCTAATTATTAGTGTTAAAGGCATATCTAAGTTTCCCGGACTATGAATGCATCTGATAGAGGAGAATCAGTAGCGTATACTAAATTTTTTGCATGAAAAAATACCAAAATAAACATTAACAAACTCACCCTGATGTTTTGGGTTTGCAAGCAGTAGCTTTTGTAATTTAACACCCCTGAAAATCCCTGCAAAAATTTGCATAAAATTCATAATTCATTTTGGCCAATCACAGGCAGCTATACAATTTAATATAATGTAACAATCGGTGAATCAGTGATTATAAGAAAGCAAAGTAAAAAGGAATTAACCTATTGTTTTTCTCATTCCAGCGGAGGTTTCTGAAGTTTTACTTAATTGAACTAAATGCACATTCTGCCAGTCGTGTTGCACCTTGGGGAGGGAGTGAATCACTTTAATGCAAAGTGTTAAAATCATATTAACAGTGCCATGGCTCCTAGGCATATTACTAAATTAGTGTTGTAGCAGGTTAAGGGAAGAGCAAAATGCAGATGTGTTATTTATTTCCTTTCCTAGAGTATCCACATAAGATCTACAGAAAATATTTACTTTGCGGCAAAGTTGGACATTACTTTCAGGGCATGCTACATTGCTGTGACACAATGCTTGAAAACACTATTCATACAAGAGTAATTCAGGACACTAATTGGCAAAGCCTTTGACAGTAGAAACCTTTTTTTCTATGATATAATGTTTAGATATTACTTTATAGATGTATATAAGTATTACTTACTTTGAGCCAATATCCTTAATCACAACTTACGTTGTTGCAATGCAGTGAAAGATGACTGCATTTTCTAGTCACCCTGCCAGAGCAAGGAAAAAGATGCATTTAGTGGTAATTCACAGACTGAGGAAGTATAGAAGTTATATTTGGGCAAAACCTATTTAGAAAAGCATATTTACTTTCTCTACATTTACCTGTTATCAAGTGAAGAGGAGCATATTGTAAATATGAAACTACAGTGGTGCTTTAACTCAAAATATTCATAACTGCTATACTAGCAATGCACACGGTGGATATAAAAAGTCTACACACCCTTATAGAAATCGCATGTTTACATGATGTCAAACCAGAAATCAAGATAAATCATGTCGGACATTTTCCAATGTGACCTTGCAACAAACTTCAAGAGAGAAAAAAAAAAAGAAGGAAATTATTAGGAAGAAAATAACTGAAATTGAAACCTGTAATTTCAGTAAGTGTGTTTAGACTTTTTATATCCACGGATTACAAAGCACACAATTCACTGTGAAATACATTAGAATTTTAAACAAACTTTGTATTAGGTGACAATTTACCTTTGCATTTGGTAACTTTAAAGGCACGCTATAATGGTACAACAAGTTTAGGCCCTTTTAAAGAATGAAATGCATTCCACATCAGGAACGCTGTATTAGTCCAATAATACCTGCTTATGAAGTATTACAAACTTTTGAATTTTATTCTGAATGCTTTTACCATGTTGTCTCCACTCCCTCCCTTCACAAGGGAATTGGCAGAAAGCTGTAAATCTCCATATTGCATGTTGTAATGCACTACAATGCCATCCACTCATTCTTGGTCCACACTTTGTGCTTTCTCCTACAATATGGAGTTTCTGCTGCCCTCACCTCATTAATACACAATAACAACTCTCATGGACAGGAGGAGGAAAGACGGCGAGCAGAGGGAATTAAAAAACAGTAATAATATTTCATGACGCTATATGTAATTGGATGAATAGGACTGTCATTATGCTACATGCAACTTGTACTTGGAATGGCATATGAAGTGTCACTTTAAGCTGATGAAACAATATTGCACTGTTGCCTGCAACCTAGAAATATATTTGATTAGACACACTCTATAACAGACGTATGTTATATATACATATGTGGATCACATATTATAATTGTCTAACTACGAATCATCGTCACGCTGTTTACGTGGTCCGTACGACTTAGCTATGAGCATCGCAGGCGCGAGGCTCACCGTTAAACCCGGAGCACTTAGGCAATGAGCGCCAAAGGCCCTCATTGGGCAAGGCGACCTGTTAAACCCATAGCACTTAGGCAATGAGTGCCAAAGGCCCTTATTGGGCAAGACGAGCCGTTAAACCTGTAGCACTTAGGCAATGAGTGCCAAAGGAGCTCATTGTCGGCGAGCCTCGTGTACCGAGGCGACCTGTTAAACCCGTAGCACTTAGGCAATGACCGTGCAAACCTACATTATATGCTGCAGCAACATCAAAACAGATTGTCAGCTCTTCAGCACAATGCTTCCTGCATATATTACTTAGAAATAGGTAAAATATATAAATGTATTCATTATTTCATTGGCAGACAAGAATACATATACACAAAAAAAATTTTTTTTTAAATTAGCGCAATAAACACAAAAGACATTCACTGCGCGCCTCACAACCAATGCAAACGCTGCTCATACCACACAAAATGCACCAGTGGAAAGCCTTGCAATAAGCGCAAAAAATACATCCGCCCCTACCTTACAATGACAGCAAAAGACCCTGTAATAACAAAAAAAAAACAAAAAAACAACAGCCGGCAATGAGCAACGAAGGTCCTCACGATAAAAACTGTTTTACATTATGTCTAAAACAGCATTCCCTGGCTTACAATTTCATGCCCGTCATTTTTTGACGGGCAATTCGCTAGTATTTATATAAAGTTACAGATCATATAAACACACAAGAAAACAGCACAAAATTGTTACATTTTGCTATGCATTATCAGGTCATAGACTTTTCTTTTAAAATGTACCTCTTGTACTGTTATTTGTCAAGGTGGATTGTACATTACACTTTACTACAGAAATAGATGTACAGAAATATTGTCTGCCATAATACAAATATAGAAAAATGTAACTATGAATATTAAATAACAGCCTTTTGTAAAATACAAGCATTTCTACAGTGTGTGGCTTTAATGGTAATGCACAGCGGTTGGGTAGGATAATGGATGAGAGCATTCAGAGATAATTGTGCACACACCTACATATGTACGTTTGTGAGAGTAAGTAAAAACCAGCATTGGAGTATTAAACAAACTAGACAAGTGAACTGATTGTTTTGACATTCATTTGTTCTTATGTATTGTACAAAGCCCCAGTCTGCAACTTTTGAATGGATAGCTGATATTGTTATTTCTGATGCATGAATCTGTCATTTAACAGTAATGAAAATAATTTTAAACGCCAATTAAAGTGACACAGAATAGGCCCCATTAATTGCAGAAGTGAAAAGTGTACATATAAAATAGCTGCATTTTGTTGTAAATAATAATAGAATTACCTTGAAAGTGATATAGAAGTGAGAGTTATTTTATATGTAAATTGTTTTAAAATTCCACCTTCTGAACTAATTGCATCATCAACAGCAATTAATTAAGATCAGCAGTGGGTGGGTGATAAATAAGATAACCATGTCCGGTTAGTAAAAACCAATATAAATGTCCCTGTCACTACTACCAATCTTAACTGATTGCTGTTGATAAGGCCATGGAGTGGGCACTTAGTGAATTAGTCCGTATCTAGTTTTTTTGAACAATTCCTTGGAGTAATTAGATACATAAAAGGTAAACCGTTTTTGGCTTAACTGACAGTCCAGCATGGTGGGACGCACACTCCTTGTAGTGGCGAGAGGTAGAACTAGTAAAAATTAAACGAGGGACATTGTCCTAAGGACCTCGTTTTTTTTTCCTTCTGTGTACGACTTTCTGTGACCTCATGCACCCTAACACACCAGGCACATGTGTCCATGGTCATGCTGATCCACTTGGTATTCAAGGCAGAGATACTGGAGTGGGTTGCCAGTTCCTTCTCCAGCATACAGCTTCTGGTATTCCTAGGTGGTCTCCCATCTGAGTACTGACCAGACCCTACCCTGCATGGAATCAGGATGGTGTGACCTATTGGTTCCCTGATTGGAAACCAGGTTGCAGCGTGAAAGCACTGAATCCTAATCACTGGACCACCAGGGAACCCTATGAACCTTTATAGTAAACTATTTAAAATATATATATATATCAATATGACACTATAAAAACATTGCACTGTCAAGATAAAAATAAATCAGGTCATCCCAAAGATATCCTGAACGTCTGGAGCAGAGAACCTTCTTGGTGCCAGTGGATAATTCCTATGTGACAATCAATATTCTTAAATATATTAATGATAGTAAAATGTTAGAAAAGTGAAAATAAATAGTCACTAACATAAACAGTGGTAGATATTAAATCATTTGGGATCATAGACCCCGATATGAAAAGACAATAACTGATATTGGTACTATTATTATATAGTAAACCTATAAAAGCTCCTATTAAAGTGATAAGGTGACTAGATACTACCCCAATACATTTCATCTTAGTAAAGGAATCTTGAGGTATTTATTTATATATCTTGTAATTGCATCGTTTTTATATGCCATTTTAAAACTGGTTAAATACTTTTCAATAAGCAACTCAAAAAATTATTTAGGATCACACTTGGCATTGTGAATTAATTAAACAGGTCGTGTGAGTTTGTAGCTGAAGTTTGCTTATTATGTGTAATGTAGCGGTTTGTCATTAGAAAGGTATTTATACGGTTCTTTGTTGCTTTGCAGAAAAAAAATCCCTCTGATGGTCCTGTTTGTTTCTTTGCAGGGTATAATTGCCAAGAAAAACTGGTAAAATATGAATTATTATATTATTGCTAGTGATAAAACGCAGTGCTATGAACATTTCGTGGTGCAGGTGTAACAGATGCAAAACAAGATTAATAGTACAGAGCAATAATTAAACCGCAGCCAGCTGTCTCAAAAAGAATGGGTTTATCTTGTCCCTTTCTAGAGCTCAGTGATACCTAATATTTTGGAATGTCAATGAGGAGGAATATTTTACGAAGCTGCACTGGCAGACAACCTAGTCTAGTGAAATTGGTTTGTAGACATAAAAGGCATCAACAAAGTCATGAATCTATATTATAATGATATTGCAATGAAGAAATATAATGTATAATAAATGATTAAACGAAGACATCACTACTATCAATACTTATGTTTACTCATTATACTAGTTATTTTTTTATTAAATGGCTATTGTACGGTATTCCTATTATTTCAACATGCTGTTTTGAAGAACTACACTTGATGATGGGCACTGTGTTTTAGAAGTAGAAAAAAAAACACAGCTCTAATTTGAATATCTGTAATTATTGTAAAGCAGTACAGATCATTGTTGTTTCTGCTTATCTGATATTACGAATGCAGAGAAGCATTTAGAAAGTTTGGTTAAGATGTGTCAAGTGCCAGTGGACTTTCATTAGCATTAGAAGAACATGAAACACAACAGTTTTTTCTCAAGCATTTCAAACATTACATTTTAAGCATTACACATTTTTTGTGTGAAAACATATTAAGTTAAACTTCATTTAAACTGACAGGAAATGCAGAGAGTATACTTTAGTCTGCAAATCTCATTGGCTGGCAGAGGGCAAGCCCCTAAGAGCAATTCAATGTTTGTATTAGTTTTTTGGTGCTCTGGGGCCTTTATTTGAAAAAAAGCACTGCGACACATCATGAAATACCTTATTTCTGATTCAATAAAGAAAACAATTATTTCCAACAATTAGCCAACAAAATATCCCTCTAGTTTATTAAGTCAACAGAAACTGGCAGCAATTGATACCATATTAAAGGATCACTGTACGTCAAAAAGGCACTAAACTAACAACATTAGCGGCTATAGACATATTTTTTTATCGAAAACCAGAATTTTTTAAGATTCTGTGTGAAGGAATCCATTTTGTGTTCGTTATATAACTTCCTGTAAGCTGTATCATGGAGGTATGTTTTTTTTAATATAGTGGTGGAGGGGAGGTGTGGGGGAAAATGGAACAGGGAGAAGACAGAGGGCATCGTTAGACAATTGGGACAGACTTTCCCCTCACAGGCCCAGAAGCAGTACGTTTACATCAATAGATTATTATCCTTTATTTGTAGCGCACCAACATATTCCATAATGCTGTACAGGGGTGAGCTGAAGTCAAAAACAATAACAAGAGTAACATAATGCAAAAGAATGGAGGACCCTGTAGTTAAGCTTAAAAGCACTTAGCAAGATTGAGAACATGCAAAATTACAAACTAAAAAGGTAATAGATGCAACTAAAGGTCACACACACAACTTTGAAGTATTATATATATATATATATATATATATATATATATATATATATATATATATATATATAAAATATAATATAGCAGTGTGTATGCATTTTCAATGTTTTATTTTTTTTAATTAAAGTTTGCCTTCAGCAAAAGTACTTTAGATGGTCTGCATAACAATATAAATGAAGACAGGACATCCACAGACCGCAGTTGATGAACCTTACCTACAACATCACATTCCTAAGTTATAGAATATACAGCCAGAGTCACAATGTACCCCAATAAACAGCATTATACTTTGTTACTTGCCATTCACCTAAAATTACTGTTCATTAAGAGCATTTAACATGGATTTATAAGAACCCAGCCTTTTTTTCTAAATGATATAATTCTTGGTATACAAATAGTTGTCTCCCTGTGGGTTGGCATACTAATATGTGGCATATTATAATTTGTGTCAGAGTGTGCGAATTTGTTCTGGAGGCAGCAAAAATCATCTAACCTAGTGTTTGCATAAAGCTTTGCCTCTCCCCGAAATTAATGAGCTACAAATTAACAGACTGTGCTACCAATTGGTATATTGAGCCACAGAGAGACCCTCTATATATTTAGACCAATTTCGTTTAGAAAGAAATTGCTTATACCATGTGTAGTCCATTTATATATTTTCATGACCGATGGGGTGCTATTAGTGCACATATATATATATATATCTTTTTTTTTATTATTATTATTATTTTGATTTATGAAAATAGAAATGTATAAAACATTTCTCAAACATTATAATTTCCATAGCATTCAAACATATTAAAATATTCTTCATATGTGATTAAGACAAGAAAAGCATTTTTCCTTTTCCCTTCAAAATTTGCTCTCAAATTATCAAATGGATCATACGTACGAAAAACAAAAAGTACATCAAACATTACCAAAAACAAACAAACAATCTGACAATAAACACTGATGGCCTGTGTGCCACTCGGAGGGGCACAACCCAGAGACGAGACACAGAACAGGGGCCAATATGAGATCAGGATCAAGATTTCAAGTTAATAGTCTGTCTTGAGACTCAAATGAGTCCCAGAATATCCATTTGTACCTGTTATTTTTTTAGTAATACTCACTGCCAATAGATACTTGTCAAATTGGCGATTCCGAGAAATGATATTAATAATCTCTGTGCACATATATTTTTTCTTACTTCTGTAAATCTGTATACTTCATCAGTTTTCATGCTATATGTCTAAATAATAGACACACCAAATCACTTAAAGATGAAAATCACACTACATGGTTGTGTTTCCACCTGCATGCACATGTGTTACATCAAATCATTGGAATGTGATATGGTCGTGATCCAAAATTAGAAAAACAAGTCAAATAAGCTTTAAATTATGTTGGAAACACCTGGCGAGTTGATATGTGACATAAAAATTATTTTTTAAGTAGAAGGGAGGAAGTAGATTGGATCATTGAAGTTGACAAGTGTTGTCCTTTATCAGCCATGACTCTGATCGAAGGAATTTTATTCAAAACTGTAGCAAAAGTGTGGATTGTACAATATGCTTCCATAACTACTGGTAAATAAATGTGTCTGTAATGTGAGGTCTCCAAAGATAACAGGACAATGAAAAACAAGAGTACTTAAGATTAACTAAAAGCTATATGGTTTCCCTGTGTCATTCTTTTATATAAGAAACCTGATTTTGTTTTTTGCATTGAAAAATATACAGCCTAATTAAATTGTGATTTGGCCAATTGAAAAGGCCTCTATATAAGGCTCATATTATTTTTACAGAAGTGTTTAGTTACTATCCAAAAGCAAGGTCTTCACTAACTAAAAATTTCTGTAAAAAAAATATGCTATGTGCTTATATAGAGCCCTATTCAATTGGCCGAATTGCAATTTAATAAGGCTGTTAGTGATCAGAAAAAGAATTGTGCATTTTAATACAACTCGACTGAAGGGGCCTGTGTACTTCAATGAAGCTGCGAGCTAAACCATGTAGGCTCACCCAAGATGGGCAGTTCATAGCAGAGAGGTCAGACAAATTGTGGTCCACTAGAGAAGAAACTGGCAACCCACTCCAGTATCATTGTCAAGAAAACCTTATGGATAAGCATGACCAGACACAAAATATGCCTGGTGTGCTGAAGTCCATAGGGTCACTGAGAGTCGGACACGACTAAACAACAACAAATCTAAGTTTAGTTCAGTAAGTCTCCGCATTATAAATCCAAGTTCAAACAGTTTTTTTAACTAAGAGACTATCAGCCTAATTAAATTGCGATTCGTCCAATTGAAAAGGGCTCTATATAAGCAAAGAGCATTTTTTTTACAGAAGTTTTTAGTTAGTGAAGACCTTACTTTTGGATAGAAGATCACAAACTAAAAACTTCTGTAAAAAAATATCCTCTGTGCTTATATAGAGCCCTATTCAATTGTCCGAATCGCAATTAGCAGATATTATCTTCACTGGTATTTAGTAAGTAGTGCTATATATGGCTCTGCTGGTCATTCTCTGTTCTCAACATTAATGCTGTCAAACATTTAGTGTTTGTTCCTAACAGGATTAGGAGCCTTGAAGGAAAGATGGGTTCAGATAACACCTCTATTCAGTTCTGTTGAAAGACTGCCATTTTACTTAGCCACGCCACAATATATTTCAATAGAAGAGTAAGACCTGGTAGGATAACCCTCCACCTCAAGCTACACACAAACAGACCAAGATGACACAGAGTCCGCTAAATAAATTCCAATTCTCTAATGATACTTTCATTCATATGGCGTACTTAGCTGCTAATGTTGCTGGTTTGTTACTTACTTCACAAGCGTGTGAAGCTTTTCCCAAACTTCACTAGGCCTTTCAGTTGCTGCTACATTGCTTGATGCAGAGATAGTTGTTTAGATTCCCTCTGTATAAAATATGAAATGTTTAGACAGTTTATGGTGTTTCTGAGATCAGAAATAACAGTAATCAGATGTGTAAAACTTGCTGAAGGCTTATGGCATGTCAGTATGTTGCCACCTTTAACGTCTTGCTTCTGTTTATAGTCACCTTGTACTCCTCTTATAGCCCAGAGGTGCTTACCCTGTATTTATAGAACACAACCTTCACCTTCCAGGAAGAGCTCAGCTATAATTGCACTAACTTCTGTACAGCGCTCAAACACCCTAACTGTTTAAAAACATGCCCATATGTGGTGATGGCACACTGTGATGGCATTACTAACATCTGGGTGACACCACACACTAGGGCGAGGAAATCAGCACAAGGTGACTGACTGGTGCTAATTGCCTGAGATTTGCCTGTGTTTATATCATATATTCCTGTCAGTGCTGCAATATGAAAGCACCTTTTTATTAAAAATCAATATTGGGAATTATGTGTTATATCACCAAGTATCACATTAATCACCCAAGTGCTCTGTGGGAAAAACTGATAATCTGTGTTATAAAGAAAAGGAGATATGCCGAAAAACAGTGGGAAAAGGGAAAACATAAATCCAGTGGTTTATTAAGGAATTTATCAATTCAAAAAGTTATTAGAAAGTAAAAAATAAATACATTTTTCATATTCATATATTTTTTAAATGACGCTGATCTATCTATCTATCTATCTATCTATCTATCTATCTATCGATCACTGTTGTTCTCCCTCATTTGTATTTACTTTATGCACTTTTTCCCTATTAGGCGGTGGGTACGGCTGCTGTTTGGAAGAGAGTTCCCCCTGCAGGACCTTCTTGTGGTTTGGGATGCGTTGTTCGCTGACAGTATCACACTGGACTTGGTGGACTACGTATTTGTAGCCATGCTGTTATATATTAGAGATGCATGTAAGTACCAAACTATTAAATATGCATTAATGAACAGTATGGGCATTCCTAGTTAGGATTTTGTCTGCACATTCCTAGAACTCTTATATGTATTCTAAATAATGGGCAGTGTACCTTGTGACAGTGTATAGTGTACTTACCAAAGGACTACTGTAAAACACCCATAAATCACATCATTAAAGGGACTCTTTATTCAACATTTTTGTTTTATATAATTAATGTTATCCTTCTCAGCTTAATTGTCCTACACTTCACTTACTTCTAAGAAGCACCCAGAGAATAAGTATATTTCACCTTCTGGAACTGTCCACTCCTATTCTCTGTCATGGAAACTGTTATATTTCACAGCTGTGACCTAAGGTAGTATGAATCCTTGGGTTACAGCTATCATTAGAGAGAACAGGAAGAAAGTGGGAGGCTTCACTAGATGAGCATCTGCTATCTGGAACCCTTTCTAGAATAAGTGAAATGTCAATTTTAACCTTTGTTTACATTACAGGAGGATGCAATTAATTAAGTCATATAACATTAATATAAAGCAATACAAAGAGTCTTGATAATTTACTATTATGTAATTATTCTCCATTGCATTACTTTCTCTCTAAACGGTCACCTGGTACAGTTCCATTTATTTTTAAGTGATTTTAAGTAAACTAAATGTAAGTTCATATCACTGTGGCAGCCTTTTGTATTTTCCAAAAACATTTTGGACAACATCAAATCAAGCTCTTCAGAAGAGAATATTATAACGTTATAACTTCATTGTCTTAACTGGATACCTCTATTAATTTCATGTAGTTTACCTAGAGAAGGAAAGCAATTTGTAACCTGAAGTGAAAAAATAAGTAATTTGTCTTTTTTACTTGTCAAATAAATTAAATAGTGGTAAAACATGGCAGAACCCTTAAAGTTTTAAGTTCCATCTTGCATAATGAAAATCCTGCTGGATCAATTAGAACATAATTGTAATTTTTCCAACTGCCTCCTACATGCCTTGAGGAGTTGCCATGTAAGACTTTTTCCATGCTCTGAGTGTGTGAGGTAGTAGATCATAATGTTATGAGTCTCCATATTGCTCCTTATAATGTACACACCATGGCCAGGTACTTCCTATAGGTCCTGTACTATTAACTATGGTATGGAGATGAACACCGTTCAGGAGCCATCACTACATAGGCCCATGAGTACATTATTTAAATGATAAGTAATTCAAGAAAATGTAAGAATCTAATTTAATTTCTCCTCATGATGGAAAATATACAGGGCTATTTTCTCATAGAAACAGAGAGCTGACAACAAATGAGGACAAGTAGGCCCATCTAGTTAGCCAATAAGATCTTGTTTTCTTAATAATTCAACAGGCAGTGACGTGTTTCTGCCTAGCCTACAAGGCCTAGGGCAGCACATTTTTAGGGGCAGCAGGGGGTCTGATGCAGTACATTAAGGTATGTTTGTATATGTGCAGAAATGTCTATATGCAGTGATATTTCCATATGTAAGTATAGTTGGCACTTTATTATCAATATATAAATGCATGATTTGAGATATAGAAACGGTAACGGAGGAACTGCAAGTGGGGCGTGGGGGACGCATAAATCTGAATGGCATAGGACAACATAAAACCTAAATACAGATATATCTACAAGTAATTTTTATGCAAATTCCGTGCTTGAATTATTTTACTTTGTTGTCCCTACTCTTCTGCTGGGAGGGTATTTCAGTTATCAACTATAAATCATTATTTCAATCTTACATATCTAATGCATTTTGCAAGAAAACTTTTATATTTAAAAACAAAATATTACATGTAATAAATAGAAAAGATAGCATTTTCTAATCCATATATGTAATGTATTGCTAAATGTGCAGTGATACTGACTGCTGTTGTCTTATATCGTGCTTCCTTTATAATACATAATATAGAGTTTAATGATACAAAACAGTGATTTGAAATGAGCACCACCTACTGATCAACAGATAAAAACATCTTGTATTAACTGTATTATTTGAAATGATTAAAGTGTGTTTTTCTCAGAATTAAGCTCCCAAAAGGGAAATAATTATATTATGGTTCATCCAAGACTAGTAGCTCGAGAGGCTCATATCCAGAACCTGAAATTGGAAGACAAGACGGAGCAGCGCTGGAGAGCTCTCTGCAGCACAGTAAAATAGCCACGTGTGCGTCTCAGTGTTTCTCATCATAGTTCTTCTTTGATAAATCGCCGTACACTCACATTTAAATGGGGATATACAACTGTGGCGTCGATAAAGCTGCAGGGTTTGTGTAATGGCATCTTGATGAAGCACTAAGGATGTACAGTGTTTAATAAGTATATAACGAATAGAACTAGCAAATAAACAACAATATGTAAAAAATACTTAATGCATGGAAATGATGACGGTGAAATCTGCCTGGGATTTGCTTATGTCCACATGGCTTGTGATAGGTGCACTGTGAGCTTAGGATTGGCCAAAAAGCCAGATAATAAGGCTTGTTTGTGAAAGACTCATGACTACAGGCTTACAAGCTAGGACATTATAGGGGGTATGTGTGAGTATGGATAAACAGACAGACAGCAACACAGACCCATAGACTCTCTGGTCCTATGTATATATGACACTGTGTGATTGAGATTATATGTATCCCTATGAGAGTGTCCATGTGATAGTATAATGTCCATTGTAATAATGCGGGTGTCTCATCAAGTGTTTGCCTGACAGTGCTTGTGAGTGAGGATGTGCCTTAGTGTATGTGAATGTGTGCCTGGCCTCCTGTGACAGTGTACTAGCCATTGTTTTGTGTGTCTCTGTGATTCTTTGCCTGGCATTGCATGTGAGTGGGTGGGTCATTGTTTGCCATGTGAGTGTCTTATACAAACATATACAGTATAAATATATCCAGGCAACATTGAAACCATCATATACATATGATCTGTTTATATTTTCACATAATATTATGGCTCTGCAGTGTAAAAATTATGTATACGATAAAGGAATATGTGATCCAGAACTCAAATCTTGAAATTGAGGGGGATTATTGTTTGGTACATATAAGACAATAAGCCCCCAGTAACACTCTATCTGATAGATTTAATATCCTACATAAATCACAACCTGTTTCAGAACATCTCAAAATCTGGATGAAAACTGATCTATACAATGTAATGTACAACCGTATCTATATTACATACTGAGATTGTTGGGAGCAATTTAATGGTTCCTATCTAAATGATGAAAGAATGATGCATCATTTTAATTAGCACAGGACTATTTGCAAGATTGTTTTTTTTATTTAATTCATCTGTGTCTTTAATTGTTTACACCAGTGTTTAAATCAAACTCCAAAGTTTAGTGTTGCCATCTACATTTTAATATCACTTTTTATATTTATTTATTGTACAAGACACAGAGGTCTCTTTCTGGTGATATGTGTAAAAGTTGTCTAGCTTTATTGCAGAAAGATTTATATCAGATACTATGACTAGTGTATCCAAAACTTTATAAAAACATTTAAACAAATCTGCATCTTTTCAGATAGTAGCCATTGTGTATGTATGCAGTCTATGCATGTGTATGAATACAATCTAAATGTATATGTTTTATTTACACTATTACTGTACCACTTACCTGTCATTTTTTATTCATCTGTCCACCTGACCCTGTGTACAGATGTGCTAAAGCTCATTCAGTTTTTTCTCCAGAATAGTGTCTGAAACTTGATAGGCATCTGCATTGACTTCAATGGAAAATAAATTAGAAGTTCTTTACTTAGTGATATAGAAAAGGAAGAGATGGGGAGTTACAGGTGAGGAAGAGATGGGGATACTTGAGTAATAGAGATGTGCAGTACAGGTAAAGAAGACATGGGGTGTACATGAGAGAAAACGATGGGAATTTCAAGAGAGGAGTAGATGGGGGATACAGGCGTGAAGAGATTATTGATACAGGAAAGGATGAGATGGTTACAATTAAGGAAGAGATGAGGGATATTGGAGTGTAAGAGATGTGGGGTACAGGTAAGGAATATATTGGGGATACTTGAGTGATATAGATGTGCAGTACAGGTAAAGAAGACATGCGGTGTACACGAGAGGAATAGATGGGAGATACAGGCGTGAAATGATTAGTGATACAGGAAATGATGAGATGGGGTTACAAGTAAGGAAGAGATGAGGGATACTGGAGTGGAAGATATGTGGGGTACATGTAAGGGAGAGATGAGGGATACTGGAGTGGAAGATATGTGGGGTACATGTAAGGGAGAGATGAGGGATACTGGAGTGGAAGATATGTGGGGTACAGGTAAGGAAGAGATAAGGGATACTGGAGTGGGTGATATGTGGGGTACATGTAAGGAAGAGATGGGGGATACTGGAGTGGAAGATATGTGGGGTACATGTAAGGAAGAGATGAGGGATACTGGAGTGGAAGATATGTGGGGTACATGTAAGGGAGAGATGAGGGATACTGGAGTGGAAGATATGTGGGGTACAGGAGAGGAAGAGATGAGGGATACTGGAGTGGGTGATATGTGGGGTACATGTAAGGAAGAGATGGGGGGATACTGGAGTGGAAGATATGTGGGGTACATGTAAGGAAGAGATGGGGGATACTGGAGTGGAAGATATGTGGGGTACATGTAAGGAAGAGATGAGGGATACTGGAGTGGAAGATATGTGGGGTACATGTAAGGAAGAGATGGGGGATACTGGAGTGGAAGATATGTGGGGTACATGTAAGGAAGAGATGGGGGGATACTGGAGTGGAAGATATGTGGGGTACATGTAAGGAAGAGATGGGGGGATACTGGAGAGGAAGATATGTGTGGGGTACATGTAAGGAAGAGATGAGGGATACTGGAGTGGAAGATATGTGGGGTACATGTAAGGGAGAGATGAGGGATACTGGAGTGGAAGATATGTGGGGTACATGTAAGGGAGAGATGAGGGATACTGGAGTGGAAGATATGTGGGGTACAGGTAAGGAAGAGATGAGGGATACTGGAGTGGGTGATATGTGGGGTACATGTAAGGAAGAGATGGGGGGATACTGGAGTGGAAGATATGTGGGGTACATGTAAGGAAGAGATTGGGGATACTGGAGTGGAAGATATGTGGGGTACATGTAAGGAAGAGATGAGGGATACTGGAGTGGAAGATATGTGGGGTACATGTAAGGAAGAGATGGGGGATACTGGAGTGGAAGATATGTGGGGTACATGTAAGGAAGAGATGGGGGGATACTGGAGTGGAAGATATGTGGGGTACATGTAAGGAAGAGATGGGGGGATACTGGAGAGGAAGATATGTGTGGGGTACATGTAAGGAAGAGATGAGGGATACTGGAGTGGAAGATATGTGGGGTACATGTAAGGAAGAGATGGGGGATACTGGAGTAGAAGATATGTGGGGTACATGTAAGGAAGGGATGAGGGATACTGGAGTGGGTGATATGTGGGGTACAGGTAAGGAAGAGATGGGGGATACTGGAGTGGAAGATATGTGGGGTACATGTAAGGAAGAGATGAGGGATACTGGAGTGGAAGATATGTGGGGTACATGTAAGGAAGATATGGGGTATACTGGAGTGGAAGATATGTGTGGGGTACATGTAAGGAAGAGATGGGAAAAGATGAGATGGGAGTTTCACATCCAAACAATGCCCCTACACAGCAGCTTGCTATGGATTTACACCCCCAGAAGGAGGAGAGTTGGGGCGATTGGAGAAAGATAAAGTCACCTCTGCTCCCTTCACAGATGAGAGATGTGGGGAAGTGGGGTTATGAGGAGGCCAGCAAGGAGCTAGTTGCCATAGTTGATGTGAGATATGATGAGATAATGGATTAGAAATTTAATTGTATTGTGTAAGATAGTGACATTTTTGGGGGGAAGTTTTTAGGTGAAAATGACATGATTTTGTTCTTGATTTTATGTGAGAAATGAAAGAGAGGACAGGTGCCAATAGAAGCCCAATACATTAGAACGAGACACCTCCTGTCCTGTAAATGTATTCATGTCTTTGTATCTTGCACACACAAAACATAACCAGTGACCTTGGTGCATTTCAGCATTAGATTTGTATGCACTCATATCTAAAGCACTTTTTGGACTTTCAAATAAAATTGCTGTTTAATCAGCAAACAAATAGAATTACACGCTGAAAAGTGAACCAACAGCTTAAACAACGGAGTGCTTTACCAATGAAATCAGAAAATAATTACAGGATTTGATATAAATGTAAGTGGTTCCCTGCCCAGATCATAATTATTCATGTTGCTCGGAACAAACTTTCCAAACATTAATTCCTTTAGTACTGAAACATTAAGGGGCATATTTACTAATGTGCTATTTCACACGACTCATTCATTGATAGAAGACACTTAAAGAGCTATATTTACTAATTGATGTGAACTTGAAGATACCTTTTAAGGAGAAAATTGTCTTATGGCCCATTTACTTAAACAGAATCATAAAACAATATTTAAACTAAACTGAAATGATATGTGTTTTATGGAGTATCACTGCTGCTTATATGATCAGAGTCCTTCTAATTGTATACTGTAACTAGGCTGCAAGCTGTCCACTGTATCATATATAAAGCATACCAAACATAGACATGAACTAAAACACAGATTTGCTTTCTTTGAGGTGCAAGTCTTGCTAATGTGTCTGTTTTAATTATTACTAGCGAATTGCCCGTCAAAAAATGACGGCAATGAAATTGTAAGGTAGCTAATGCTGTTTGGTGTATAATAATGAAATATGTAATACATTACTAAATGAATATACTGTACCTATTTTGAAGCATTGTGCTGAAGAGCTGGCAATCTGTGTTGATGTTGCTGTAGCATTAGTGGTGTGTAGCTGCTGTGTAAGCGTCCTGAATGTGTGCACTGTGTGGTATGAATATCCGTAGGTCGTTTGTTGCGTTTTGCGAGTTTGTTGTGGTGTTTTGCGAGTTTGTTGTGGTGTTTTGCGATTTTTTTTTAGTCTCTAAACTGTTTTATTTCGAGTAAAATCGAGGTGTAAGTTGTATTTTTGAGGTCCTGGGTGCTCCCTCTTGGTGTAGGTAAGGTTTTTATGTATGTGCTGTTTGTATGTATTGTGTTTTACATTTTGTAATGTTCGCGAGTTGCGTCCGAGTGTTGCGAGGCCGTAATGTGTGTGAACGTGTGTCGTATGTTGTTTGCGAGTGTCGTAATGTGTGTGTCGTGCTGTTTGGTTTGCGACGTGAAGTTTGCGAGGTCCTCAGGTGCTGGCATGGAGCGCCTACGGCGCTCCATGCCAGCAACTGAGACCCTCGGCCACTGCCCTCGCTTCGCGAGGGCCGCGGGCTCGCTACGTGAGCCCGCAGCGTTAGCAACAACTCGTACGCTCACAACTATAATTGTTATATCACAACAACTATTGAGATCTTCATCAGTAGTCCTCGGCCTTTTGATGGCAGAGACCCTTTTGGTAGAGGCTGGAGAGAGGTCATTGTGCAGAATATCATATTAACGATTGCCCTTAAATTTGGGCCCTACTTAAAAAAGTATTGATCACCCCACATCATCTGCCTTTATGCAGCTTCCGGCCTAGTTTAGTTAATCATGTGCTAGTTCTTACCTAAGCATAGTGTGTCTTAGTCAGAGACAGCAGCCTGGCTTTATATTGGAAGGATTAGAATGTAGGGAACTGGCAGCCTATTTCACTTAAAGTTCCTCATCAGAAACCTGCACAATATACTGTATATTGCTCTTTATGTGAATTTGTACAAAAGAGAGAGTGGGGAATTCAGGGGAATACAAGAATAGATACTGATGAGAAGTGTTTTGTGGTCTGCTGGATATGGGGGAAGAAAATAAACTATACTTTGTAAGAAGAGTGTGAAGATTTCCCCGTCTAGAGAATAAGATGTTGGCCAAATGCAGCTTCAGGGCCAACATGTCTCTATATACTAAATAGGTTCGGGAATATATCCCTCATTATACAGTCCTTCATGTAAGTGTCTGCTAAGACAAATAAAGACATCCAGTAGACTCAATATAAAGTAAATTGCATTGTTGCTTTAATCTGTTCAGAGAAAAGGTGTACAACAAACATTCGTTTCCAGCAGTTTTAATAAGCTGCCATGGGATACTCTAGGAATTCACTGAAGCCACCAAAGTAATATTCTTTGCTTTTTA
This sequence comes from Discoglossus pictus, assembly GCA_027410445.1. Lineage (NCBI taxonomy): Eukaryota > Metazoa > Chordata > Amphibia > Anura > Alytidae > Discoglossus > Discoglossus pictus. Next base: position 342,640,339 of record CM050166.1, read on the forward strand.
AGGCACACAGAATGTCATTGTTTTTTTTTTTTATTCTACTGCCTTGGTCAGAAACTTCCATTTGTGATTTTTTAGACTGTATTTGTTAAATTTCTCATCCTAATAATGTACTTAATTGTTTAAATTCTGTAAAATCTGAATTATGTTTAAAATCCCTCCTAAAATCCTCACCTTAAAGCGATATTGATTTTTTTTTTATTTCAGTAGGAATACAGTATAATGTATGTAGCTCTTTACTTTTATTATAAAGTGCTTAAAGGCTCATTTTTCTTCTGCCTCAAATCATCTAAATAGTGCGTGCTTGTGTCAGCCCTCTGACGCTCTTGAAGACACAGTACATGCTGCTGAGAGATAGTCACTGATTGGCTGATTTGAAACCTTACACTTGAGAGTCTATGTCTTCATGAGCTGAAGACTCAAGCAGGTATTATTTGTATGATTTTAGGCAGAAACAACAGAACTTTTAAGCACTAAATAAAATAAAGTACATAAAAGTGAAGATAAGTAAACTATATCCATAGTAAAATCCAGAAACCTTCCATATTCCTTTAATTTACAACCTAAAATAATGAGTAAGTATATATAGTGTGTTTCATATAATTTGGTCACAAATATGATAATCTATTAAAATTATAGTATCTGACCACATTTTGGTCACTGGGTAACATGTCATCCATTTTCCCTGCTGATTCAGTGGTTAGTGGCTTTCACCATTGTGACCTGGGTTCGATTCCAGTCAGGGAACCAAGAGATCACACCACCCTGAAACTGAGCAGGGTTGGGCCTGGTCAGTACTTGGATGGGAGACCACCTTGGAATGCCAGGAGCTGTATGCTGTGGCCTACTGGAGAAGGACCTGCCAACCCACTCCATGAATACCAAGTAGTTCAGCATGGCCATGGACATAAAGATGTGCCTGGTGTGTTACAGTCTATGAGGTCACTAGGAGTCGGAAATGACTGAACACCAAAAAAAAGGGCGAGAGTGTTAGAGGAAACCCACTGTGGAGCAGTGTAGTGATGAGCAGGCAACAGAACAGCATATCATTTTTATACATCTCTGGCTCCATCCAAATTTTGTGCCTTGGGTCTGGACCTCTTTGTTAGGTCGAAATACATCATATCAATTCATAGGCTTCCACTATGGCCCTGCCCAGAAGAACATGGCCCTCTCACATATTACATGAGAATTTACCTCACAAATACAAATGCCACTCCTTTTTTACCTCACAATCCATCAAATTTACAATAAACCCATGAAAGCCTTTATGGTTGCCCTATACTTTGGCAGGTGAAGGTGTCCATGCATGTTTCTGTGCATAAATAATTGTAAAAGCATAGTAAATAAGTAACAGCAGTCCAGTGAAGTTATAGGGCAAACACAACAAAGAATTGAAATTTGTTAGGAATATAGAATGATAATATATTTATTATCTGTCATAAAAAATAATATTACTATATTTCTAGCAAGAAAGGAGAGGAAAAAAGTGTGTGTTATGAGAAGTAGAGATAGAAAGGTTAGCATTGGGACATTGTAGCCACCTACTTTAATTATAGCATGCTCTTCCTTCTGATCACCACCACTGTGAAACTTAGTTATTCATTTTAGATAAAGTTAGTATCAGATTATCTGTTTTCAGATAATTTGTGTTTAAAATACCTATCTTTGAAGCATAATGATCACACTTAAACAATTTTTTTTAATTTTTTTTATTCACTCACATTTATATAACACTTAAGTCCAAAGTGGTTTACAAGATTACAAAAGCAGTGCGGGAGCAGAACTACATTTTGCTAGTTAAAGAACAACAGTACAATACATTTTATATTTGGAGGGATCCATAATACATTGGTGGAAGCTGTGTATGTGACATAGGGACGTTTGCATTCCTGGAAAGCTGTATTTGCTTTTCCTGAAGCAAGGAGTCTGCTTCTGGGACAGTGAAAGAATTGGAATTTTTGCTGTTTCTGTTTAATTGTTTGATAAACTATTGGAGCTGAATTTTATTTACAGCCCTATCTTTTCAGATGCCTTGCATCAGGAACTTTATTGACTTATTTAAAGCTCTGGATACCCTAGCAGACTATCTGTACAAATGTACCTGCACATACCCCTACCCAGGTGATTGTACAATTTAAACATCTTCTTAAGTGCTTTCACATATTATTATTAAAATTATTAAACTTAAAAACACTTACTGCAGCTTTAACAAGACAAAAGCAGCCGCTACTAGAAAAGTAAATGCTTGTTTGCAGTGCACTTTCAGATAATACTGTTGCAGGCAGTCAATATGGTATACTAAATAAGCATCATTAATAGGCTTTGCTTTGACAGCCACAGCAGATGGATTGCTTGCATTTCAATGGGAGAAAAAAATGCAGTTTTCATAGACCTGCCTTGAATGATGTGTTTAGTAATTGCCCTTGCAAAATGTATGATTTTCAGAAGAGAAAAGTAGAGGGGGTATGCAATTGTTCCAAAATGAAAAATAGGCACGCAACAAATACAAGTATTTTTGCAGCCAATAGTAAATTCAAAAGAAAGCTTAAATCTAACTTTTCAGTTCGGAACACTAAAAAAAACTTCATAAATGTAATCGCCGACACTGACTTGAGGTCAAATATTGCTTGATACAAAAAAAGACTACATTTCTGAATTACTGAAATAAAACAATATCACAACAGACTATAAAAAGGTAGCAGTAAAGTTATGTCGTATTAAAGCCGTTTAACACAATTTTGTGTTTAAAAAGTGTGTTTCTTAATGCTATTGTTTTTCATTTATTTTGTTTGTTTTTATTAAAATTACGGTACAGGAAAACAACCAAAAATAAAATCTCAGTGAAACTGTTTAAGTATATATTATAAACAATTTGTTAGATGAGTGCCAATCCTCTGTTAGTGTACATTGTGTTAAAATATTCAACTTTATACAGTTTTGTGAGTATTTATTGTTATTATTATTGTTATCATCCAACATATTTTGTAGCAATATACAGGTGTTAACATTTTTTTTTTTTTTACATTGTACTTAACACGTTACAGCAAAAGAATGGAGGGTCCTGTCTTTGAGCTTAAAATCAAATGTACATAGGGCCTTCCCAAAGGTAGAAAATTCGCAAATGTATGATTTAAAGGGTTTGGTTGTGGTACAGGAGGGTAATCAATGCATTTTTATTGAGTTTTTGAAGATTTTGAGGCAGGAGGAGAGTCTAGTGGAGCGAGACAAGGAATCGCAAAGACTAGGGGCAGCATGAAAACAGTCCTGAAGACAGGAGTGAGAGGAGATAAGAGAGGAAAGAAGGTTATTAGCAGAGCGAAGAGAGCGGTTGGGGTAGTATTTTGAGACATAAGCAGAGATATAAGAGAGTGCACTGTTGTTGACGACTCTATATGTTAGGGTCATGATTTTACATTTTATTCTTGAGGTAATTTGAAGTCAGTGGAGTGACTGAAAGAGAGGTGCTGCTGAGGGTAGAGGAGTGGAAGTGTTAGTTATAGATTGGAGTGGAGACAGACAAGCGATGGACCAGTAAGGAACATTTTGCAGTAGTCGAGGGAAGATATTGACGTGTTCTTTAGGTGAAAATGACCAGATTTTGTGATTCATTGAGTGGGGGGAATGATAGAGAGGGCAGGGGGCAGTAGAACCCAAAGACAAGGCTTGGGAGGTGGGAGTGATAATGGCATTGTCAACAGTGAGAGATATTTGAGGTGTGGAAGCTGTAGTAGGGGGTGGGGGTATTAGGTGCTGAGTCTTTGACATGTTGAGTTTGAGTTGATAGGCAGAGATCCAGGAGGATATGATTGAGAGGCAGTTGGCACCTACATCTGGTGCAGAGAGTTAGAATTGAGTGTCATCTGCATATAGATGATACAGAAATCAAAAATATTTTATAACGGTATCAAGGGAGGATGTATAGATGGAGAACATGAGGGGGCATAGGACTGAACCTTGGGGTAAACCAACAGGGCGAGGGAAAGAGGAGGTGCCAGAGAAGGAGACACTAAATGTCTGATAATCTAGGTATGATGCAAACCATGAGAAAGTTGTGCCACGGATGCCAAGAGAGCAGAGAATTTTGATTAGAAGAGGGTAGGCGACTGTGTCAAAGCCAGATCGAGGAGAATTAGTATAGAGAAATTACCCCTTTGTGGGAGCTGTCCGTGGAGTGTTTGGGTTGTAAACCAGATTGGAACGGGTCAAAGAGGGAGTTGGATGTAATAAATTGGGTAAGGTGGTTGTAAAGGAGTCGCTCAGGCAATTTTTAAGGCAGGAGAAGTAGAGAGATAGGGAAATAGTTATATGCAGAAGGGAGACCGTGTATTCCAGAAGGCACAGGAATGGGGCAAAGTAGATGGTTTGTGACTGGTGACCGGTATTACATTATGGGTGCTTTGGCTGTTTGCTGCCCTGGGTGCTGTGCATGGCAGGTGGCAATGAGTGAGGGGCCTGGGTTAGGGGATATTTATTTTCCTTGCCTTGATTGTTCTTGTCAGAGGGGATATACAATGTAAGTGTGTTGAATACCTGTTTAATCCTGTATAATTCCTATATAATTCTAATTGCAGGTGGGAGGGAAGGTTGATCAGGTTGGACATAAGAGGGTGGTTGGTAATAAGTACAAAGTTATTTTGTTAGCAGGTATTGCTGACTGATAAGGTGCAGGGAATTTTATGACTCAATAAAATAAGACAAAACAGGATTGGGGCTGGGAGGGAAGCGGTTTTTAATTTGCAGGAAAGTAGGGCCAGGTAGTGTTCAGATGGCTCCTGTAAAAGAAAGATGCTTGGTGTTACAGGGAGAGAGTAGAGCGGAATAGTGATTAAAATAATGTCAGAGGGGTTATAGGGTGAGAACAGAGATAAGAAGGTAAACAGGGTTGGGGTAAAGGATGCATAAAAACTATAGGGGTTGGATACAAAGTAATGGTATTGATGAATTTACCAAGAGAAAGTTGCAATCAGCTTAATACTAATATTAATAATCAAAGTGAAGATTGTAATGATAACCACAATGATGGCTTCCTATATTGTCTTTAAATACCTCCAGTTGCTGTGCAGATTTTTCAGTGGTTTTCAATTAGCAGGAAAGCAGAGACAGGTAGTGTTGAGTTTGCTTGTATAAGAGAACGAGGGTTGGTATTACCTGGAGAGATGAGAATTGATGAAACGTGTTGAAACAAAGTCTATCTCCTGTAAAGGACCACTGTGTTTACATATCTGCAATATTCTTTATGAAAACCTATACTTGGATAAAATGTTTGCAGACAGTAAAAAATAATACAGCCTATAATATATTAGCTAATGTTTGAAATTATGCTGCAGTGGGAGCCACTACTATTATTTCTGCTTAGTTGTTTCTACAAGTATGAGGAGATCTTGAATGTAGTGAATGTGATAATACTTACAGCCAGAGCTTTTAACCAGACTAATGGAAATGTCATTAGTTTACAAGGCCAGTCCCTCTTAAGCAGCCAAAGTAAGGCAATGGTTGTTCACAGTAAAGAATAATAGCTATTATATTAGACTAGCGAATTGCCCGTCAAAAAATGACGGCAATGAAATTGTAAGGTAGCTAATGCTGTTTAGTGTGTAATAATGAAATATATAATACATTAATAAATGAATATACTTTACCTATTTTAAAGCATTGTGTGGAAGAGCTGTGAATGTGTTTTGATGTTGCTGCAGCATTAGTGGTGTGGATCTGCTGTGTAAGCGTGCTGAATGTGTGCAGTGTAACACTGTGCGTGCGCGAGACCAAACCGTTAGCGTAGTCGTGTACTTCCGCATTGGCGAGAAATGGCGAGTAATGTGTGTTATACGTTTGTATCGGAATATCCGTAGGTGTTTTGTGGTGTTTTGCGAGTTTCTTGTGGTGTTTTGCGAGTTTAGAGTGCTGTAGCCTCGTTTTCGTTTTGTTCGGCGGCCATTTTTTCTCTCGCTTCGTTTTTTTTTTAGTGTCTAAACTGTTTTATTTGAAGTAAAATCGAGGTGTAAGTTGTATTTTTGAGGTGCTGGGTGCTCCCTCTTGGTGTAGGTAAGTTTTTTATGTATGTGGTGTGTGTATGTATTGTGTTTGACATTTTCTAATGTTCGCGAGTTGCGTCCGAGTGTTGCGAGTCCGTAATGTGTGTGAACGTGTGTCGTATGTTGTTTGCGAGTGTCGTAATGTGTGTGTCGTACTGTTTGGGTTGCGACGTGAAGTTTGCGAGGGTCGCAGTTGCTGGCAAGGAGCGCCTTCGGCGCTCCATGCCAGCAACTGCGGCCCTCGCTTTGCGAGGTCCTCAGGTGCTGGCATGGAGCGCCTATGGCGCTCCATGCCAGCAACTGAGGCCCTCGCTTCGCGAGGGTCCTCAGTTGCTGGCAAGGAGCGCCTTCGGCGCTCCTTGCAGCAACTGAGACCCTCGGGCAGTGCGAGCCCGCAGCGTTAGCAACAACTCGTACGCTCACAACTATATATGTGATATATAGATAAAATATCAAAATACACTATAATAATATAACTTTTACTATTTAAATTTTTATATGCAATTATTCTTTAATACAGGATAACCCTTTTTAAGCTGAATTCTGCCTGCTACTTTCTCAAAACAATGTGTCCTTATAGACGATTGGTGGGCAACAGGTGGCCTGGAAGCTTCATGTGACCCTTAATAACTTGTCATGCGCCCCCAGACTGTTCTCTGGAGTGAGAGAGCATGCATATCTTCAGCAATGCTTAGTCCCTTATACTCAAATGTGATATTGCCATTTTGCTTTGGGTAAAATAAGAAATGTTTAAAGCACTGTGAGGCCCTTTAAGTGAAATAGGTTGCCCGTCACTGTTTAGACTACTGAGCTTTCCAATAATCCTGTCGAAAACACTGCCAGTTTTAGCTGCCACATACCAATATGCAGATAGAAGCATCCTCTGCATTCAAAGCCCCCTGCCACCTTTGGAAGTTGACCAGCAGAAACTAAAATGTTAGTTTCCCCTGCAACATAACTACACATAAAAGGTCATATTCTTATTTTTATATTGTAAAATGAGTTTGCCTAATTTCAAGTGCAGGTCTACAAAGCACCATATTTAAGTAAATTGAACTACAGTGGTCCACTAGATGCTGTAATTATTTTTTATAACTTTCTAAATATATATTGCCCTTTATGAAGTTAGCATGCTCTAAATATGTAACTACATTGTAATTTAACAAACCAAAATACTGACTTTAATGGTTAAGGTTACAAACGTCTAACAAATTGTCTAATTATTGAACATGTTTAAAAGTAATATTTCTATTTTTCCTTAGTGATCTCAAATAACTACCAGACGTGTCTGGGCCTTCTGATGCATTACCCGCCCATTGGTGATGTTCACTCCCTGATTCTCAAGGCTCTCTTCCTCCGTGACCCAAAGGTACAGTAATGTGATAGTTTTAAGATCTCTGAAGACATAAGGGACTATCACAGTGATAGAATGTGCTTTAAGACCAAGCGATTACTTGGCAGCTAGTAATAGACATTTGCATAAAGTTTTGGGACCGCATGGAGAGACTACGTCTGGAGGCTGTCATCTACTATCTGTACTGACAACTGTATATATCATTAATCACTGATTGTGCGATTAATGGGGAAACTTAGACGAGGATTCAAAGCTGTGTTGTTTGTAAGCAACACGTACACAATAAGTGTCTGAAAACAGGTTACATTTTTTTTATATTTAAAGGAATACTTTAGGGAAAAAACTCACATATTTTCTAAGTATTCAACAAACTGACATTAGCAGCTGTGTAAGCCCTGGCCATCAAAACATTTTCAGGCTTGAGCATGAAAGCTGCCATTATAGTAATATTTCCTGATCAAGTCATGGGGGCAGCCCTGGAGCAGGTCATGCTACCTTCTACTGATCTTGTAACAGTACCGGCAGGTGTCAAAAGCTGAAAGCTTACCTGAAGCAACCAGTGAGTCAACAAACCCCCATCCAGCCAGCAGAAAACATGGAAGACATAAACATGGAATCTTTTAGGCACAAGCAGTGTATCATTTTTCTTGAAAAAAAGCATTTATGCTTATAGCTTTTACAGATGTTAATAGTATTAGTTTTTATTTACGTAAAAAAATTAGATAAACAACAACAAGGATAAATAATTGAACTTTTAATTTATCTGCAGACTGCATTTGCAACAATGGGGAACTTTCTTATGTCAGTCTGTAATCAGTGTTTGTCAAGCAAATTCACCAGCTGAGTTATGGTTAAGCAGATGACTCTTCCAAATCAGAAATTGAGAGGGAGGTCCTGGCAGTGCTACAAAGCTAGTTTTCAATACTATTTCCTTATAGGGATCCTTTAATGATCTAGCTTCCAAGATGTTGAAATAGTAAAGATTAATATAAAGAACTTTCCAATTTTAAAGATAGTTGATCTTTTGTGTTGTGATTCGGGAATTACATGTGTAATCTCTAATTGCTAAGCATGTTATCCATATTGAAGAAGTCCCTGTCTTGTAGTGACGGTGTTCACATAGGGCACAGTATGGCTGCTCTGCACTTGTAGCATACACATATTAGAATAGGTAGGTGAATGAGGCACCCAAGAATTCTTCTTGCCTGGGTGCCATTATGTCTAGAACTGGCCCTGTTTGCATAATATTCCCCATTCATATATTTCTACACTTTATTAATATTCCTCTTCGTCATTCAGTTTACCCATGAAGCCCCCTTTCCCTCCCCGATCTACATATTTGCATGTGCCATCTCCACTTTCTGCAGCACTATTCGTCCCTTCTATATTTGCATGTCCCTTAACTTTCCACAGCCTCACTCACAAGTTCTTTAGCCTGGAGTCATCTCTTTCTTCACACTAAGCGAATGGTCATATATAAGTTTTATACGCCCCCACACCCCACTACTAGCCCTTTCTATATGACAATTCATATGTTTATGTGTATACATAGGCTGTATAAATCTCCCAGGCTTTAATAAATGTCCAGTTAAAAATATTAATAGCAAAACAAATCAAGGAAAATAATAGGCCTAGCTTCCAGTGAAGCTCTACCTAACTGAGTATGAAGTTCCTTTCTATCCGCTCTCACCCAGCAAACCCTGGGTGGAGAAAAATGTAATCAATTCACAAGTCCACATATTTAGTGGCCTGTATATTTTCCCAGACCTTCCGGTGTTCCACTGTTGCAGGCTGGGGTTTAAGAGGTGCAGCTAAATAACTTTACACAGGTTAACGCCTTCAGTCATCCTGATGGAAGAGAGTTTTATAGAATCTGTGAGTCACTTAAACACCTTATTTGACTCTGTTACTATATATATATATATATATATATATATATATATATATATATATATATATATATATATTTATATATTTATATTTATTTATTATGATATGACAGGAAGTGGAAATTATGCTTACAGAAAGAAATATGACTGCATATAGACATTTCTGTTCATTTACAAATATATTTCAATATACTTTACTATATTTTCAGGCAGCCTGCTGCGCCTTGAGTATGTGCTGCCATAGGCCTGGACTTTGTGAGCCAGGGCAAAAACATCCCCCTAACCAAGCTCTCATGATGTTACATTCTCTTCCTTCCTATCATTTCCTCCGATTGTATTCTCAATCCCAGACCTAGACTCTGCAACATCTGAAGTGCCTTATTTATAAATAAAACTCCTCCTTTTCAAGAGTTAATGTGTAACTTTGGACGCTATTACCTGTTTTTAAATAAATAAAGCAGTATCAAAGCCAAGTGCATAAAGTTATATGGAGCATCAATTTATGTTACTTGCAGTATACTTACAGAGCAGTGACCCAAAGGCCATCATTGAGTAATCCCAATAACGATAGTTTATGAGCATCACTAGTGACCTTACAGCCGGTACCTGCTAAACACCAATAGATTAAACTACTTGAGCAAAGAGGCTCCTGTTGTTTAATAGGCAGCAAAGAAAACAACAGAACATAAAATTGACCCTGCAGTGGTTTGAGTAATCAGCAACTTGAACATGCAGTTAAGATTAGTTTTCCAAATGAATCGCCAAAGATTTTAAGGTCATAAATGAAATTTTCTTTCTCCTTTTATCTTTTAAATTGCACACATTTATTTATATATATATATATATATATATATATATATATATATATATGTATACATACATATATCATCAATACTTTTTTTTTTGCTTCAGATTTTTTATTACTAGAAGATAGAATAGAGTACCCTAGATAGGTTACACACATCAAAGATATTTTCAAATACCCACCCTGTATGTGATGGCGGAGGAAACATAAGTAAGTTACTGTTATTTAATTAAACCGCAATGGAGTTACCAAATTTGGTCTTATTTAAATAATATTATCTATAGATAATAACAAGCACGCTGCCAGTTGGATGTTTCTCACAGTAAACTAACATTAAAGTTTGATGTTTCGAGCTATCATTCAGTCTTTCTGATGCACTCACAAACCCACATTAATATGTTTGGTTAATGATAAATAAATGGCATTAATCACTCATGGGTCCATTTTCATTTGTGCAGTCATCTGCACATTGAGCTTGCCCAGTCTTTTTTGTGCAGGTGCATGCAGTCAAGACAATGGACCCAGTGTCTCTGGAGCTTATCAGTAGTTAATAGCACTGGTCTGACATTTATAAAACATATACATTTTGGTTAAAGGTGGGTCAGAATGGCTCAAAATGACAAACTTTATATACTTGTTGTTACCTATAGTTTTACATTATACAATAACCTCCACTATGTCACATTGTCTTTTTTATAACTGGGGGTGTCACACTTTTACAGAGACTGTTTATGGATTTCAGAGGTGCCCTTAGCTAAAGAGAACTGAGTTCAGACAGCCTCATCACTTACCATATAAGTTTATTTAGTTGTAATTGGCTGAACTGAAGATCTTATGTAAAAGATGAGCACATTTTTAATTTAGTTTAATTTTCATTTAAAAAAAAAATGAAGTAGGCTATGCCAGCTATTTCTTTTGCTATGTGCTCAAGTGGCTTGCTGTCTAAAGTAATATATGTAGCAAATACTTTCTTCTGGTAAAAAGTCAATCTTATACTGTACATTATACAGTAAGATTTTTGTGTGACACATCAGTAGTTCCACATATATATTATAACTTAAAACTGTAGGTAATACCAAGTACTTTATCAATTGAATGTTAATAAAAATGCACTTTTCTGCAGTAAACATCTACATGTACCATTTTGAACTTAGTTGGCCTTTCTGATCCGCCACAAGGAGAGATTTATATCTGTTGTTCAAGAAAGATCATTTTACCGATTAACCCCCAAGGCATTTGGTCCATTGTCTTGAGTGCAGCCATCTGTACAACAAAAGACTAGTCATGCTCAAAACCCAGAATCAGTGTTAACCTATTGTAGAATAAAAATAAATAAAATAAATAGCATTCAGTTGATAAAGTACTTGCTGTTGCCTATAGTTTAAAAGATACCATATTTGGAACTTCCACTCACTTTAATGGCACTTTTAATCCCTTATAATAGTTTGTAGAATGTGAGTAACCCCTGCACGATGTGTACTATGCAGGCGTTACTCACATGCAGGGGGGAGGAAGGGGAAGAGAGAGAAAGGAAGGGGTAGAGAGAGAGGGGAGGGAGGCAGAGAGAAGGGGAGGGAGGCAGAGAGAGGGGGAGGGAGGCAGAGAGAGGGGGAGGGAGGCAGAGAGGGGGAGGGAGGCAGAGAGAAGGGGAGGGAGGCAGAGAGAAGGGGAGGGAGGCAGAGAGAGGGGGAGGGAGGCAGAGAGAGGGGGAGGGAGGCAGAGAGAGGGGGAGGGAGGCAGAGAGAGGGGGAGGCAGGCAGAGAGAGGGGGAGGCAGGCAGAGAGAAGGGGGGGCAGGCAGAGAGAAGGGGAGGCAGGCAGAGAGAAGGGGAGGCAGGCAGAGAGACGGGAGGGAGGCAGAGAGACGGGAGGGAGGCAGAGCGAGAGAAAGGGGGAGGGAGAGAGAGAGGGCACACACAGAGACAGCACAGACAATTGAACATAAATGATACCGTTATTTATGATGGGCAAGTTACCAGTTCTTAGATAATTTACAGTCATGCTGCACAGTTCTTTTAGATATTGTGACCAGGTATGTCTCTGTCCCTTTAACATTATATTGCTTTTGCACACAACTTGTGGATCTGCAGTAGATATCCCGTCCTGTGTAGCATCCCATAGTAGCTTTGCTTTTGATCTTTAAACAACCCCCCTTTATTCTTACCAACTTACTTTGTTGAAAAGAAAAACTTAAAACCCAATTAGAAACAAAAAGTCATAGAAGATGTGAACATATTGTTTTCCCTAAATAACCAGATGTTCCGTCGTCTCCTGGAGGCAGCAAGGCCTAAGAATAAAAGGTTTGAAACTATTGTTTTAAGTTAACTGTGAATTTTGAGAATCCGCTTTTACCCTTTAGCAAAAAAATTCTAATACACCAACATAAGCAAATTTATACCCTTGTTTCATAGACTTCTAAAGTGTTAACCTTATCACAATGAGTAATACCTACTGCATTGCTAAATGTGTATGAAGTGCATTAACATTTTAGATTAGCTACTAACAACCAAACAAGTACTTTCCTGTAATTTTATGACTGTATACTTCTATAAAGATAGCCAGAAGTGGATTTAGCAGCACGTGTTTTAGCTATAAATGTGCAGAGCACAAATACAGAACCTTTTAATGACTTGATGAGTGTAATAGCCAACACTCTGTAAAGTATTTAGGAAAGGACAGTTTAGGAAATATGGGTTCACAGCTTGTCCAGTGATGCTTATGCCAGTCACAAAAATACAAGAATTTCTTTTAAGGACCACCTGGCCATGTTTGAAAAAACAAACCTGAACATGTGCAAAAGGTTTTAGAAAGTAAAAAAGAGAAACAAAGTATTTACGTGTATAATAATATAATTAAAAGGCACTGTTGTTTAGTAAATTAGTCTTTTTTGCAAAGCAATATTATCACAGTCCTTAGGTAATCCTTTGTTCATCTAGTTTGTAGTTGCATCTCTCTGTTCACGCCCTGCTTCCAGATGAGGTGGATGGTGTTAATAAGGAGGCACAGTAGGTAGCAGCTGAAGAAGGCCTATAGTGGGTGAAACACATCGGGAGATTGTGCAAACTGCTGCAACTGCTAATGTCACCACGTTGCAACACCACCTCATCTATAGCACAGCACAAATCAAGAGCTACAGCTACCAATTGGCTGAACTAAATGTTATGGCCCAGAGTTGATTTACTCTCAGTGCCCAACCTCCATAGTCAGCCAGGAATGACCAGTCCTTATGATACAGGAAGACAGGGAAGCACTACTACCCCCAGTGGTTAAAAGCAGGGTTTCAGGCAGAGTCCATAGCAATAATTTCAATGGTTAAAACTATTATATTCCCTCAGAATGAAAATCACACCTCAAATTATGTATGTTCAACTGACAACCATTTTTTGATCTGGCACAGTATTTATCCACACTCAGTCCCAGCATGTCCCATCACCACACCTCCCCTAGGGAATGCCTTCCTGCTCTAGTGTACCTGGCAGTGGGTCTTTTTATGTATGTTTGTCCAGGAAAATAAACAATTTACTCATTAAAGTTAGGAGTTGCCATTCCTGTCAGGAAGTCGTCACCACAGGTAGGTTTAGTATTGTCAACACTTACTTGTCTATGTAACACACACACATACATACACACTCTAACACACACACACTCTAACACACTACTCCGCTGGCTTATTTCTGACCTTCAAAACAGATAACTGGAATCCATTCACCCTAGAGCCCCTGGTAATATACTCCATCACACTCCCTGGGAAAAATGCTGCATGTAGATATTAAACATGCCTGGGTACCACCTTTACATCAATAAATATTACATATACATTACACATGCTTTATATAATACACATTCACTGCCCTGTGCAAATAACATCATATAGTAACTCCAACATGAATTATTGTGGCCTACATTACATTACACATAGCGACATCATGTCATTTTCCTTAGCAAGTCCCATGTCCATTGAAATATTTAGCAATCACATTGGCTGGGGTTACAAATAACAGAATGCATGATCCAGGTATCAGGTTCCCCTCAGGGCTCAAAATAATAAATAGTCCAAAAAGTTCTGTAGGCATGACAATAAATTACCTAAAAACTGTGGAATCTGTTCTTTTGCACCAAAGATTTATTTTATTATCATTTAAGAAACCGAGCCTTTATTTATTATTTAATTTATTATCTACCTTTTTAAAACAAAGGGACTGAAAAGTCTGTACTTGACTTGTACCACAGTTCTACATAGCTCAGCATTACCTGTCTAGTTGTATTTTCATTTGTTTTACAGCTTTTAAGTGTTTAACTTTTATATGCATCCATTTTGTACTGTAGGCTTCTATCTTTTTATTGAACTGTTACTTGCAGCTAACGTGTCATTGTAGACTAACAATCAGTTAGCCCTAATGAGTTCACTGGCAGTTTTACCTGTCATATCTATTGTTCTGTCTCCTCCCACCACAGTAGATAATTGGAAATTAAAATTGTAGCATAAAAGTGTATAATAGGTAATACATTGAAGATGGAATTATTTTTTACAATTGTAAAATATTTTTGTTTATTTTCCAGTGTAGTTCTTCAAAATATATATAGTATATATAATATATTTTAAATATATAATTACAGTGGTTCTTAAAGAAGTAATGCTAGTGCTGCTTCACATATCAAACATGGATCCTATCAGTGATGGAAGTGATTAATTGTGATGAGTGAGATGTCTGAAGAAAACTACTGCAGGCAGGGAGCACAGTAATACTGGCAATTAATTGCTGATTGGATGCTCACACGTTTAATAGAGCATGTCTAAATTATTAAGATATAAACTGTAATTAGTAACTAGCATAGTAGCTTATTTCCTGCTACTCACCTTCAGTGTCACTATTTTTCCATTTTCCCAAAAGAAATAAAGGAACCTTTATTAATTGTATTAAAATATCAAAAAGCACAACACATAAAAGGTTCTGCAGACGCAATAGTGTTGTAATAATGTTTCTTATTTCGGTTAAAGTTGAAAACCTGTTAAAATATCAGGTTTCTGTGCTGTAAAAAAATGAGACAAAGATAAATAATTTCAAAACTTTTTCCACCTTTAATGTGACCTATAAACTGTACAACTTAATTGAAAAACAAACTGAAATCTTTTAGCTTAAGGGAAGAAAAAAAAAAAGAAAAATAATGTGGTTGCATAAGTCTGCACACCCTCTTATAACTGGGGATGTAGCTGTGTTCAGAATTAAGCAATCACATTCCAAATCGTGTTAAATTGGAGTCAGCATACACCTGCCATCATTTAAAGTGCCTCTGATTAACCCCAAATAAAGTTGAGCTGGTCTAGTTGATCTTTCCTGAAATTTTCTTAGTCGCATCCCACAGCAAAAGCCATGGTCCACAGAGAGCTTCCAAAGCATCAGAGTGATCTCATTGTTAAAAGGTATCAGTCAGGAGAAGGGTACAAAAGAATTTCCAAGGCATTAGATATACCATGGAACACAGTGAAGCCAGTCATCATCAAGCGGAGAAAATATGGCACAACAGTGACATGACCAAGAACTGGAGCTCCCTCCAAAATTGATGAAAAGACGAGAAGAAAACTGGTCTGGGAGGCTACCAAAAGGCCTACAGCAACATTAAAGGAGCTGCAGGAATATCTGGCAAGTACTGGCTGTGTGGTACATGTGACAACAATCTCCCGTATTCTTCATATGTCTGGGCTATGGGGTAGAGTGGCAAGACGAAAGCCTTTTCTTACAAAGAAAAACATCCAAGCCAGGCTACATTTTGCAAAAACACATCTGAAGTCTCCCAAAAGCATGTGGGAAAAGGTGTTATGGTCTGATGAAACCAAGGTTGAACTTTTTGGCCATAATTCCAAAAGATATGTTTGGCGCAAAAACAACACTGCACATCACCAAAAGAACACCATACCCACAGTGAAGCATGATGGTGGCAGCATCATGCTTTGGGGCTGTTTCTCTTCAGCTGGAACTGGGGCCTTAGTTAAGATAGAGGGAATTATGAACAGTTCCAAATACCAGTCAATATTGGCACAAAACCTTCAGGCTTCTGCTAGAAAGCTGAACATGAAGAGGCGCTTCATCTTTCAGCATGACAACGACCCAAAGCATACATCCAAATCAACAAAGGAATGGCTTCACCAGAAGAAGATTCAAGGTTTGGAATGGCCCAGCCAGAGCCCAGACCTGAATCCGATTGAAAATCGGTGGGGTGATCCGAAAAGGGCTGTGCACAGGAGATGCCCTCACAATCTGACAGATTTGGAGTGTTTTTGCAAAAAAGAGTGGGCAAATCTTGCCAAGTCAAAATGTGCCATGCTGATAGACTCATACCCAAAAAGACTGAGTGATGTAATAAAATCAAAAGGTGCTTCAACAAAGTATTAGTTTAAGGGTGTGCACACTTATGCAACCATATTATTTTATTTTTCTATTTTTTATTCTCTCTACCTAAAAGATTTCAGTTTGTTTTTCAATTGAGTTGTACAGTTTATAGGTCACATTAAAGGTGGAAAAAGTTCTGAAATGATTTATCTTTGTCTTATTGTTTTACAGCACAGAAACCTGACATTTTAACAGGGGTGAGTAGACTTTTTATATCCACTGTATATATATATATATATATATATATATACATATATATATATACATATATATATATATATATATATATATATATATATATATATATATATATATATATATATACAGTGGATATATATACCAGAGTAACAAACTAACAACTTTGTCTGTCCACGCAAAGTATTCTCAACTTGACATCTATGTGTCGTGTTATGAGCTGAAAGGACACTTTGTATGTATATCTCTCAGCGTAATTAACTAACAGCTATGTCTATGGACTCAAAAAGCTATCAACTTGACATATTTCTGAATTGTAATTGTAGTTATGAAAGGATTGAATACAAATCACGTTGAGTCTATTACAAGGTTCTGCAAGAAAATACTCTGATATAATCCTAATAAAGTTAATAAAAAGACACCATATATTACTATACTATACAATCACATTACCTGGACGTAACCTGGAGTTAATGTAAGACAGGACATAATCACTGTATCTTCACAGTGCAACAATTTGATCTTTCCATTCCATGACACAATATAGTCCTCCAGTATATGGTAAAGTAATTTTCTCTATGATAGATTTAACAATCCAAATGTTAAATAGTATGTAGAAAAGCAAAGCTTCATCAAATCTCTCTAATGCACTTTAATTGCTTTGGAACCCAGTTATGTGTTTACAACCACGACACTGCAAATCCCTTTTTCTTACTCATTAGAATATTTGAGTCACATTGGGCAAAACTACTCTGGCCCTGTCTCAGATCTGGTGAAAATCTGATTTTATTTTGAAGATTGGTTTATGTAAAATAATGAAATACAAAGTTATTTTTGATGTAATGTATTGTGGTTACACTATATGATGACAGTGAATAGAATTATATGTGTGGTATTTATAGGTTTGAGACCAGGACATATTTAGATTTTATGCTGCCTTAGGCCATTCATATTTATGCACCTGCCATGTCCTACTTACAGCTCCTTTTTACCTATTTCTATATCTCTAATCATAAGTTTGTGTGTTTATGTATATGTTTTGTATGTCAGGAACTGTCAAGTTCACTTACAGACAGAAATATCACTTCAGACATAAAGGCATTCTGTGCATATACAAACATATTTCAATGCTGTGCACTGCATCTTCAGGCAGCCTGCTGCCCTCTGAAAATGTGCTGACCTAGGCCTCTGCCTCGTGGGCCTAGTCAGAAACACACCCCTAGTTTGAGGGGTTCAAATATATAAAGTAATGTGTTCTAGTCAGATTACATTTTTTTCTTTTTGTGATCGATTAGAATTTGCTCCACTAAAATAGTCTTATTTACATAGAAACAGATCTGGTTACAGATAAGGATTAAAAAAGCTTAATTGAATAAACCTCAGAATGGCTTCATAATGATCCCGGTCATGTTAATTTCTTGTAAATGCCAATTTTGAGTAACAAATTAGGTCATATAAAGCAAGACTGAGATTTTCACTGATATACTATAAACGTATAAATTATTTTGGTTGAAAAATTAAGCATTTTTTTACTATTCAGTATCCTTTAATAGCATAGTGAGGTGTCATTAAGTATCTTTTGAGTTGGAACTTTACTTAGCACTCACAATATCCATTTAGCTAGTAACTTGTAACATGAGGGAAAAAATTACGTGCAACGAAGAGTAACAGCAAATGGTTTTAAAAGCCTTTCTGAGACCTGCAACAGCAGCTAAAGAGACAGTAAAGTACAAAAACAAACAAACATGTAAGTGTATTCGAATTCAATGCCAAGTAGTCCCAAAGGCGCACATGTTCAATTTATGTGTTTTAGTATTATTATGTTTGTGTCATTATACATTATCCAGCGTAACATAAAACTCAGTACTCAAGAGGTTAATGCATATTAGGAAACCCACATGGACTACAATAGATACTATATTGCATTGTCTATTAAAGGGCTAGCCCTATGGGCAAACTTTACTTATTTACTTGCAATTTCAGGTGCTTATTCCTTCTCATTTTATTCATTTATACAATAACATGATGTTCTTATTTTCTGTTGGTTCTCAGGGCTGTGTCTCATCAAGAAAATTAAGTAATATGCGTGATTTGGTGTAATTTACAAGTTAACTTGTAATTCTGACCCTTGTATTTTACTGATAATCCATGGGTTTGTGCATTTTGAATGACATACGTAATATTACGAGTAAAAGCAATGTAATACGTGTGTAACATTACCCAAAGTAAGCATCATACCTCCCTGTCTTGTTATTGGCCCAGAAACTGTATTTCAGCCTTTTAATTACATCATCAAACACAGTAATATTTGTATTTATAATATTTTTAATAATGTCTATTCCACAGTGAATATTAGTAATATATATGACACTACACATATCTCAATATACTAAGAAGCCTTTGTCAACTCATAGTCATATACTTAAATTGACCTTAATCAGGCTATTGGTAATTGAGAATGGACAAATAATGACAATGTGATAAAAGACACGTGTAGTGATGTAAAATACATGTTTTTCACACAGCAAAGTCTAGCTATCAACAAAGCCTGCTCCACAGTGTTGTTTGAGGTAAGTTGTATTCACATGGTGGTATCACTTGGGTGTGTATTCGGTAAACATATTGACACTGGGCTTCTACTGCCATGAATGGTATACAAATAACCTCCTCAACTGTTTAATACCCCCCTGTACACCCCACGCCAAGTACCTCTGACTAATGGATCCTGTTTTTCTTATTTGCCACTATGGCTTATTAACCTCCTTTCCCAAAACATATCACTATACTGGGGCAGTTGGGCACATATCTGTTAAGCACAATAAACCCCCTCCCCTATAATAGACTTTTTTTTAAGTGTATTTTCCCTAAAATGAATAAAAATGTTTTCTTCATTCAGGCACTGTCAGCAAGATGTTATAGGGTACATTAAACAAAAGATGTCTGAGAAACACTAAACTGGACCACTGGGAGTGTCATGGCTTGACAGAAATTGATATATGTGTCTGTTTTTTTATTATATTTGACTTAATCTATAAATATACAATAAAGTCTTTAAGACCAGAAAAAAATATAGGTAGGGGTCATGGGTGTGTTCCTGACAAGCCCAAGACTAATGCAGCACCTTTTTAATGGGGTGTCTGGCTGCCTGAAGTTACTGATGTAGTTACAAGGAACATGCAAAAAATATCTTTATGCAGACAATTTCCATTGTATCTGGCACTTTCTGATGTAATGTGTGCGTGTGTATATATATATATATGTGTGTGTGTATATATATATATATATATATATATATATATATATATATATATATTTACATTTTACATTTAATGTTAATTTATTTGGGAAATCAATTGGAAAAAGCATGCATAAGCTTAAAGGAAGCCATGTTTGATAATGCCTAAGGATTGAAGAGCGAGGCATTTGTGGGCACATTTGCATGTCCCAGTTCAACTTCCCACAATGCAGTGTAATAACTGTTTTTCTCGGAATTCTGAGCTGGAAGCAGGTTTTTAAACTTGTTTTAGACATTCAAATGTGAACACTGATTTACTATTTATTTACTATATATATATATATATATATATATATATATATACACACATACATACATACATACACACACTTAAGAGTTTTTATATAGTTGTATTGAAATCTTAACTGGGCTACATCTAGAGGAAACGAGAAGTAGTAAGTGAGTTGTAGGGGGCACACACATCTGAATAGACCTTGAGCATCAAAACCTAAATGTGCCCCAGGTAATGTTGTGAGTTGCTCTAATTAATACTTTAAAAGGACCAGTGTGGTACTTAATGTAAAAACTTCTTGGAAAAAAAGCAAAATGTTGTTGTAATGCAAAAACATAACAATAATAACAATACCGGTTAGAGTGTATCAGATCTCCCACAAGATTTATGATAAATTATGCTGGAGAGGATGTGGATTAAGTGGCAGCCATCTCCATGTGTGGTGGGACTGCCCTCATATTAAGACATTTTGGATTGAATGTTTCAACCTTGTTTCCACAGTGCTTGAGACGGTTGTCTCCCCTGTTCCTCACAGCGGTCTATTGCACATTTATATGATGGTCAAACTTTCAATTGTAGCAAGATGGAAACAAAGGGACCCCCCTGTTTGGAGGGATAAAATGTGCAAAATGTACCAATGTACGGAACTAGAGAGACACTTTGCAAAAACAGGACTTACACTGCATGATAAATCTAAGTGGGTAGTTTGGGATACCTTAGATTAGATGCTGTGAAAAGGGAAATTGGAAATGTCTATTACTACTAGGTTTATAAGCCGTATTTCACCCACAAGTAGAACTTATTTAATAGGATGAGTGTGGTATGAATGAGGTATGTATGCTTTGTCTATGAATGTCACCTCTGGAAATGATGTTCAAGAATTTGTAAGACGTCTTTTATTCTGTCAGTGTTATTATCATTTTTTTTTTTTATTTGTATGTTTAAAACTTTCAATAAAAAAAACAACAACAATACAGCTGCTAATTTAAACTTTTTGTACACTTATGTTGCTTAGGAATCTACCATTTTAGTTTTTCAGTGGCCTGCTTCCTGAGATGGGAGGAGACTTTGAACATAGACAGGAAGCTCTGTCTGCACAGTACGAAGGAGGCAGTATCTGCTGCCAGTGATTTCATTAAGCAAAAGAAAGATAAATCGAACCTTTATGTTTTTCTTTATTGTGGGAATCTGTTTTGTTATCTATTACATATTAGTTTTTTTTTTACATACTAAAAACATGTTCCATATTTTTAAGTGTAGTTATTCATAATAGTTAATTTAAAAAAAAAATATTGCCACAATAGTCCTTTAATGAACAAATTATAGAATTTAAAAAATAAAATGGCCATTGATTTATGTAGAGCAGTCAAAATCAAGTGGCCCTTTTTACTTGATCTTTTCACTATATTATAATTTTTTGTTGCAGTTTTAGCTTTTAAAACTTTCAGAGGGTTTACTTACCTTGGATATTATTTGTAGTTCATCTGCAACAGAAATAACGGGAACTTATTGTAAGAATGAGATGGAAAGGTTTCTTTCCTTCCCTGTACTGAATTCATAAATCTCTTTTTTTTTCATTTGGGGTTACTTTTCAGCGCTCGGTTTGATGATGTAGAGCAGCATTTATAAATCCAATGTCCCATTAACTAAAACTTGGTTGAGAGGTTCCCATATTGAATAAAGCTATAATTATGTGTATGGCAAACACTGTTATTGTTCTCTTTAGCAACCTTGTTACTGCCTATTTGTGCATCATAAAGAAAGGATGACTGGAACAGATCCAATGATGCATCTCTGCAGAGCTATAATGTACTATGATAACCCACAATGTATTCTCATGCTTATTGTTCAAAAAGTGACTTTAATAAGGTATAGCTTTTATTCATAATTCTGCACATTTACTTGTTTGTTTGTTTTTTAAGCAAACACACATTAGATAAACCATACTTGCTTCCATACCATAAAATTGTGTCTATTTCTTAGTAAACTGCAAGAGAAAATCTTATTGAAGGCATTGTGCAGATCCACCTCCAGTGTGTGCTTCATACCTTGCTTGTGTATAGACAAATACAGAGTACAGGGTATTGCAATGTATAGTATATCACCTATCTCCCTGGCAATTACCTATCTATCTGTCCTAACCCTCAAGAAACAGATTTTACAGCAGATAAGAACCAACAGGCCCACCATTTTGGTCTATTATATCTACATAACTTTTTTGTTTAATGACCTGTCAGGGTGTTTTCATGCTTATCCCATGCACGGTAGACATATTTCGAAGTGTTTTGAAGACAAACTCTTCAATTCCAGCCTGTCTCTGTTTCTTTCTCCAGAAAAGCACACAGGATAAATACAGACTTCAGTGTGACTGTTCTCATGTACATGCACTGTGCACACATTCATTATATATTGCTCTAAAATTCAGACATGTTTCTCCAGCTTCTGTCCCTGTTAGTAGATATTGCATTCAATGCTGTGGGTTCATAATTCATATCTCATAATGTTGGGGGTATGATAGCAACACCTTTTATATTTAGGTTGAAGTGACTAGCTTTCTAGAGATGCACTTCTCTTTCTTGACTTAAATAGCTGCTTTGTCAAATACTTTTATATGCATGTTAGTCGATTAAAAAAAAACATCTACATCCTTCACAGCTACTCCAGTCTTTATTAAAACAAGAAAGAAAAAAAAAACACTTGGGCCTGACAAGGACTCAAAATACTCTGGACCATGGTTAAAGAAAGAGGGCAACTATTGGTTTAAAAAGAGAAACAGAGTGTGTGTGTTTTTTTTCATGACTGTCTTGAACATCCTTGCAAAAGTCTTAGGATGAAACATGTTGAATGCCTAAGTAACACGCAATCAGTTTTTTATCCATGTATATTTGTATCTATTTGCATAATATATATATATATATATATATATATATATATATATATATATATATATATATGCACACACACACATTTTAACATATATCAGACATAATCCTGGGAGTTTGGGCACCTAATTTTTTTTTTACTTTTGCCATCTATTTTTCTGAAGTATAATGCATTTTATTTCTATAGACGAAACACGCGCCTAGATAGATATTGTAATATTATGTAAAGTGATAAAATTGGATGTGTACTTTTAACATCAAATACATGGTGCTGGCAAGATGCAGCAAGGTGTTTGAACATTGACCATCTTCACATCTGACAGCAACTGAAATACAAGAGGATAAATTAGCATTTTCATTTAGAAATATCACCAGCTTTAGAAGAATTAAGATGGATCTAGCACCACAAAGGAGGCCGAGGAGAATATTACTACAAGCTGTCTTTTTTAGAAATATTTGTTTAAATAAGGCTAATTTAGTTAATCCTTAACAGTTTTTGCGGTAATTGCAGTTCTTTCAGGCTGTTTGTTCCAGGTTTAAAATACTGCAAAATTTGTACCATCCAAAAGCAGAAAGTAAAAATCTGTTTGCTTGGCAGCGACGAGACAAATATTTTTCTGACAGTTTCACTTTGCATATACTGTTAACTACGGCAATGTGTCTTCATCACTCGCATGCATTTAGGTTATTTGGTTTCAGTTATGTTCCACTAAATCCCTTTTAGTGGTTGAGGTTTGCCCACCTGTCTACGCTAAAACACCTGCAACATATGTTTGTGTAACCCTGTATGCATTTCCTTTTGGGGCCTATGAATTTCCCCTAGAGCATTTTGTTCTAAACAGCTGAGTAATTCGTTTTTCTAATGACTGTTACTTTTCCCCTGGCAATGAGGCAATAACATATTCTCTAAGCTAAGAGCGTCATTTTCTACCAAGCCAAAGCTTTTTACCACTCTCCGTATCCTTACACTAAACGTTCACTTTCTAATAGCGGATTTAATAGAGACCCGTGAATCTCTTTGTTCTACTGCAAGGTGGTTATCCTCACAGTAGTCTGTTATACAGTACAACTGCGGACTGACATCTGTTCTCAATAATAAAAGTGCTTTTACTTCATTTATTGCTTTCATAACAATTCTAGATTTTTTTACATAAAGTCTAAAAATGTAACTTCTTATAACTGATTTACATTAATATTGATACCTTCACTTTTTGCTTCATAAATTCCACAAATACTGTTCCTAGAAAATTGTGTGTATGTGTGTTTTATTTTTACTCTATCTCAGGGGTGAGTTTTGGCCTAGGAGTATGAGGCCCAGGCCTAGAGAAGGACATTTGCCAGGGGACGGCTGGATACATTGACATATGTTTGTGTATATACACAGAAATGCCTATATGCAGTGATATTTATGTGTGTAAGTGTACTCGACACTTTCGGACATATCATGAATAACATAGATATATATATTATAATTGAAGAGTGCATCAGCCGTGAATGTCCAGTGATTTATTAATTTAGTAATTATTAATCTCTCTCTCTCTCTCTCTCTCTCTCTCTTTCTCTCTCTCTCTCTCTCTCTATATATATATATATATATATATATATATATATATATATATATTTACACACCCATGGTCTATGGACTTTTGTATAGCTTTGATTTCATAATGGTCAAGATATATTTAGAAAATAAGAAAAAAATAAGCATTGCTTTTAAATAATTAGCTTTTATATTTAATAATTTTGTATGGTGGTGCCTAAATACATTTGATTGATTTACCTATTTTAACTGCTTTCTCAGTAGAATGTGTCTTTGAAAACTAATTTGATTTTCATAGGTTGTATTGTAACCAATGGCATTTGAGTTGCTATATATCCATTTTTAGGACCTTGGAGCTTCCACCCTCTGCTGGAAGTTGATCAGGAGAAATCAAAATGATAGATTCCATAGCAGTATAATTGCCTATGATGGATAATACATTAAAGGCTATAATATTCTCTGTTACTTTCTAAAAATAGTATGCCTGTTAGCAACATTAGTGTGAGTGTGTGTATATATATATATATATATATATATATATATATATATATATGTGTGTGTGTATTTTTAAAGAAAAAAAAAGAAGAAGAAAGAAGTATGTGTGTATATATATATATATATATATATATATATATATATATATATATATATATATATATATATATATATAGTTGCAACATGTTTAGTACAGCTAAATACAAGTATAAAAGTGGATATAAAATACATACAAGGCAAAATAACATAAACAGAAGCCGTTGAGGGCACTTTTCTACTGTATAGGTTATTAAAGGACTACTTTTGTGAAAAAAGATTTAATTTAGCTGACTCTAGTAGCCTCATGGGAGCTTCCATTTTATTTAGCTAGCCTGCCTGTAGCCTAAATGTAGTGGTTATCCTATTCAGGATTGATTTCCTATTGTCAAGTGCCACTTTGTACTGTCAACCTTTCAAAAAAACTTTTAAAAGTCATGTTGAAAACAAAAGGCAAAATGTCTGACACCATTAAAGCAAAACCGATTTTAATGTTTAAAAAATGGAAACTGTATTTATCTTATTTTTTAATACAATTTACCTATTATGAGTTCAGGTTCTTTTTATAAAACTATGATATAAATATGATCCTTCAGTGGACCTTTAAAGAAAAAATAATAGAGGGAATAACTTTATGGTGGTATGGCCAGGATGCATAATCCTGACCATACCACCACCTTTATTTATTATGTCTTATAGGAGAATTATATGTACTTTTTTATTTTTGTGGGATAATTTTTTATTTTCTGGCACTGAAAGTTATGCAAATGTCGATGTTATGCATTATAGCAAAGAACGTTGCACCTTATTATATACAACAGAAAATAGCTGTCCAGGCACTGTTACCATTTTATACTTCCATTAAAACGATATTGTGTATCTTTGCAAAGTGCTTTGTTCATTTTAGTTGGCTGTATGACAATGGCAGGTACTGTTTTGTTATTTACATCCTTACATTAAATTTAAGATTTGTTGAACATGGACAGATCATAAATATTTCAAGTAGCAATGCCACCTTCTCATCTACTTTGGGATAAGTGCAGAGTAGTCAGCACAATAACACTCTATACATCTCTGAATCTTATCCATATCCATAAATCAAAACAAGGCCTTCTTCTGTATTTTTCTTGGTCTTTCGGTCAAGTCTAGCCGCACCATGTGCTGAAAATGCTTCCATTTTGTAAAATATCCTGTTTAAGTGTCTAAGCACAGGTCCCAAGTAATGGTATGATAGTAAAGTATCAATAGTACCAATAAATAGGAAAATTTGCAGTTGGAAGTTATTAAAATGTCCTCTAGTAATAGGAAACGGCTTTGAATTTGCTACATTTGGGCTGTGATTCAAAAAATCCTTCCACCACAATGGTCTTATTTTGAGTATCAATTTGCCCTATTAGTGGATTTGTGGCTTACTTTTGCATATGGCTTCTATGGTAAAAATAGTGGAAGCCATTAACAAGGGAGAGATTCATCAATAATGATGGAAATTAGATATATAAAAGAAGGTCAGTGGTAGAACCCCTTCTGGATCACTACCTTGTCATGGTGAAGGGGCTTGTGTACCTCAATAAAGCTTGAAACTATACTATGTATGGTTACCTAAGATGGGTAGGTCATAGTAGAGAGGTGAGACAAATTGCGGTCCACTGGAGAAAGAACTGGAAGCCCACTCCAGTATCTTTGCCAAGAAAACAATATGGATGGATAACCAGCAACAAAGATAGGTGTGCCTGGAGTGCTGCATCCATATGGCCACAGAGAATTGGACATGACTGAACAACAACAACATCGGTAGAAGGATCTCTTGAGCTGACTGAGAAAAATTTGAGCAGTTTTGCTGTTACTAGAGGACATTTTATAAGTAGTATCCAGTTGCAATGAATCCTGTTATTGTAATTTATATATACACAGAGAAACCAAACCCACATTGGTTTATGTCAAAGATTTGGCACTGAAGACATGCGACTTGATGTCACATAGTCTCAAATTTTCCTGATATAATTCTTTCAATTTTATGCTCACATTTTCCATTATACCTTCAAAATTGCATTTCAAGTGCACTTTTTAATCTAACACTACTGTAAACAGCTCATTTTAATACCAGTAAACCTCACAGGAATTTAAATTGGCCTGCTGAAGTAATACTAGCATCTTATTCATATATTCAGGTTGGATCATTATTCCTAATAATGGCTGTAAGTACTTAGATGGTAGATGTGTGTTTCTAGTCCTGAATTGCCTGTCAATCCTTTGAAAACACATGTGCACCATATGATCTGTCTCCTCGTTGTTTGCCGTAACAAGCAGACAAATCCGTCCTTTATTTTGTTAGAAGTAATAAAAATAAAAAAAAGGTTTCGGAGGTTTAAAAACACCTCAATATTGTGCATATTTCAGTTTGCGGAAATTGATGACAACAATTTTGTCTCCATTAAGCGCTGGCCGGTTATTATTAATAGAAGAGGAATATCTGTGACTTGGAAAAGTGCCAGCAACTTCCATTTAACGTCTTCTTTTTATTCCATCTTCTGCTACCGTGTGTTGTTCACATTGTGTTACCTCCAGGAAACCTGCCAACTCCTTCAGTGGAAGTACACTAAGTATACGTGTATGAAGTCAAGTAATGACAGCATTGTCTCTGCTTTAGGGCAGCCTTAAAGGGAATCTAACACCTTTCTGTAGAGTTGACTTCTTCCATCTGCAGTAGTATTCACGTTTTCCCAAGGTTGCTAGAAGTCCCTGATTCTTTCCTTGTGATGTGTAACCATTTTTGCATTGAGCACTTTCCATTGGGATGGCATTTCTTCCAATATTTCAAATGACACACATTCTTGCTGGGGTTACTACCAATCATGAAAACCTGCAGCTTGAACAACATATCTGAAATTGGAGTTTTACCTTAATATGTTGGATCTTCCTTTAAAAGATGGACATTTATGTTGAAATGTAATTTATAACTGAAAATAATAAAGAAGTGACCAAAAGAGAGACATTCGGGACAACAGGAGGGATAGGAGTATTCCCCTTAAATAGAGAGGCAGTCGCTCCAAAAAGTGAAGAGTTGGGAGGTGTTGATCATTGGATCTATGAACATCCATATTTCCAGTAAGCTCATTATAAGAACAAGAGCTGATAATGGGAAGATCAGGCAGTGTTACCATGAAACAAAATTAAATGATCCTAAAGTTCTCTCCCACTTTAAAACCGGTACACAATTCATACTGACAGATACATTAATGTCTATGCATTGGACCATATGTCCAGCATATGAAGCATATTGAAAATGGGGTTCTATATCTTGCGGTCAGATACTATATATATACAATTAAAGGGATTCTCTAACATCAAAATCATGTTGCTGTTTTTTTTTCTTCATTTTTTTTTCTTCATTTTTATTTATTTTTTCCCCTTTGTACTCGATATTTTACAGTATTGCATAGAGACAGATTGTTACACAATGTTATAACAAGAGCAAATGAAATACAAGGTAGTGTCTTCATGTTTTTGGTTATGCATTATTCAAAAAATGGTAAATATGGTGATCAGTGATAAGTATAACGTGTCATTTTATATTAGACATTCTGTTATAATTCTACAATATATTATAGTTAGGAGAGTTACCATGATGTACTCCCATCAAGGCCATGACAAATAAACCATAGATCCCGGTTTTCGTTGAACTGTACCTCCCACCATAGAAGAGCAGAGGATACTTTTTACATATGGAACCGTTGCCAGAATTTTTTGTTTAGGCAGATTAGAGCTGGGGCCTCTTTAACCAACATGCAGCTATTACCATTTTAGCAACTGTCAAAATGTGTTTCATTAATTTGTGTTTGGTGGGAGAGATCTTTTAGGGCCAAGGTCAAAAGATTCCAGAAAAGAGAGTGACCCGTCACATCATATACAGGCTTATGGACCTGTCTGCAGTATTTTTTGGGTCTTGGCGCGGTTCCACCACACATGGGGCCTTATTCAATTGCGATTTGGCCAATTGAATAGGGCTCTAAATAAGCACATAGCATATTTTTTTAAAGAGGTTTTTGTTAGTGAAGACCTTGCTTTTGGATAGATGCTTACTAACTAAAAACTTCTTTACAAAAATATGTTATGTGCTTTTTTAGAGCCCTATTCAATTGGCCAAATCGCAATTGAATGAGGGCCATGGAGTGTAGTACCTCGCCCCTCCAACATCTGAAACGGGTGTCTGCAGCCTATTTTTATAAGTTATTTTAGTTGTTCTGTACCACAAAGTTGTTTTTTTTTTGGGTTAGTCTAAAAGAGCATGAAATACTAGCTGTACATTACGTTATCCATATTTTCTAAAGTGAATCAATCCTGGGAAATGCCATGTTGTTGTTCCTGCATTTTAATGCAAATGAGCGACTCATGCATAATGATTAGCTTGTTTTATGTGCTAATTAGGATTGCAGTCTTCTTGTCTGTCTCTGTAGTACCAAAAATATAAAGCCCCCCACCCACCTTCAATGTTATCTGGCAGTTAGACCCCTCTCCACCCTTATTAAGTACTCTGAGCTGCACATGAGCATACAGGAGCTGCACAATCAATTCTAAATATTTCAGGAATGGTTTACTGTAGAGAAAAACTGCTAGTATATTATATAGCCAGTTTTTAATGATTGTTAAAATGAAATCAACTTACTGTTGGGGTGACAGTGAGTTGTAATTTATTTTCTTTGCCAATGGTGGGTGTGGTGCCCCGAACTTGTTATCAGATTAGTACAATGCCATTCTCCGTAAGGTCAAGGTTGGTTAATTGCTCTAGAGAACCAGCTATATAGGACAAGCAAGTGCCATGAAATTGTTTGGGTAAAAAAATCATTCATACCTAGATAACCCTTTATTTCCATGAGCCCTGAATAGCTTCTGTTTTCAATAAATTGGTACAAACAAGACCTTAGACATGATTGGCAGATGTAAAAGAGAAATGGGAAGATAAGGGATTAGAGGAGTTCTGTTTCAACATTAAGTCTCAAACCCAGTGATCTATGCCCTGATTAACACATAAAACATCTTATAGACCCATTTGTATATCAGAACACACCATGCAGAGAGTTTGAATAAACGGGTTTGAAATTTAGTAATTAAATGGATTAATATCAAGTATATAAAACTGTTAAATGACCACTGTAATGTCCTAAGCAAGAGGAACTAGTTATGCAACTCTAATTATGCATTGATCATTAATCATTTTCCCATTTAATATCTTATAATAGCAATATTAAACATTAAATTAAATGTGAGTGTTTGTCTCCACCCTGATAAAGTAATTAAGGAGATGGTGGGATGGTGATGGCTGAGAGACAGATCTAAAGGCTTTTAAGAACAATTAGATTTGATAAGAGAATAAACAATCATTGATTGTCTGCCCCAACTACACAAGCCTAACTACAACATCTAGCTTGTGTAACTAGGGTGCTACTTTTATCCTTTAAGTACAACTACCTGATTCAATGGGTTCCCTGATGGTCTAGTGGTTAGGGGCTTTCACAGCTTCGACCTGGGTTTGATTCCAGTCAGGGAACCAAGAGGTCATAATACCTTGAAGCCATGCAGGGTTGGGCCTGCTCAGTACTTGGATGGGAGACCACTTAGGAATACCAACAGCTGTATGCTGTGGCCCACTGGAGAAGGAACTGGCATACCACTCCAGTATTTCTGCCATGAATACCAAGTGGATCAGCATGGTGTGTTACAGCCCATGATGTCACGGAGAGTTGGACATGACTGAATGACACTGACGCATGTGATTTAATATTAGACACAATACTTATAGAAAAACAGTAGAAGAGATCTAAAAATCATCAGTTTGTACTAAAATGAAATAAAACTCATACAAAATGATGTACAGATTATATCTAACACTATGTACATTAGCGCATATATATATATATATATATATATATATATATATATATATATATATATATATATATATAGCATAAACTCATTGTGCTGGTGTGCATTACGATTAGTGGGGCCTAGGTGCATATCTGATGGGACTGTCCATGTCCAAGTTAAAAATAATGATAATATGGCATTAAAAATAACGGATATGCAAGCTGTGCCAGATTATGTGCATTATTAGGCTATACATACTAAGCTTTGTAAAAAAGTTGTACACGGGAAATGTCTGCACAATGGGAATATGGCAGTTACATCTGTCAAGGACACAGTGATCTGAGAAATTAACAGGCAGCAGCAGCAGAGACTAAAGCAAAATGGAGCCACTCGGTAAAGAATAATTGCTTTCTAAAAATAATTTGCCCACTATCATCTGTAATTATTCAAAACACAATATAGAAGAAAAAAATGACCATAGGGTGCAAGGAGAGACAGTAAAGAGGGGACAGAACCATATCAAATGATTTAGTAGAGTTCAGTTGGCATGTATCTGCCACAAAATAAGGTTATAATTTGGAACTGGAAGGTAGAAGATTTCGGGGTACTGCTTTGCCGGAAGGGTAGAAGATAAAAGAAACCGCTGATGGGATTAGTTAAGTTACTGTTAAGTGTTAATCGATGTGTTATGTTACTAGTACATGTAATGCTAACAAGTTGGAGCTGGTGACACCTTTTATATTCTTGACTGAAATGCCTCATATAAGGTATAGAGCTTTACAAATTACTACCAAAGCATACATGGGTATATTCAGGGTCTTATTAGCAAACATGGGATCCAGGACTCCCAGCTAGGGCCCTCCAAACACACACAATTGGCTCCTTCCATATTTTCAGTATATAAATAGGTATATAGATACATATATCACATATACACAGCCAAACACACTACAAGGTACACCATGAACAAGCACACTGCCGGCAACATACACTGACGCATTAACACATGCTCATTCATATATGACATATGACCTCAAGTAATACAAAAGTGGGACATGCATTATACATCTTAAATTAAATATACTCCGTAAACAAAATGAACAATATATACTTGTTGTTCAGTTGGGTCCAACCCCTTGTGGACTTGGCATGGCAGTTCTGTCTGTCAGCAAGTACTAATCTGAGCTCTTGCAAGTTCATGTTTGTTTGTTGCATTATATATGCAATAATATTATATATTGTTCAGCAAGTGACACAAAACAATATATAATGATTATTGGTAAAAAAAAAATGCAGGATATGTTTGTTAGGATATAAATTGATTATATAATTAAAAAAGAAAGTATTTTCAGTTAGATAATGTAGAAAAGTCCAAATTTGTGAAATCAGAATTCAAAATAACAAACAAAAAAACATGTAAAGTGATCACCTTAAATAAACATTAACAGCCTTATTAAATTGTGATTTGGCCAATTGAATAGGGCTCTATATAAGCACATAGTATATTTTTTTATAGAAGTTTTTAGTTGGTGAACTTCTATCCAAAAGCAAGGTCTTCAGAAACTAAAAGCGTCTGTAAAAAAAATATACTATGTGCTTATATAGAGCCCTATTCAATTGGCCGAATCACAATTTAATAAGGCTGCTAATCTCAAATCATTACATAATGTCAGCTTAAGTCTGTATCCAACTGGTAACCAATCACAATGTAGAAGTGTTATTTACCTCAACAGGTGAGCTTGTATTGAGAGTTGTTACACCTGAAATAACTGATGAGTCCTCAGGGCCTTCTTTTTTTTATACCTCCTAATGGAGGCCATGCATTCCCTGGTGGTCCAGTGGTTAGGATTCGGTGCTTTCACCATACTACCTGGGTTCCATTCCATTCAAGGAACCTAGAGGTCACACCACCATGAAGCTAAGCAAGGTTGGGCCTGGTCACACCTTGGTTGGGAGACCACCTAGGAATACCAAAAGCTGTATGCTATGACCCACTGGAGAAGGAACAGCCAACCCACTCCAGTATCTCTGTCATGAAAACCAAGTTGATCAGCACGACTATGGATATAAAGATATGCCTGGTGTGTTACAGTCCATGTGGTCATGGAGAGTCGGACATGACTGAACAGCACAACAACAATGTACTTTTGTTAGACCTCTCTTTCATTCCTTTCGTCTCATCACTCATCAAATCCTGCTGTCTTCACCTCTACAATATGTGTCTCTTCATCACTCACATCACTACAAAGACCCTAATCAATGGAATCTACCGGCGCTGTACAAATAAAGCATAATATGAGATGTTATCATCCTGTTTCTTCTAGCCCACCAGTTACAGATCCATCAGATTTGGTCTACTACTGTAACACAAGTATAGAAATTGGATTTTACACTGGAATTTAGCAAAATATTAAATAAGGAGCAACAGAATGGGTATGTTCTTATAATTATAAAACAGGAAAATATCAGTAGCGTGGGCTTCCTGACTCCCAGGCCCTCTGTACATATAGGTTTTGCACATCTGCCTTAGTTCCCCATACACTCAATAGGGACACCGTCCATCTATACTAATAATGTGCTGGGTTGTTTTCTCTTAAACTTGTGAATATTTAGCTCATTCCCATCAAGAAATGTAAACAGAATATCTAATGCTTTTGTTTAGTTATTCTGATATGTGGAATTCAAGGTCTGTGTCTGCCATCTAGTGGACAAAGATTTTATCTGCAGGTTTAATAATATTAAATGTGTTCTAATCTGTAGACGGTCAATAATGTGATTATTTACTCATGAGAGCTAAGACTTCCTTAATTATATGTAGATCTTCAAAATGAATGCATGATTGATGTCTTAAAAGGCTCCGCTTAATTAAAGCTTTACTTCCTTGGCAATTACTAATTCAAAAGATCTACAATGCTATTGCAATGTAAGAAACAAATATTTCTTAAATGTCACTTTCTGACATTTGTTAATTAATACTATTGTTTTGTAGGCATTAGAAAGTCCTACTTTGTTCTTTTTGTCTCTTATAATCTAGTTTATACAATTAAGAGCTGAAGCTAGGTAAATAATTAATAAAGAATCTATGATTCTTCCGTCTTTGTGTTTTGAGAAGTGGGTCAGATTGGCTTTGTAATGTGATATAACATCCCTTCATGTTATCTGCTTGTAATGGGCTTTTTACGGGACAGTTGAGATGTTTACATGAAATAATATGCAGTTAAAGGACCACTTTGTCAAGTCAAACTAACAATATTGGCAACTGTGTAAGCCATGAACATAAAACAATTTTGGGGAACATTTGAATATTAGAAGACTCTGTTTATGAGTACAGGAATCCATTTTGTGTTTATTACATCACATCCTGATAGCTGGATAAAGCAGTGCTTGTTATTATCAGTGGAAGGAGAGATGTGGCAGGAAGGAACACGCAGAAGTCCCAAGCCTTTTTTTGATAATAGGATAAGATTGAAATTGACACTATATCTCTTCCCCCCCGCTGGCCAAGAAGCAGGGCATTGCATTACTCAGTGCAAACGCAGCTTTTCCAAATGTAAATGCCCCTCTCACACACACAACCAATGCATCATGGATCCCTCCGGGGTCCTGCAGAGGCATCAACATTTTATGACTTCTCAAACATACTTCATTGTGCAGTGGCCCTTTAAAGGACCACCGAAATGTTATATTTGTAGTATGCTCTTATTAAGAACATGACTGTTGCAACATATTTTCACACACACTAAATTAAATATTTACAGATTTTAATTTTTAACTATTGTGTTAAATTTTATTTCATTGCAGCAAGCATTTTGCCTTTTGTTCCTAAACGTTATTAGAATCTTGGGAGGAATCTTAGATTTTATTCAGTTCTGCTGAAAGACTGCTACTGTAAGAATAAGACCCAGTAGGATAACCTTCCCCATAAGGTTCACAGTTGACTTTGTCATCTGGAGACCAAACTACTGCTATTAACATGTTGTCAGTTCTCTGTGGGCAATCTAGTTATTTTTTAAGGAGCTAAAAAATGGACAAATAAAGTGGTATCTTGATTCAGTAAGAAGTTAGTATGGCAAGAATTATCAGTGGGTGGGAAGTGATTCCAGGTCAGAAGCAGGGTTTGTTAGTGAAGAGAGGTGGAGATGTGTCTTACTCCTAGGTATGAAGGTAGTGAGTAAGCAAAAGCATTATCAAAGGAGTACAGAGGGGGGTAAGAGGGTGGGGGTGGAGGCATGGCCGGATTACCCATTAGGTCAACTAGGCAGCCACCCAGGAGCCCAAGCTTCCTGAATTTAAAAAATGAAATGTTGCAGTTCTTAGACTGGCTACTAGGGGGTAATCACCTAGAGCAAGAAAATTACAACAGGAAAGGGAACTTACATGTACAGAAAATGCAAAAATGGGTTTGTGCATAATTTGTAAACTCCACTTCACTGCCTAGGGGCTCGGAAAAAGGTAGATAAGGCCCTGGGTGGAGGACAGATGGGGGTGGGACATGGCTAAACAAGCAGTGATGGGATGGCTGTTCCTTAAACAAACAGAGGAGAAGTCTAGTAAATTGAACCAACAGATACAAATTGCACAGATTGAATTAATGTTACCCTAAGTGTCTGTGTATCTCTTCTACACATGAAACAGACTGTAATCTAATGGGTACACTTACATTATAGCATAGCCATATATACATAATTATTATTATTATTATTGTTTACTTTTAACCCGCCAACATATTCCGTAGTGCTATACGTTCAAGGCAAATTCAATATGAAAGAAAGAAACTGGGTATTGATCAAGACTTTCAAGTTTTTTTTTATTTTTATTGCACTATGAGACTTTGATTAGGTATCTGGGTACGCACAAGTGTCTCTAGCCTGTCAAATTAATAAGAAATATTTTAACAATTGTGTTTGTTTATTGCACAGTTTTTGTAAGCCAGTTTCTGAAATATTCAATTTTAAAGAAATTATCAATAAAACTAGGATTTAATATTACTAATTTAGTCCAAGAGTGCACCATTGAAATTACAGATTTTGTCTTTTTTTTTTTCAGTCTTCTTTTTTTTTGTAACTTGTACGTCTTTAGGTATTGGTAGCACCAACACTATACTCAGTGCTTTTTGGCCTTTATTGCAGTCACAGTTTAATTATTTATTTTAATTGTTTATGTTGTAACTTTGTCATCATTTGCCTGCATATAGTTTCCATTCACAGCTGATGCACAGGAGATTTAGCAGGTTTGTCTAAAATATTTTAAGAAATGTTCTGTATGCGATTATCCAATTAAAGTGGGCTGGCCAGGGAACTTGCATTTTTGCAGTGACTCTACATGCCTTTAAAGATGTTTATCAGCCATCATAACCTCCTCATCTCATTTCCATGTATTTTTTAGAGAGCTGAATAATTCCTTAAATATTACACCACTGTAGTTCTATATTTAATATATATATTCTTTTGAAGTTATACACTTGATAGCAGGCGGACTGTACAATATATACATAATTTATCACCTTGTATATGCAGTGGAAGCTGTCATTTTTGATTCTGCTGATCTACTTCTATTGTTCGACTGGGAATTTGAATGCAGAGGAAGTTTCTATATGCAAAATATTAATGTGACAGTAAAAATTATACCTCAAAAAAAGTTGAGTCTGGTTATTCAAAAGACTATCACATATATAGTTGTGAGCATACGAGTTGTTGCTATCGCTTGCGGTCTTGCATTGCGAGCCTCTGCCCTCGCAAAGCGAGGGCTTCAGTTGCTGGCAAGGAGCACCGAAGGCGACCCTCGCAAACTTTACGTCGTAACGCAAACAACATACGACACAGCAACCGCGACCCTCGCAAACTTTACGTCATAACACAAACAACATACGAGACACGTTAACACACATTACGACCTCGCAAAAACTGCTGCAACCCGCGGACAGGAAAAAATTAAAAACACAATAAATACCCACAACACATACATAAAAAGCTTACCTACAGCAAGAGGGAGCATCCAGGACCTCAGAAAATGAAGTAACACCTTAATTTAACTCAAAATAAAAGAGT
Source organism: Discoglossus pictus (assembly GCA_027410445.1). NCBI lineage: Eukaryota > Metazoa > Chordata > Amphibia > Anura > Alytidae > Discoglossus > Discoglossus pictus. Next base: position 342,677,391 of record CM050166.1, read on the forward strand.
TTAAACACTCAAAAATTGTCTAAGCAAGAGAAAAAATGGCCGCCAAGCAAAACAAAAACGAGGCTACGGCACTCTAAACACGCGAAACACCATCAGAAACTCGCAAAACACCACAAAAGACCTACGGATATTCCGCTACAGACGCATACCACACATTACTCGCCATTTTATCACAATGCGGAAGTACACAACTAGACTAATTTGTCTCGCGCACGCACACTATTACACTGCACACGTTCATCACGCTTACACAGCAGCTCCACACCACTAATGCTGCAGCAACATCAAAACAGATTGCCAGCTCTTCAACACAATGCTTCAAAATACGTAAAGTATATTCATTTATTAATCTATTAGTTATTTTATTATTATACACCAATTTTTTTTTTGACAGGCAATTCGCTAGTATAGAATAAATAAGAATACAGTGGGGCTTTAATCTTGGAGGATGTGCAGAGGGAGAATGGTAATAGCCGTTTAAAAATGTGTTAATGATTTCTTTACAGCATTATTTCTTAATTCATATAGGTAGTAATCTCTTCTTATGAACCACAAAATAATTTGTGTGTTGTGTATATGTGTTGTATGTGTATATCATTATCTGCCACACATTAATCGTTGTAGTTTAGACTTGTCTGACTATTGGTGACCCTATGGACCGCAGCATGCGAGGCACATCCATTCTTATGTCTCTGGATGTGCTTATCCATAAGGTTATCTCTGCAAAGATACTGGAGTGGGTTGCCAGATCCTTCTCCAGTGGACCACACATTTTCTGACCTCTCTGCTATCACCTGCCCATCTTGTGGGACCCTACATGGTATAGCTCACCGCTTCATTGAAGTACACAAGCCCTTTCACCACAACAAGGTAGGGATCCATTCATAGATCCTTCCTAATACATTATATATTACATTTCCCTAAAAAAATGGATTTATCTATATATATATATATATATATATATATATATATATATATATATATATATATATATAGATAGATAGATAGATAGAGAGAGAATATGAATGAATATCTTCATATATTGTTGGCACCAGTTTCTCCAACGTTGCCCTTTGCTACACAGTATTGTTTTTTTTTGTTTTTTTTTTTACAAAGGTTTTGTTTTTTGGCTTGTTTATTGATCATGTGCACATACCTATAGAACAGTTAGTCATGAGTAAATATAATGGCCCTCATTCAATTGCAACTTGGCCAATTGAATAGGGGTCTAAATAAGCACATAACATATTTTTTTTAAAGAAGTTTTTAGTTAGTAAGCATCTATCCAAAAGCAAGATTTTCACTAACTAAAAACTTCTTTAAAAAAAATATGTTATGTGCTTATTTAGAGCCCTATTCAATTGGCCAAATCGCAATTGAATGAGGCCCAATGTGTTTTGTTGTCAAAACAATCTTCCATCCTCTAAGGAAAGCAATATGTGTTCTTAAGTGTCACGTTAAAATGTTTTCAGAATAATTTTGTTTTCTTAAAATAAATCACAATTCAGTTAACGTAAAACAACTTGGGAATCAATAATAACATTGTATGTAAAAAAGCAGATATGAAAATATTTTTCATAATTCCCACAGCTAAATAAATTGCTTTCCGTATATTTTTGCTCAGTCCGACCTGATGAGTATTAAACCAAAGTAATTTTTCGACAAGACTTTAAATACTTGGTTTAAAGTAGAATCAGCAAATTAGTGAGTAGAGCTTGAAACCATTCTCCTACTAGACTTCTTCAAAGTAACTTTTTAAAAGCTTCTTCTTACATTTAATTATAAATTAATTTAAAATGATGTTCTGGTAAGTTAAAAAAAAGATCAACTGGCTATTAACATGCCGTACTGAATTCCTGCCGGAATCTGATATTGTTACTTTAAATAAATAAGAGTTCCTGCTTTTATTGGATTTTCTAAAGTCCCCCTTTTATTTTGATCAAGAATGTAATAATTTATGTAATGGAAATGTTTGATCCCATAATGGTTAAATATTGTTTTCCCACAGAAAAACCCAAAACCAGTGAGCTATCAATTCCAACAAAATTTGGATTACTACAGAGCACGCGGACTAGACTTAATGAACAAATCACGGTAAGATACCTATCATCTCTGACATATATCACTAATTTTATTCTCCTAATTATGACTCAAGAGCACGTACATATACATATAGTTGGAAAGATAGGCACCACACCATTTGTGAGCCATAGACAGTCCTGGTCCAACTGGAACTTATAGACAGTTATTGTAGAACACTGCCACGTTTTATAAATTAAAAGTATTCAATCTTACATAAAGTGGTGTTCCAGCGAAACAAAATACTCCACAAATTCATTAGAAATTAAATAAAAACAAAATACACTGTACTTTTGATATCTGTGTTTCAAATTATGCTCATATTATACAGTGCTTTAATTTAATCAGACCAAAGTTTTATGTAAACATATACCAAGCGTTGCTAAATCAAAAATAAATACCAAGAAAGTCCATATTCTCTGTGAACAATAAAAATATGAATCACAAATAACTTCAAGTTCGATATATATATATATATATATATATATATATATATATATATATATATATATATATATATACATACAGTATCTCACTAAAGTTAGTACACCCCTCACATTTTTATAAATATTTTATTGTATCTTTTCATGTGACAAATGTACAGTAGTAAGTGTACAGCCTGTATAACAGTGAAAATTTGCTGTCCCCTCAAAATAACTCAACACACTGCCATTAATGTCTAAACCTTGGCAACAAAAGTGAGTACACCACTAAGTGGAAATGTCCAAATTGGGCCCAAAGTATCAATATTTTGTGTGGCCACCATTATTTTTTTTCCAACAGTGCCTTAACCCTCATGGGCATGGAGTTCACCAGAGCTTCAAAGGTTGCCACTGGATGTTAGAGACCTTGCACTCCCCCACCTTCAGTTTGAGGATGCCCCACAGATGCTCAATAGTGTTTAGGTCTAGTGACATGCTTGGCCAGTCCATCACCTTTACCTTCAGCTTCTTTAGCAATGCAATGGTCGTCTTGGAGGTGTGTTTGGGGTCGTTATCATGTTGGAATACTGCCCTGCTGCTCAGTCTCCGTAGGGAGAGAATCATGCTCTGCTTCAGTATGTCACAGTGCATGTTGACATTCATGTTTCCCTCAATAAACTGTAGCTCCCCAGTGCCGGCAGCACTCATGCAGGCCCAGACCATGACACTCCCACCACCAAAAGTATACATCTATACTGAGGAAAGGTAGTTGAAATAATCCCTAAATGACAGATAAGGCAGAAAGAGCACAAAAACACTCATATGAGATGAAACCCTCAGTTTGAACGTAAACAGCGATGCAGAAAGAGTGGAGGCAGCATCTGACATCAGGTAAATGCAGATAGGGGGAATCAACACAACATATTATAGAAAACATATATACACACATGTGTATATATGTTTGGTCTGTGCCTTACACCAGGGGGCCTTTGTTCAGCCAGGCCGTACCTCTCTGCCCCCCTTACTTCCCCCCCTTTGAGCTGTACCTGCTGATTCATTGGTGGTTCCACTGAGAAATGGAGTCTAACCCCTGCCGACACGTCCGCTCTGCAGTTTAGGGACGTATATGAAGTCATTCGCTGCAGAGAGGACGTGCCGGCAGGGTGGGACTCCATTTCTCTGCTGAACCACCAATGAATCAGCAGGTACAACGCAAAGGGGGGACAGAGGGAGCATATGTGGGGCAGGGGGAGGTAAGGGGAACAGAGAGGGGGTATGAGGGATAGAAGGGTGGACAGAGGGAGGTAAGGGGCACAGAGAGGGATGTATGGCAGATAGAAGGGAGGACAGAGGGAGCATTTTGGGGCAGTGGGGAGATAAGGGGGACAGAGAAGGGGGGTATGGAGGATAGAAGAGGGGACAGATGGAGCAACTGTGCAGCCCAAAGGTAGATTGCACTGGGTCCCTATTAAATTATGTATATATAATATAAACATATGTACATATATTTGTATATAAATATTTAAACTGTATGAATTGGTACAGGAGCAAATGTTTTTTCTGCACCCTGGCCCTCCATTCACTAGCTCTGCCACTGTGTGTGGTGTATGTGTGTGTGTGTATATATATATATATATATTTATATATATATATATATATATATGTATATATATATATATATATATGTATATATGAGTGGGAGTGTGTGTATTTGTGTGTGTGTAGTGTATGTATGTTTGTGTTGTGGGTGCGTGTGTGTATGTATGTGGTGTGTGTTGTGTATGTGGATATGTGTGTGGGTGTGTGTATATGCTTCCAACCCCATACACCAAACCGCCCTTCCGGGCCATGAAAACATTTCCTTCAATGGAAACGGTTCCCAGTGCCAAAAAGATTGGGGACCACTGCCTTACACTGTTATACAGGCTGTACACTTACTACTTTACGTTGCGTAATTTCTTCAGTGTTGTCGCATGAAAAGATATAATAAATTATTTACAAAAATGTGAGGGGTGTACTTACTTTTGTGAGATACTGTGTGTGTATGTGTGTGTATATATATATATATATATATATATATATATATATATATATATATATATATATATATATACACACACACACACACACAATAATTCTTTAGTATATGGTGAGCCCAAGAGTAAGTGACGCTCTCCACCGTACATAGTATAGGCAAAAATAATACATTCGCCTTTTAGACTTGCAAATGAGCTTACAAATGTATTATTTGTTGCATATGTGTGTATATATTTATTTATATATATATATATATATATATATATATATATATATATATTGTGTGATATTTATACCCATGAGCTATTTATGCCCGTGTGCCATTAATCAAAAATAAATACTACTTTTTTCTACTTTTTTTTATAAAATACTTTTTATTTTGGGCAACACTTCTTAGTGTATTACTTGGAGTGCTCTAAGCTTTTCTATACTAATATCTTGTTTGACTTCGTTTCTTTATGCTGTTTTTCCAGTGCCAACACCAAGGCTGTTCCATTGAACATAACTAAAGTATCAAGCACTTTGCTTAGTTTTGGTCGGAAGTTGATTGGCCCAGGTATCCCTACTGGGGGTACCATGAGCCCTATGATCTCAGCATCAGTCAGCAGCGGGAGCGGCGCTAGCAGCAACATGGGTATTTCATCTGCCATGATCAGCCAATCCCTTATTGAGACCAGTCCATATCACAGCACACAGTCACAGCAGATGCAACAAAATCAACGCTTGATGAAATCGGAGAGCATGCCTGTACATCTGGGTAAAGGTAAGCTTGGCAGATAAATAGGTCAAGAATGTTCTTGGTAGTTTGTGTTGGAGTGGAGCATTATCCACGTGCAAAGACTCATCTATTTTTGTATTTATTTATTTATTTACATGTATGTACAGCATCTTCATCCAATACATAGTTATACAATGGTACATTATTGTTTTGACTTATAGAGGTACGGCGCTCATTGCGAGCCTCTCTCCCCCCTCTACTTTACAAGGCTCGCGATGATCTCATTGCAAACCTCAGCAAACCCGTAACTTTCGGGCCTTGCGATGAGTGCCTTTGGCGCTCATTGTGCAAGCCCATCATTTTTAACATTGCGTTACTGACAAACTAGCAATTATGACAACAATATATGTGATGCTGTAAAGGTAGCTTAGTATACAAAATTTATATTATTGGCAGGAGAATAATTAATAAAGCTTTGGCCATATTTATTGATCAATGTTTCAGTGTATTATTGTTAGTCTTAGAATATGGTTATTGTTTTTGAGGAATTCAGAGTTCTAAATCTTCCAACAAATGGCCAGATTTACAGTCCGATGAAAATTATCCAGTCCAAGTATTAAGTGTATCAGTCAAGGAAGGCAATTCGGTCCTGAAATATGGAGATTCCCATCAAAAACATTAATTACAAAATAGATTTAATAAGTACAAACCTAAGTAATAATTTCCCAAAAAAGAAATTGGTGTAGCTGAACAGAAAGTGAATGGTCACAAGAAGTAGAATGAAAAGGGAAGATATAGAGCATAAAAGTATCGTTATTTATTGAAAACCTTGTATAAAAGCTATTATTAGTTAGTCATTTATTACATTAGACTTGGAAAGACACACACTCAAGAGAAGCAATCACCATCCCAATGGTACCTGTTATCATATGACTTGCTATCAGGATAGATACTTCATTGAAGCTCCTTAATGTATCTTATTATTAACATCCATCAGGTGGCAGATCTATGACATACCTCCGCGCAATGTTTCTTTTTATAATTTCATAATATCACTAGATGAATATTTGGTTCCCTAAAAGTTGAGTTATTGATATATGTAACTATAACCTTATAAGTCCAATACATTTTTCTGAAAACAGTCTTGGCATATTCAGTTTGAATAGGCATTAAAATAACGTTTTAACCCTTATTGCACTAATTTTCCATGGAAATGTTTTGTAATATTTAAGGACCTGTTCATTTAAATGCTTGATACAAAGTGAGTGACTTAGGGTCTCTTTTAAATAGAAATTATTATTTTCTCAGATATCATTTTCTTTTTAGTATATACAGTAGACTCTCAGTTATCTGGCACCCACAGGCATTGGTAGATACCAGATAAATGTAGTTTCTGGTTGCTTGAGAGTTACTAATAAAAGAGTCCTACATTAGCTGCACATAGGAAGCTCTGCTAAGTATATTTGTCAGTGAGGGCTGTTCTAGCAGCAGCAGCAGCTTTCACTCCTCACTTACATACAGGTATGTACGGCTGGAGGGTGCGGTGCTGAGCCTGGGGAATGTAACGCCAACACTGCACTGGCTCAGTCACTCATGCCTGTCTGCTTTCAGGTAAAACTGAATTGCAGACACTTGCAGTTGACGCAATCTTGGTGCCCATAAGCATGTTGTTACATGGCAACATGGCATTTGTTGAGTCCTATAAAATTTAGGTTTTAAAAGTTACATTGAATTTATTTTCTTCAAATTTTGCTTTATTGCACATAGAGCCTGTTGTATGAACGCTATGGTGGCTCTTTAAATACATCTGTACTCAACATTATTCACACACACACAAAAGGATATTTATCAATTTATATTATTCCAGATATTCCCAGATGTGGGTCTCAGACCACAACTGGTTCTTCCTCGTTATTCAGTACAAAAAATATTAAAGAATGTATTTACGCAAAAAAGTTTGTTTCATATACCATGGTACCTTGGTTCACGTCCTTAATCCGTTCCAGACAGCCGGATGAGGATCAAACTGGATGCAAAGCAAACAAGCATTTCCCATATGAATCAAAGTAAATTGAAATAATACGTTCCTGATGCCAGAATTTTCACATTTTAGTTTGAACTGATAATCTTGTTTTTTGTTACAAACCCTTAAAACTAAACAGACATACATAAGAAAAAACAATAATTACATCAAATAACATAGAATTTAACTTCACTTTAACTGTACTGTGAGGACTTGACTGTCCCAAGGGATGGTGGCAATGTAGAGGAGAGGGAGGAGGAGAGAGGTTATAGCGTGGAACTTTAGTTCTTTTAGGCACAGGCTACACTTTTGATTCTTGTAATCACAGGCTGCACATTGGCTTTTACAGGCACAGTCAGGCTGCAGATAGGCTCTTACAGCCAGAGGCTGCAGATTGGCTCTTACAAGCACAGACTGCCCATTGGCACTTACAGGCAGAGGCTCCAGATTGGTTCTTACAGGCACAGGCTGCATAGACAGGAGCAGGGTGTCACGATCCCTCCGAATTCTGAGTGATCAGTCAAGATGCATCGAGTTAGGAGCAAATGATCAGTCCAGACTCATCAATTTAGGTGCAATTGACCATCAAAACGCACCGGGTTCTGAGCAAGCATCGAGTGCCAAGCAACTTTCCCCCCTGTTAGACGCGACAAAAAACAAATACGATGGGAACTGAGGTACCACTGTAATTTATTTAATTAATTATATAGTGCTCTGTGTAATCATCATATAAAATGAACACTTTACTTTGAAGAATACCCTAGAGTAACATATTCTCACCTTCTGGAACATCCTACTTTCTTTCTGTTCTCTCTTATGTAGGATGCCACTTTTCACATCTGCATGCATGCAGACACATGGCATGCCACTGCTTACAGCAGCATGACACACTGGTAGTGTGAAGCTATTCCCCTGTGGGTATGGCCTTAGGTTCCATCTGTAAAACATGGTGTAATAAATGAGATCCCTTTTAAGTCTGCAAGTTTTCAATCTTGCAAGGTGCTTTGGGGAAAGCTCTATGGACTCTGAATTCTAAGCTCAAAGACAGGGCCCTCCATGTTTTGTAATGTGTTATATAAAATTGAGGAATGGGCATCTAAATGGCAGATGAGATTTATAAATAAATGTAAAGTTATGCATCTGGGAAGGAAAAATAGCCATGCAATTTATAATCTTAATTAAGCAAAGCTAGGTGTATCAGATATTGAAAGGGATTTGGGAGTGCTTGTGGACAACCACCTAGGTAACAGTGCTCAAAGCCAAGCAGCAGCTGCAAAGGCAAGTAAAATATTAGCATGTATTAAGAAGGGTATAGAAGTAAGGGAAGCAAATATAATTCTGCCATTATACAAATCCATAGTACGCCCTCATTTAGAATATGAAGTACAATTTTGGGCACCACGTCATAAAAAGGACATTTTAGAGCTGGAAAAGGTACAGAGGAGGGCAACAAAACTAATAAGGGGAATGGAGGGCCTAAGTTATGAAGAAAGACTAACCAAATTAAACTTCTCAAGAAAAAAGGCATCTAAGAGGAGATATGATTACCTTATATAAATATATCCAGGGTCAGTATAAAGATTTGTCAAGGGAGCTTTTTGTGCCAAGAGGACATCCCTTGAGGTTAGAAGTAAAAAGATTCCACCTTAAAGAAAGAAAAGGGTTCTTCACAGTAAGGGTGGTTAATCTGTGGAATTCTCTACCAGAGGAGGTGGTGACAGCGGATTTGATAGATAACTTTAAAAGGGGACTGGATTTTTTTCTAATTAAAAAGGGTATTCAGGGTTATCATGGATAATTAGAGAGACAGTATTGATCCAGGAAGGAATCCGATCGCCAATATCTGGGGTCAGGAAGTAATTAAAAAAAGGTTTTCCTCTTGAGACGATTGGTTAAGTCTCACTTGTTCTCTTGTTTCTGTTTGCCTTCCTCTGTATTAATTAGAAAAAAAAAAATTATTGATTAATAATTAACAACTAATTAATATTTAATCCACATATTGCATATCAGAGGAGATCTTAAACGGTTGAACTTGATGGACTGAAAGTCTTTTTTCAACCTTAATTACTATGGGCCTCATTCTATTAGCGGCCGCAGCCGTTGCGGGGCCGCAAGGACCGGCCGCAAGCTATTCGGCTATTCTATTCCCCTCCGGCCGGGGACTCCAGCAGGCTTGCTATCTCTTGTGGCCGCTCGCGCCAGAGGAAAGCCTTTGATCTAAAACGGCCGCAAGAGTTTCGGCCGTAAGAAATTCCTATTTGCAATTCAATTGCTCCGGGAACCCTCTCTGCAAGGCTAAAAACGAGCCGCTGCTTACTTGCAGGAAAGAGGTCCCGCTAGCACCAATTAAGCACATAAAATAGCTCAAATAAAGCCATCCTGCACTTTGAGAAGACTATAAAGGGATTTTAGGTGTTAGAAAAAATAGCACATAATTATCCTATACTCAAATCCGTAAAATATTTTATTTTTAATATCCGTAAAATATCCATGTAAAAAGTCCAGAGTGCTTGGAGCACCTCAGACACACCCACGCCGCAGCCGGAAAATAAACAGTTAATTTGAACTCGGGTTTGAGCTGATGTGCAAGCTTGAGAGTGGGTTACTTTTAATCCTCATGTCCCCCAATATGATCCCTAGCATTTACAGAGCTGTACAGTGCAGGCTTGAATTTATTTTTGCGTTTTTAGATTTCAGAGCTTACGGCCGGTTCCAAGATATGCGGCCGGCCGTAAGAGGAGATCCTTGCGGGGCCGTATAATAGAGTCGCGAGTTAACAGAACCCCTGCAAGGAATCGCAGCCTTACGGACGATTTACGGCCGGTAATAGAATGAGGCCCTATGTAACTATGAAATATTGTTAAGCCTTGATCATAACATGTATAGCGCTACAGAATATGTTGGTGCATCACAAATGCTAATAATAATAATAATGAGAGAGCATGAACAAAGGGAGAGACTACAGAAACTGAGAATCTGTTACTCTGGAGGCTTCTTACAAGTAAGTGAAGTTTATATTTTGGATCATAATTACATTGAGAGCATAAAATGAATGAAGGTAACATTTATAGAAAAACAAAAAATGTCCTGTTACTTAAGCAAAACAAAAAAAATAATAAAAATTCTATAGAGGAGTGACTAGGTAATGTGAAAGGTTTGAGACATTAATTTGTTCTTTAATTTCCCATTTCTATAGCACTGCAGAAAATAATGCTTTATAAATAGATATTAATAACTATATTACCTAATTTGTGGGTATTGATGAACTTTTTTTGCTGCATCCTTTGCATGCTTCAGTTTATTAAACCTTTTTAGTATTTAGAAAAAATATGTTCATTTATTGCAGTGTATTAGAAGTTAATTACTAGGGGTTCATATAAAGCACACACGTCTAGTTTAGTTTTCCTGCCAGACAGATCCCACATTTCCATTCCCTACTCTTGGGTGACATCTGCCGTCGGCTGCCTGCTGGCAAACATCACATCTGCCTTTTGTATTGAAAGTGCTAAATTCAAATTTCATTTATTAATGCTTTTATGACATTACACAGAGCTCCCAGGTTGTGGGACATTTCTTAACATTGTTGAATCTGAGAGATTTTTTTATAGATCTCAGGTACCTTATTTTACAATCATATTTTTTCTGGAAATATGATATTTTAAAATTTTACTTTGCGTAATTGTTAAATATAATTTTCACTTTTCAGCACCTATTATTCTTATGGGTGCACCAATAAAAATATATCCGCAACATTATCCTTAGGAGTTCCAAATGATATATTTTTCTTCAGTACAAATTGTGAAAAACACCTTTGAGGTGTGCTTACATTTTAGTGAACTTAATTATACAGCTTCCTTTATACATGATGTGGTACCTTCTGCATCTTTTAAATCAATCGAATATCATCACTCTGGTGAAAATTGTATTTATGCACATACCCATGGGCATATTAAGGTTTTATGCCTCCCTAGGCCACTCAGGGTTGTGCTTCCCCCACCCCCATTTGCAGCTCCTCCTTTCCACTTTCTATATATCAAATCATAAGTTTATGGGTGCTTAAGTCACTATATGGTTTATTAGAAAGTATCCAGTACAGAACAGACAGAAATATCACTGCATATAGACATTTCTGTGCATATACAAACATATCTCAATGTACTGCCCCCTGAAATTGTGCTGCCCTGGGCCAGAGCCTCGTGCACCTAGGCAGAAACACATAATTAAAATTTCTGTTTTCCAAGTAATTACACGATTGATCAGTAACATGTATGGTAGAGAGTTATTTACCCCAGTTACGTCTATTGTGAATATTCCACAAAACATTAAAGACAGCAGGTAAAAAAAAACATTCAGGTAATATTAAACTTCATATTTCAACAAGCTGGAAAAAAAGCAACTTGGCACCAAATCATCACCAGAACTGATGAAGTGGCATACTTAGAGAGATTGCAAATTATACTCTTCTTTACCCGATATTCGTTTAAATATACTTTTTTTACCAATTTTTTACCACATTTTTTTCTTTCTTTTTCATTTTCTTCTTCCTTTTCTTTTTTTAATTAGTTTTGTTACTATAGTTTGTTTAAAAGTTTTAGTTTTTTAAGTTAAAAACAATGATGGTTTATTAAGCACAGTTTGTGTTTAACATTAGACACATATATTTAATCTGTTTTGATACGCAGTTAAATATTAATATAAGATAAATATAAGATATAAGATAAATATTTATATTATATTATTTTAAATCCATTAGATTGTAAGTTTGCAAATGTTCAGTCTTGTGTCTTGCGCTTTGGAAATCATCACTGTATGCATGTGATTTTAAGCTCAAAGACAGGGCCCTCTATTCTTTTGCAATGTATTAATATTGTTTGTTTGTTTTTTTGCTTAACTCCGGTATAACACTATGATATATGGGTCTCATTCAATTTAAAACTCATAACTTTGTTTCAACTGTGGGAGCTTTTTTCAGTAATGTTACACTTGTATTCAATTGCCTTCATTCGTAAATTAAAGGCATATCCAAGTTTCCCGGGTTATTACATTTTTGCACTCTTTATACAAAAAACATAATTTATGTATACTGCACATTTCATAAAAGATTTTATTTTTATTAATATCTAAAAATCCCTTTAATGATTATGTTGACACCCTCAGGGGTAGCTACTCAGGCCCATGATCCCACCCAATCAGCATGCAGCATTAGGGGAGCAGTTTATAAATCATTACATACCCTGTGTGCCTTCCTCCGCCAATAGGAGAGCACTGATGTTAGCCCTGATGTCACTGCTTGGGATGTGCCTACTGCTGCAGTCTGCTTTCTGTTTGTTCTACCCATGCCTTTCACCACAGACACACAACATATCCCAGGCTGCTTTTCAGCACAAACAGGAACCCAGTTTCAGCTAACCTGATTGTCCAAAACAAATTATTTTACATTTTATGCTAATTAAGCCTGGGTTTACCCTGATTTACAACTGTCAGAAATGAAAAGAGTTTTTGCTGACTTCAATGTAAGCGCTTAAATGTTTATTTTGGGATTTTTTCATGCAAAATGATGCTTTCATAATCCAGCTTACTTAGATATGCCTTTAAGTATTTCACTCTGAAATATGTAAATCCTGTCTTGTCTTGTAAAATGTGAGGTGTAGTATTATGTGTCTACTATATGTAAAAAGAGTAAGAACAAGAGGGCTAGAGCTTTAATAGACAATGCATTAGAGCTGGGGTGGGCAAGTTCGGTCCTGTAGAGCCCCACACAGACCAGGATTTGAGGATAACCCTGCTGCGTATAGGTGAGTGAATCGATTCTTCAGTCATCCTAATTGACTCACCTGTGCACAGAAACCCTCAAATACAGGTCTGTGTGGGGTTCTCCAGGACCGAACTTGCCCACCCCTGCATTAGAGAATTCGGTTTGAGTTCATGTGGGTGTCCTGGTGTGTATTAACCACTTGAGTACTGGGTAATATGTTACCCTGGATATTTTATATTAATAATAGTAATATAAATTATATTTTAAAATTGCGTATGGGACTATTAAGCATTACATTCTAACACACTTACATGCTTTTACTTTACTGTGTTTAAATGCTGCTGCACTTTTCAGGAAGGCTTTTAAAACCATTTGCGGCAGCTCTTCAGTGCACACAATTTTTTTCCATAATATTACGAATTATAAGTCATACTTAATTTGCGAGTGATCAGTAAAGTTTGAATTGAATAGCTATTTAGTGTAAAACTTTGAAAAAAGTAATTTGAAATATTACGGATGTCGAAAAATCAATGGGGAAGCTTGCCGTAATTTGCGTTTCTACCTTGTTCTCAGGCATTACGAGTTACTCACTCGCAATCATGTTTAACTCTGTCAATTGAAAAGCTAGGTAAAGTTACTGACGCCTTTTTAGTGGTGTAACTTTTTAAGAAATAGGGAATTGAATAGGGCCCTGTGTTGGCATGTTGCAAATAAAGGATAATAATAATAATCCTGCTGAATCTCTTATCTATTTTTTAATCATTATAAGTATTTTTTGTGCCTCAGACACGGATGTCATTATATAATTCTCGAGCCCAGTACATGTGTAACAAATAAGGCCCCCCGAACTTACACTTTGGGCTCCTCACAAATTTTCATTTATAGTCAGTCCAACCAGCAGAAAATTATCCATTGAAAAGTCAATTAATCGACATGACCGTTCCAAACTGTTTTAATATGATAAAAAATATTTGAAATACTATATTAAATATTTTCAAAGTTTCAAGGGATGGAAGATTCTATTCCAGCTTTTTACAAACATCTGTTGTAACCCTGATCTTGTGTCCTATGTCCATGAGGGAAGAGGGGCTGTCAACATGTAACCACTCTCAATACTTGCATGTGAGGATAGGTTACATGTGCATATTGTGATTAATTACGCATTTATGGTCTCTCTTTTTATTGGGCTCCATATATCCCATGCAAGTAATGGATTCCTCTAGATATAGGCAGTATCAAGAAAAATCACATATATAGTTGTGAGCATGTGAGCTGTTGCTAACGCTTGTGGGCTCGCATAGCGAGCCCTCGGCCCTCGCGAAGCGAGGGCCGCAGTTGCTGGCATAGAGCACCAAAGGAGCTCCTTGCCAGCAACTGTGGACCTCGCCAAATTTACGTAGTTACGAAAGCAAAATACGAGACACGTTACGACCCATTACGACCTCGCAAAAATCGTCCGAAACCCGCGCACAGGAAAACATGAAAAACACAATAAATACACACAACAAATACATAAAAAGCTTACCTACAGCAAGCGGGGCACCCAGGACCTCAAAAACTGAAGTTATAACACAATTTAACTGCACTCAAAAATCCCCTAAGCAAGAGAAAAAATGTCTGCTGGAAAAAACAAAAACAAGGCTACAGCACTCTAAAGACGCAAAACACCATTAAACACCTACGGATTTCCCGAAAAAGACGTACGAGATCCGAAAACAAGGACGCAACCCGCGCGACCCCAAAAACATTACAAACACAATAAACAAACACATAAAAAGGTTACCCACAGCAAGAGGGTGCACCCAGGACCTCTGCAAATGAAGTTACACCTCGATTTAACTCCAAATTTCGGAGTTTAGACACCCGAAAATCACCTTAGCGAGAGAAAAATGGCCACTGAACAAAACGAAAACGAGGCTAAAGGCCCCTAAACACGCCAAACACCACCAAACCGCTACGGATATTCCGAAAAAGTCGGACGACATCCGAAACGAAGGACGCTAAATCAGCCACAACCGCATATCACACATTAGGCGCCATTTTCGAACAATAACTTATACAATCCGGAAGTACACAGCTACCCTAACGGATTTGCCTTGCTCACGCACACTATTACATTACACACTGCACACATTTATGACGCTTACACAGCAGCTCCACAGCACTGATGCTGCAGCAACATGAAAACAGATTGCCAGCTCTTCAACACAATGCTTCCTGCATATATTACTTCACAATAGGTAAAGTATATTAATTTCTTATTTTATTAATTATTCATTGCCATACCAAAAAAAAACACCAACGCTGCTCATAGGACACAAACAACCAAGAGCCTCGCAATAAATGCCAAAGGCGCTCAGCGCGAGGCTCGCAATGAGCGCCGAAGGATCTTAAAACACCAACAAAATTAATTTTGCACGCAATCAACATTACCTGCCTTACAATCTTATCGCTGTCATTTTTTGACGGGCAAGTCGCTAGTGTGTAAATAAAAACTAGCATTTTTCCTGCCTAATTGATTCATATTTTCAAAAGTGGTTCTTTAAACTTGATACTGTTAATATTTACTCTGCTCATAGACAGAATATAACATTCTTCCTTTCTTCCATTCTTCCTTGATCATTCATTTACTTGTCACTTGATTTACACAGACTCTGCTATTTCTCATACTATAGGGTCATAGTTTAATTACAGGTTTCATTTGCATATGTACATACTCAGTGAGCAATCTGATTAACCTTCCCACCATTAAACCATTTTTCTTTAAGCTCACTCACTGCTAACTTATTCCTACTTACTTTTGGGTTATTCCTTTGTTAGTAAAACTGGAAGTCTTGCTGTTTGATAACACAAAAAGATTTGTGAAATTACTGAAGCTGAACTGAATAGGCTGTAATATTCTTAATGTAATATTTTGCTGTGTCTAATTAAAGTTGGCACATGTGCATGGTGAGCGCGGGCCCATGACTGCAGGAAGCAGCTTTGTACAGAGTGCTGAATGAGGGGTCGGGTATGATATACAAATAGGCCTCTAGCTGGCATTGTGACAAAAGATAAATACATATGTGGCCTCTTGCTGGCACTCTGTCAAAGTGATAATGTTATTATTAAAGGGAGTATGAACCCATGGGTACTCCTTGGCATCATTATGTAGAGCATTAAAATCAAGCAAAAATGTGTCAAAACAATTTTCGTTTGTAGCTATGGGTACCATTTTATAAATGTTTTAAATGCTACAGTGTTATCTTTTACAGCACAATTTTCTGAATGTATAGGGACAGTTATCCTGGTCTTGAAACAGATTATAATTGTTTATGTGCTGTCTTTAATAAATTCCACACTTTATTTTGAGGTTAGCATGTGTGAAGAATCCAAAAGAATAATCTGACTGCAACAATCTGTGTGTTACCATTGTGTGAAGTTGTTGGTCTTTGTAGAACCTGCCATTATCTTTTACTACAAGTGAATTGTACCCATACACAATTGAAAACGTGGTTCTCTTTAGCAATGTTTAAAATGTAAAGCACATCTAGTACCTTTCCTGTGACTGGTTTATTGTGCTCAAGGTTTGCCCACTATTAGGCATGTACATTAGCTACTCTAGTCCCAGACATTGTTTGTCTAGGCCGGGGTGGCCAAGTTCAGTTCTGGAGAGCCAAATACAGGCCTGGATTTGAGAACTTTCCGTGCACAGGATGACTGAAGCAGCAATGATTCGCCTGAATGCACCAGGGATATCCTTGAATGTTGGCACTTGTGTGGCTCCCTTGCCAACCCCTGGTCTAGGCCTAAAACATATGCCTTTATACCTATAAATGCACACTAAGTCCTTCCCTCAATCTCAATTTTGCAGCAAGGAAAGAATTGCTTCAACAAAAAACATATTTATGTTTAAAGTTCATTGTGTGTGTATACACTTCTGGAACAGCTGGCGGAAATAACTTTAATAAGGCTGTAGTCATTTCATTTCAGGCAATATTTTTAAGCACCAGCTCTTAAAGTCTATCATCCTTAGTCGCATGCTGCCCAAGGAAGTGCTTTTATATCAGACAGGAACAACATTATGTTTTCCTGCTTTGCTGTCCAAAATTATATTGAAATTTAATTTGATAGACCAATAAACAACCAGATTCTGTTAAAGAATCATACAGAAACTTGAAACTATTCCCATAATAGCCACACTTTAGCCTGCCGGCACTTTTATGGAAATGAAGCGGGATGATTTTCTTTATATCATCTGAAACAAACAAAAAAAACAATATTGACAAATGAAGGAGGAAAAAAAAAAATAGAAATTACTGGTTACATGTTTAATATGCAGATTTAAACAAATGATTAAGACTTGCTTCCTGTACATGTGGCTAACTGAGCCCTTCTAGGCAGGAATTCACACAGATTATATAGTCTGCTGGGAATAGCGCATGAGTAACCAAGCACAGCCTGTGTGTTGAGCTGCGAGGGGAATTCGTATTATCTCTGACTCCAAGTGTGCATAAATCTGCCTGGATTTATTCCTCTCACCCGTCACTTTTATAAACACTGCCGCTGCCATTGTGTTAGTTTACTGCAGGTATCCTGTAGGATTAATTACTTAATTCTTACTCTTGTGGGAGTTTTATACAAGTTGTGTGTAGTCTGTCCAGGTGTGATGAAAAAGCCGTAATCTGAGAGAAGTTATTCCTTCAGCATTTAGACTTACAGTTCTGGCCGCTTGGCATAAATTCTGCTTTATATTTATTTAGGCACCAGGTTTTAGTAAATTATATTGATAGTAAAGGCACCCTGAAGCCACAAATCCATATTCTGGATTTAAAAGAGCAGATTTTAAAGAATAGATATTTTTTTCTTTGCATGAAAAAGCTCCTTCTTACTAACCCTAATTAGAGTGCATCAAAACTGTGCACAGGTTGAGTTATGGAGCGCTTTTGGAATATCATCTACGCCCTCTTCTGGATGAACATCATACACCTAAAAATTCAGGAGGAGGATTTGACATTGTTCAAAATGCCATATTATGCAAGGATCAAAGAGCTTATTTAACCTCTTCAGCATTCCATTTTCATGCAAAGAAGACATGTGTAACCTGACTTTTTAAACACACCACAGTAAACTTCTGATTTAAGTGTTCATTATTAAGAAAAAAAATGTCACCAAACTACACAGAAATAGATAAAAGATTGAATCCACCTTGTCCTTGCTTCTGGAAAGAAACAAAGAGGAGTAAGTGTTCTACAGGACTCATAGTGAATTTCCTGTGTGGTAATAGAAACAAGCTTTTGTATCTTCAATAGCTTCCCATTGTTCCCTGCCACTCTGTGTCATGCAGCTGGTTGGGTCATGAGGAGCAGAAAATATTCTCACCCCACCTTAAATTTGCAAATAGGACTTTTTTTTAATGTTTTAAATTTTTAGTTTAAGGACCACTACCACTCCTAATGTTTTGTTATTAGATTCTTCCATTTTTCGTTCTCTTTTTCCTGCCTGCTCCCATGGGTCCATACAAATCCCTGTGCTCCCAGACCACTACCGCCATTGTGCCTTAACTAAACCCTACTATTGCAAAGGCTGCAGCAGGTTTAAGATTGTGAAACCGATCAGAGGCCTGGAGAAATATCAGAAGGGTTGCCACAATTAAAAAATGTAGTTGTGTATGTTTTGGGTGTCCTGTGGTTTGGGGGCCCAAAGACCAGATGAAGCAGCTTACATTAAATAAAATAGCTGCTCATGGGCTGGTGAGTGACTGGTACAGCAGCATGTGATCAGTGGGAGCCCTAATGTGCTCTGCAGGAAGCAAGAGGTGATCAGTACTGGTTCTACTAGTCTACTGCAGAGATTATATATATATATATATATATATATATATATATATTTTTTTTTTTTTTTTTTTTTTTTTTGTTTTGTTTTTTTTTGTGTTTTGTTGCCTCACAATCTGGAATTAAAATGCCCACAACTTTAAAGATGTTTTTTTTTTTTTTATTGCGAAGAAACAACAAAATAACAGAAGAATTCAATGTGCATAACTATTCACCCCCCTAAAGTTAATACTTTGTAGAGCTACCTTTTGTGGCAATCACAGATCCATGTCGCTTTGGATAAGTCTCTATGAGCTTACCACATCTTACCACTGGGATTTTTGCCCACTCCTCCTTGCAAAACTGTTCTAGCTCCTTCAAAATGGATGGTTTGCGCTTATGAACAGCAATCTTTAAGTCTGACCACAGAGTTTCTATTGGATTGAGGTATGGGCTTTGACTAGGCCATTCCAACACATTTACATGTTTTCCCTTAAACCACTCAAGTGTTGCTTTAGCAGTGTGTTCGGGGTCATTGTCCTGCTGGAAGGTGAATCTCCATCCTAGCCTCAAGTCACTCACAGAGTGGTACAGGTTTTGCTCAAGAATATCCCTGTATTTAGCACCATCCATCTTTCCCTCAACTCTGACCAGTTTCCCAGTCCCGGCTGCTGAAAAACATCCCCACATCATGATGCTGCCACCACCATGTTTCACACTGGGGATGGTGTTCTTTGGGTGATGTGATGTGTTGGGTTTGCGCAAGACATAGCATTTTCTTTGATGGCCGAAAAGTTCAATTTCAGTCTCATCAGACCAGAGCACCTTCCTCCATACATTTTGGAAGTCTCCCACATGACTTTTCGCAAACTCAAAATGTGCCATTTTGTTTTTTGATGAAAGTAATGATTTTCTTCTGGTCATAAAGCCAAACTCTATGGAGTGTACAGCTTATTGTTGTCCTATGTACAGATACTCCAGTCTCTGCTCTGCTGTGGAACTCTGCAGCTCCTCCAGGGTTACCTTAGGTCTCTGTGCTGCCTCTCTGATTAATGCCCTCCTTGCCCAGTCCGTGAGCTTTGGTGGGTCGTCTCTTGACAGGTTTGCTGTTGTGCCATGTTTTTTCCATTTGGTTATGATAGATTTGATGGTGCTCCCAGGAATCATCAAAGATTTGGATTTTTTTATAACCTGACCCTGACTTGTACATCTCAACAACACTGTCCCTTACTTGTTTGGTGAGTTCCTTGGTCTTCATGGCAGTGTTTGGTTAGTAGTGCCTCTTGCTTAGGTGTTGCAGCCTCTGGGCCTTTCAAAAAAGGTGTGTATATGTAAAAATAATACATATTGCCTTTTTGCTAACTCAAAACGTGCCATTTTGTTTTTTTGCTGAAAGTAATGGCCTTCTTCTTTCCACTCTGCCATAAAGCCCAACTCTATGGAGCGTACAGCTTATTGTCGTCCTATGTACAGATACTCCAGTCTCTGCTGTGGAACTCCTCCAGGGTTACCTTAGGTCTCGGTGCTTCCTCTCGGATTAATGACCTCCTTGCCCGGTCTGTGAGTTTTGGTGATCAGCCGTCTCTTGGAAGGTTTGCTGTTGTGCCATGTTCTTTCCATTTGGTTATGATAGATTTGATGGTGCTCCTGGGGATCATTAAAGATTTAGATATTTTTTTATAACCTAACCCTGACTTGTACTTCTCAACAACATTGTCCCTTACTTGTTTGGAAAGTTCCTTGGTCTTCGTGTTTTGTTAGTGGTGCCTCTTGCTTAGGTTTTGCAGCCTCTGGGGCCTTTCAAAAAAGTTTTGTATATGTAATGACGGATCATGTGACACTTAGATTGCACACAGGTGGACATCATTTCACTAATTATGTGACTTCTGAAGGTAATTGGTTGCACCAGAGCTTTTTATTGGCTTAATAACAAAGGGGGTGAATACATACGCACATGCTAATTTTCTGTTTTCTATTTCTAAAAAATAGTTTTATGTATATATTTTCAGATGACTTACAATGTGCTTTTATAAATATAATAGTTAAAAATAACCTGCACTTAAATGGGATCTGGAAAAAAAGGAACCAACATGTTTTGTCAGCTTTGTACTTATTTTGAGGAAGTCTGTACAAAACTGATGAAACACGTTGGTGCCTTTTTCTGATGCCTTAGATCTGTATGGCTAAAGATAAGATATGCATCTAATGTTACTAATATTCTTTTTTTTGTGTGCAAATTTTCAGTTCAGTACTACTGAATAATCTATGGGCCTCATTCAAATCCTACGTTTTGAGAATAAGTAGCCGCAAGGGGAAGCCGCAAACTAATTAGCTATTCAATTTGCAGCCTCCGATCGGTTTATGAGCCTTGAGTTGTGATTTGCTCAATCCCAGCTTACTTCCGTTAAAGCCTTTGATTTTGCGCGGCCGCAAGAAAGCCCAATTCGCTATTCAAATGCTACGCTCACGCTTGCGTCAAGCCCGTAAATCGAGCCGCTGCTTACTTACACCAAAGAGGTCCTCCAACGCTCGTACTTAAAAAACGTAGCACTAACTAAGCACATAAAAAAGATATCCTGTACTTTTATTAGGAGTGAAAGGGATTTTAGGTCTTAGAATTAATAGAACAACGTTCCCCTACTCTCAAATCCGCAAATAAAAATAATGTTTTTTCATGTAAAATTTTCGTCAAAGTCCTACAGGCTTCAACTTCCAACCCCATAGGGCTTTTGAATCCAACCTCCAGGATTGGAGGTTGAAGCCCGTCGAACTTCATGACTGAAATGTAACATGAAGTAAGGTAGTTATTTATGACGATTTGAGAGATTGTGAATGTTGTGCTGTAAAATCTAACACCTAACATCACTTTCTCGTTTAATAAAAGTATAGGATGGCTTTTTTATTTGCTTCATTAGTGCTACGTTTTGAAAGTAAGACCTTTGCGTTCCTACAGGCTTGAATGACCTCCAAGCCCGCACCTTGTTATTCAAGCCTGTAGGACCGTAAGTGGTGGTTCTAGCCCGCAAACTCAGAGCACTGTAAATGCAAATATAAATTGAAGACATCACTGTAAATGATGGGTTACACAATGGGTGACATGAGGATTAAAGGCACATCATTCTCAAGCTGGCCCATCGCCACAATACAATACTTGATTTCATGTTTAATTTCCATCCAAAGTCCTACAGGCTTGATTAACCTCCAAGCCCGTAACTTGTCATTCAAGCCCATTGGACTTTGGACATAAATTAAACGTGAAATTCAGTATTGTATTGTGGCGATGTGCCAGCTTGTGAATGGTGTGCCTTTTAATCCTAATGTAACCCATTGTGTACTCCATCAATTACAGTGCTGTCCTCAATTTATATTTGCATTTACATGTTTGCTGCCTTGAAACACGAGTTACGGCCTTGCTGCCGCGATCCTATTCAAACACGCAAGTGCTTACTGCAAATAGCATTGTTTGCAATCGGCCGTAAGAGGGACCTCCTTCCCGTGCCACTCAATTGAATACCAGCGTAGACTTAGCGTTATGCAGGACTGTAACCCGGCCGCAAGGAATCGCAGACTTGCTGCCATTTTACTGCCCCGATTTGAATGAGGCCCTATATAATATGAGATGCCCAGGAGCTCACTAGTAGTACAATAATGCTGTATTGTTGAAATCTGGAAGCCTGAATATATTTGTCATATGGGGCACCATAGTACCAGTGTTTCTGTTATATGATTAAAATAATAGAAACACTGGAATATCAGCTAATGATCTATAGTTTAGAAAACTAAACACTAAAGGGTCACTGTGGTCCTGTATTTTCCTATAATTGACAAAGTGTTTTTGTTGTTGGACTTTTTTCTGGTCCTTCCTGCTAGTTTCTTAGGAGGATGTGTCCTTTTAAATGAATAAGCTTTCCATCAGCCCAGTTGAAAGTATTTCCACTTTTAGCTTCCTCTGCAGACAGATGCTTACTCAGCAATTATGTGCTCCTTCTCTTTCTCCGATACAAAGTTATAGGTAGATGTGGGAATTGCGAACGCCATTCTGAAAGCCAGTGGTAGTCAACCTGGTCCCTACCGCCCACTAGTGGGCGATTCAAGCTTTCATGGTGGATGGCTGGGGAATCTCTAGGTGGTGTCGCTGATGAGTGACGTCACACGTCGGAGACCCCAGCACCGCGCTTGGCTGGTTGGAGAGCTGGTGAGAGAGCCAGGGACAGCAGTCAGGAGCGGATCACTACCTAATAAGTACAGGGTGATACATAGCTAGGGTCATATGATTTATGTAACCAGGAATTAAATTGACTTTAGCCAGCACCAGTGGGCGAGAAGGACATTTTACCATCAAAAGTGGGTGGTAGGTATTAAAAAGTTGACGACCCCTGATCTATGCAAATATTGCTAACTGACTTAATGACGCCAGCTTTGAGTTTCCCTAGCTTGATCTATTTAGCAAAACAAGTATAATTCACTATTTTACACTCACTCTTTTGGAATAGTGTAGTTTGTGTGTCTATTTCAATCAACATTATTTTAGGGTAGGGTAGGAAACTTAAGAAGAGATTAGGGTTCTGTTTGATCAAAAGGTATACCTTGGCACACATCATATCTAGAGGCACCCACATCATGTAGCAGGTAATTAAATACAGTAGTTAAGCGTGTATATTGACATACTGCATCCTGTTTGACATATAATTACATGGTAACAGATTAAACAGTAATGTGATAGATTCTGAATAACTGTGAACTGTGATCTTCATGGAAAAATCAATAGTCCACTAGTGTGAAGAGCACGAGAAGGACAGGTTTCAAGTAACCTCGCTGCATAACTAACAGACCAGTCACTTTGTTTTTCTGTGTAGACTGAAGTCTTCATTATTAATTTACTTACTTCATCCAGCCTATTTTTAGCATGCTTTACTGATCACTGAGGCTTAAAGGGTTTCACTAACTGTGGGCTTCTGTGCTACTCAAAGACAGGGTCGGATTCAGCTGCTGCTAAAGCAGAGCAATTGAGGCAGGTTAGAAGACACAAGACGGGGAAGGACATTTAATGCAGTGAGGACATTTAATGCAGAGACAATTTGACTGCAAAGGAATGGGATCAGTTGGACTGGTACTGTAAGGATCCTGTCTGTTAAACCTCCATCATGCACAGGGTTCCTTTCTATGCCTCACCAGCTGTAGCAAACACCCTCAGCAGATCAGACAGCCACAAGCGGAGTGTAGCATCCTAACATCCAGGAAAGGAGCATAGGCCTCCACTTCTGTTCTTACCAAGACAGGGTACAGAATATGTATAAGGAGAATGCAATGGTGACATTGGACACTAACGCAAAGTAGCTTAACAGTGGTTACATTTTAGACACTATCACAATGTAATGCAATTATGAGGCTGAAGCTGAGATTAAGATCACAAGAAGGTAGCAATACAATAACTAGAAGCTATTTGTTAGCATCTCTGCACAGGAGGTTTACAGTCTTGCCCATTGTTTTTAGTGTAACTGAAGTGCTGTGTCCACTCCACAGGGGACTTCTCTGAGATCTCCTTTGTTTACACATCCATAGACCATTTCATGTTTAAACATGAACATATTCAGTGTGGCAAGCTGCTAACTACAATTACAGTGCACACAGTATTATAGAACACTGAATATACCCAGAACCAAACATGGTACCACTAGTGAGCCCCTTAGTCTACAGGCCCAGTCCAAGGGGGATAATCCACACAACCTGAATGACAGAGGGTGATCATGGCAAGGGCCAGCAGGGAAGTGACCACAAGAAGAGAGAGGTATGGGAAGGAAATAAAATGATACTGTGGAAATTACAGAGAAGGGAAGCCCCATTTTCCTGTTGTCCTGAGCCTTGCCTTTTTTGTAAGATTCTGCTGGTCTTATAATAAACCAAATTTCAGTAGCACAGTGTTTAGTCCAGTCCTTGCTGGCCCTGTGTGCTGGGGTAATAGTATTGTTAAACTCTGTTATGTTCATTTGGGGCTTGGATTGGCAATCTCATGTACTGGAAGGAGAAGGCACTACACCTTTCTGCCACTATAAAAACGCATTAGAAAGTTTAGCTTTTTTTTTTAAGGTGAAGAATTGAAAATCTCCTTAATATATTGTGAATATTTCCATTAATAGTTGTCATTCACGGATAATAGCTTTATTAAAAACATTACAAAAATTAGGAATATTGCTTAAATAAATAATAAAATTAATAGTTATACATTAAATATGGCTTGGTTTTAAGAATGTAATACACCTCATCTTTATGTTAGTCAGGGTGTGCTCTGCTGTTTTTTAATCAAGAGTAGAAGACAGAAGATTTGTTATCTTATTGGGTGACTCTGATCATTTTTAGCTTTGACAACTTCCCCTCCTTTATATTGTAAGTTTGTGAGTTTTCAATCTTGCACAGAGCTTTGGGGAAAGCATTATGGACACACTGGAGTCTAAGCTCAAAGACAGGGCCCTCCATCCTTTGTGATGTGTTAGTACTGCTATTGTTTTTTTTTACCTTTTCCTTAACCCATCTATAGCGCTACAGAATATGTTGGTGCATTACAAATAAAAGATAATAATAATAAGCAGGTAGCCACAGTTCAAAGTGCAAATCCTACTTTTCTAGCTCTGTACAGTTAATGCTTTAAACTGGAAAGTTTACTGCCATGTCAGCTTCTATACACTAGCATAGTCTGCAAAAATGTAATTACTACTAATATTTTTAGTTTGTTAGATACTTCACAAACATGTGACTTTTTTCCTAAATCACAGTGGTCCTTCAATTTGTTTTTAATATTTAATAAAAATCATAATAATAAACACCATACATTTATAACATAATAAACATTAAACTTTATCCATACTATACACATTAATATGCTATACATGGATGGATATATTGAATGTTAAACGGTACTGGTATAATACACAGTTCTATGAATAAAAAAAGGCTTTGCTCACATTCAGACTCTTTCAATTCTGGGCCGTAACTTGATAGCAAACAGGCAAATCGCTGCAATCAAGTTGTGTCCTCCCATTGCTCTGCTTTTACTTTGTTATACAAATGGCCGGGCCTGCAAATTAGGCACAGTTCGCGAGAATCCTAAACCTGTCGGCAGTACATTTTGAACATGATCTCGGATGCAAGCCCGTAACTCGTGGTTCAAGTCAGGAACATCAGAGCACTTTAAATACAAATATAAAATCAATCCAGCACTGTAAATGATTGGGAACACAATGGGTAACATTAGAATTAAAAGCACAACATTCTCAAGCTCGCACATGGCCAAAATATAATACTTTATTTCATGTTTAATTTCCGTCCAAAGTCCTGCGGGCTTGAATGACCTGCAAGCCCGTAACTCATTATTCAAGCCCGTAGTACTTCAATGAAATATGGAGGTTGGGATTCCAAAGTCCTACGGGCTTGGAGTTTGAAGCCCGTAGGACTTTGGACGGAAATTAAACATGAAATATTATATTTTGGCGATGTACAAGCTTGTGAATGTTGTGCTTTTAATTCCAATGTCACCCACTGTGTTCCCCATCATTTACAGTGCAGGATTTAATTTATATTTGCATTTAAAGTGCTCAGTAAGCCCTTTGCGAGACCTCCTTGGTCCCAGCAACCTGTGGTTCGATTTTGGCAATTTGCGGGCTTGACAGGGTGGTGCGCAAGAGAGAATCAAAGCAATTGAATAGTGATTTGCGATTTTTGCGATCCCAACTCTTGCGGCCGTGAAAGATCAAAGGCTTTGAGGGAAGTAAGTTGTGATTTAACAAATCGATAGGAATCGCGGCTTGTAGGCCATAACTCGATCGGAGACCGCAAGTCTTTGCCAGTTGAATAGCAAAGTGACCTCCATTTGCAAGCCCGGATCCCAAAAATGGATCAATTGAACAAGGCTGATTGTCTATTATGTGACTGGAAATGTCAAAATCCCCTTTTCCTGACATATATGCTTTTCAAGTACTACACCATATCAATATCTAAAATGTTTGTTGGATGTAAAATAAATAATTAACCATTAATGTATAATGTTTTAAATATAATTATGCTGCAATGGAATTTACGATTTAGATTTTGTGTTCTGCTAATCAATTTCCTCAAGGAGACTTTTTCAATACAGGGGGGCCTTTCTGTGTGCAAAGTGAGAAAGTGTCAGCTAAAACTGCCAATACTTTCATTTAGGTTTAACAGAAAGAGCATTAGTCTACACGGACACTCTGTCCTGAGAAATTAGCTAACACATTCAAATGAACCACAAAGTAAAGAATATGTGCATAAAAAAAATATAAAGCTTGTGTTTATTTTATTTTATTGCTTTCTAAAAATATGTTGCCAGTTATTAAGGTTAATTATCAAGAAGACCATATAGAAAACAACTGACCACAGTGACACTTAAAAAATAAAACACAGCTCTAACTATTCTGCTGCTCGTCACCTTGTTCCAAGCCTCAAACCTCTTAATTTAGCCCATGTGTTTATTTATATTCTTCATATGTCTGTCACTATAGTGTGTGAATATTCTACGTGTATAAACCCTTCTACAGGAGTCTGTTCCATGCAGCCCCATCACTGTAAAGTACTATTTGTATAACTTAAGGTTGCCAAAAAGAGAGAGATTTTTTTTCATAATGTGTGTTTTGTGGTATTTCCAGCAAACAGTTGCTATTTTGTTTTCTAGTAAATATAGTCTAGCAAGCCAGAGTTTTGTTACAGTCTTTTTATTTCTGTAAGAAGGCTATAAATAGGTGTCTATTTTGTGTTCAAGCTGCGGGACTGGGCGAGCCTTAGTTTTGTGTGTGCGCTACCTCAAGTGCTGCTAAGAAATGACTGCTTTCATATCTCAAACAGATTGAGAACGCAGCAGGAGGATGAGATCCTGCCAAAAACTGGATGAGTTATTTAAAGTTCATCCAGGCAACTGTTGGTTTTGACATGCTGACAATACTAAACCACATAGTCGACAACTGGATGAGTCTATTTACTTGGTTATTCTACAGAACAACTTTAAAATGCTGTAAAATGCACTCATTTGGATGTTTAATGGATAATTCAATCTATTTTCAAATCTAAATAGTTTAAACACCATTAGCAACATTAGTAACTATGGAAGCCAAGAACTTAACTCTGTTTTTATAGAACAATTTTACATTTTTAGTACTGTATTTGCATGTAGTAGTTTCCATCTTGTCTTACTTGAGCACTTCCTAATAGCTTGAAGAGTAAAGGAAGGTTAGGGTAGAGGGGAAGTATTTTTTCGTTGATTGGATCTATTGGAAGTTGACACCTACCTCCTTCCCCATGCTCAGAAGCAAACAGCTTGCAACAGTAATGTAAAGCCCAGTCCTGCAGAAATGTAAATGCCCCTCTCATACACACAGCCTTAACCAGGGATCATCCAAGGCAGCAAAATTTATTTCTTATTAAACACTAGATTTATTACTTTTTCCTGCCTAATTATGCTATGCCAGACTAAAATTTCTCAAACATATTTATTTTTCATTATATAGCCGCCATTTAATGTTTTTTCTTACACCCTGACTGACATAGTGTATCTTTTCTATGTGTTATCTTCAGTGTAATGACCAGAACATCATTATCTGGGATTTGTTCTCCGAGTACAAAATACGTTTTATTTAAGCAATATTTTGTACCAATTTGATATATTCAAAATCCTGTTGTTCGGATTTGAATTTTGAATCTGGAATCTTAAACGCTTCACTTCCTCTAAGAGCAGATAAGTCATATTTCTGCAAGAGACATGAGTAGGTCCTTGTAGTCTTCGTGTTTTGAAGGCCATATAGTGCTTTTCCTCTTTTCTTTAACAAAACAAGCTGTCCCTAAGCATGGGTACCACTTTTCACACTTAGTTTCTTATGTGAATCTGCAGATTTAGGGTGAAATGCTATACGATTTTAAACACTCTTACAATTTCATTTAGAAGAGGAGATGGAATTAAGGGGGAACAGATGGTGAATGGAAAAGGTTGTGTGGGGAACAAATGGAGTGTATAATGTGTACAAGGTACATGCTTACCCTCTCTAGAGAACAGACTGGTAGCCCCATTGGAAGCCATGTTGCTCATCAGTGTAACAGCCAGTGATACTTCTACTTAGCAACCATAATGTTTGTTTACTTTATACCAAATAGAGTGGTACATACTGAAATCATATTGAATTTTATCAATCAGGTTAATGTTTCTTGGATTAGTTTCTAAAGAGGACTTGCTGAGTAAGTGCTTAAACAGTCTTATTTAAACAACCACATACAGTGCCTTGCATAAGTATTCACCCCCCCTTGGCATTTGTCGCATTTTGTTGCCTCACAACCTGGAATTAACATGGATTGTTTGAGGATTTGCATCATTTAATTTACAGAACATGCCCACAACTTTGAAGAAGCAAACAACAAATAAGGCAAAATAACAGAAAAAGTCAACGTGCATAACTATTCACCCCCCTAAAGTCAATACTTTGTAGAGCCACCGTTTGCAGCAATAACCGCTCCAAGTCGCTTTGGTTAAGTCTCTATGAGCTTGCCACATCTTACCACTGGGATTATTGCCCATTTCTCCTTGCAAACTGCTCTAGCTCCTGTTGGATGGTTTGCGCTTGTGACCATCAATTTTTAAGTCTAAACACAGATTTTCTATTGGATTGAGGTCTGGGCTTTGACTAGGCCATTCCAACACATTTACATGTTTCCCCTTAAACCACTCAAGTGTTGCTTTAGCAGTGTGTTTGAGGTCATTGTCCTGCTGGAAGGTGAACTTCCGTCCTAGCCTCAAATCACGTACAGAGTGGTACAGGTTTTGCGCAAGAATATCCCTGTATTTAGCACCATCCATCTTTCCCTCAACTCTGACCAGTTTCCCAGTCCCGGCTGCTGAAAAACATCCCCAAAGCATGATGCTGCCACCACCATGTATCACTGTGGTGATGGTGTTTTTTGGGTGATTTGTTGGGTTTGCGCCAGACATAGCATTTTCTTTGATGGTCGAAAAGTTCAATTTTAGTCAGACCAGAGCACCTTCCTCCATACATTTTGGGAGTCTCCCACATGCCTTTTCGCAAACTCAAAACGTGCCATTTTGTTTTTTTGCTGAAAGTAATGGCTTTCTTCTGGCCACTCTGCCATAAAGCCCAACTCTATGGAGTGTACGGCTTATTGTCGTCCTATGTACAGATACTCCAGTCTCTGCTGTGGAACTCTGCAGCTGCTCCAGGGTTAACTTAGGTCTCTGTGCTGCCTCTCTGATTAATGCCCTCCTTGCCAGGTCTGTGAGTTTTGGTGGGCTGCCGTCTCTTGGCAGGATTACTGTTGTGCCATGTTCTTTCCATTTGGTTATGATAGATTTGATGGTGCTCCTGGGGATCACCAAAGATTTGGATATTTTTTTATAACATAACCCTGACTTGTACTTCTCAACAACATTGTCCCTTACTTGTTTGGAGAGTTCCTTGGTCTTCATGGCAGTGTTTGGTTAGTGGAGCCTCTTGCTTAGTTGTTGCAGCCTCTGGGGCCTTTCAAAAATTATGTGTATATGTAATGACAGACCATGTGACACTGTGATTGCACACAGGTTGACATAATTTCACTAACTATGTGACTTCTGAAGGTAATTGATTGAGTTTTTTTTGGGCTTCATAACAAAGGGGGTGAATACATACGCACATGGCAATTTTCTGTTTTCTATTTCTAAAAAATAGTTTTATGTATATATTTTTCTCATTTCACTTCACCAACTTAGACAATTGTGTTCTGATCCATCGCATAAAATTCAGATTAACAAAACGTTGAACTTACAAAACATTGAAAACATTGAATAGGTAAAAAGTCATGGGGGGTGAATACTTTTGCAAGGCACAGTATGTAGAACAAATATACAACATTTACCCCTTTCTCCTAATGTGAAGTAAGACATCTCTGGTGACATTAACATCTTTGCACCAGTGCTATGCTTCGGCCTAGACCTAGGGCAGCAAATTTCAGGAGGGCAGCAAACTACCTCAAGTTGTTTGTGCAGCATTGTAGAATATTGTGTGCGCATACATAGAAATGTCTAGATACAGTGACAGTTTGACATTTTTGTCTGTAAACATATACAACTATAGTTCTATATATACTTGTGTGGTGATCTAATGATTGGAGTACAGCAAGGATAAAGGAGGAGTAATAACTTGGGTGCAGAGTTTAAAAATGTGAATGGACCTAACGAAAAATAAAACTTTAAATACAGCCCTGCCTTGGACAGAACATGTAACAGTAAATATACGATTGTCTATTTTCCTTTCCTGTTTCCACCTCTACTTTTTATCTTTAGTGACTCAATCTACACCAGTTTGCTCAGCACTACACCAGTCACTAAATTAAGTTTTTTTCTGTAAGATAATTACTAGTATGCAAAATTAGTTTAATGAATCCTCTGTGTCTTTCTGATTTATCATACACAGTTTCTGTTGTAAAATCATTATTCTACATTTGAAACAAATATTTTTCACAGTTTGTGATAATAGGTACAGAAAAAATGTCAGAAATAGGACAATATTGTATAAAGATAAAACAAAAACACCAGGGTATACAGTTGTGATGTCCTTTCATGTTAGAGCTTACAATATAGATCAGAGGAAGGTATGTCTTCATTTTTTTGCTGTAATTGAGTGCCAACAATGTATTTAAAAGAGTAATTTCACAGATTTAGGGGTTAGAAAGAGTAGTAGAGTTCAATTCAATTCTAAGAGGAGAGACGACTCCCCCTGAGCTGGACCATGCGGACTTGACGCTCTTCCCTAAGGAAGGCCGAGATCCAAAGGAAGCTAAAAATTATAGACCAATCTCGCTTCTTAATGGTGACGTTAAACTGCTGGCCAAAATTTTCTCCCAGAGGATCTCAATTTTCCTACCCGCCTTAATACATAAGGACCAATCAGGCTTTATTCCAAACAGGCAGACTAGTGACAACATTAGGAGGACTCTAAATGTTATTCATTTGGCTAGGTCTAGAGGTCTCCCTGTGTGCCTGCTCGCATTGGACATCGAAAAGGCGTTTGATACCCTGGAATGGCCCTTCCTATTCGCCACTTTGGCAAAGTTTGGGTTCAGAGGAAACTTCCTAAACCTATTGCGTACATATTATACACTTCCCAGGGCCACACTAAAACTGCCTGGCTCCCATACGGCCAGCATTAAAATCGAGAGAGGTACGAGACAGGGCTGCCCTCTGTCTCCTCTTCTTTTTGCTCTGGCCATTGAGCCTTTGGCTCAAGCGATCAGAGCTAACTCCTCTATAGAGGGGGTGCGGGTGGGGCACCAGCATCTAAAGTGTTCCTTGTTTGCTGATGACCTTCTCTGCACTCTCTCGAATCCTAGCTCCTCCGTAGGCGCCCTGATGGACACGATAGGGGTCTATGGCAACTTGTCAGGCTTGAGGCTAAACCAGGACAAGACAGAAGCTTTGAGTGTTGGGATCCCTTTGGATATTCTGAACCACCTGAAGGGAATTCATAAATTTCTATGGCCCCCCTCACACATCAAATATCTAGGGATTAACTTGACCAACTCATTAACTAATATGTATAAGGCTAACTATCCACCTCTCTACAGGACTCTGCGGAGTGACCTGGAAAACTGGAATAAACGGCATATCTCATGGACGGGTAGAGTAGTCACGGTTAAAATGAACATATTGCCGAGGCTGCTCTATCTTGCCAGGACGCTGCCAATCCAGGTAAATAATACAGAATTGGCCCGCTTCCAGACACAAGTATTTCGGTTTATATGGAGAAATAGACCCCCTAAGATAGCGAGAAAAACGATGTATGTACATAAATCCAAGGGTGGCCTATCTTGTCCTAATTTTCTGAATTACTTCAGAGCAGCCCAGCTTGCCTCTGTCCCCCTAGCTCACTCCATTCCACTCCAACCAAACTGGGTCTTTGTAGAGGAGTTGCAGATGGCCCCGCTTACGTGGGGTATTATCCTGTGGGCTCCAGGTGCAAGCGCTTTCTACTCTAGAATACAGAATCCCATAACTAAATTTACACTAAGAGTTTGGATCTGGGCTAGGAGGAAATACAAACTAACTCACCCGGTATCTCCCCTCACATCAATCTTTACATCACCCTCCTTATCAACCACCATCACTGCAGAGTCCAAGGAATATTGGACTTTGCATGGTCTAGATAAACTGGGGGCTTGGTTTGAGGGAGGTTTGATGAGAACTTCAGAATCTATGATTAGGAACTTTGAGGTACCACACCGGGAACTTTTCAACTACATTAAAATAAGAAGCTGGATTGAAGAGATACAAAGAACCCATGGGCCCCCGAGGGACTCTTGGATGTCAGTAGTGTGTAAAAGTGAGGTCCTGTCCAAAGGAATTTTAGGGTCAATATACAAAATCTTCAATAGTCCACCAAGCACTTGGAGGCCTTCCTTTGTTTCGAAGTGGGAGTGGGACCTAGGACAAAATTGGGATGGGAATAAATGGGCTGAATCCTTATCGAACCTATCTAAGGGTTCATTTAATTATAGTTTGTTAGAAACCTCTCTTAAGATTTTACACCGGACATACACAACTCCAGTTCGACTAAATAAGATATCCCAAACAATCCCAGATAGATGTTTTAGGGGGTGCCAAGGTAGGGGAGACTTTATACACACCTGGTGGAGCTGCCCTAAGGTATTTAAAATTTGGTCAGAAACGACCAGTCTAATCTCAAGAACACTCAAAACCCCACTCCAACCATCAATAGCAGTCTGTCTCCTGGGAGCTCGCTTCTCAAAACTGGGAAGGGAGGGGAATAAATTGGCCCAATTGATATTTCTAGCAGCTAAGAATACCATCGCAAGACAATGGAAGAGCAGGGACATTAATTTCCAGGAAGTAACAAACAAAATAAATTTTATTTGCATCAATGAGAGGATGACCCACATCATATCAGATACACATCACTGCTTCTTGGAGGTTTGGGAACCCTGGATCTTATTCACAAATAGTAATATATAACAACTAAGTTACGGGAACACATTAAAGAAGCCATTCCTGTTGAGCGGCTGAGGAGTGGAGTGTGGAGCGGACGGGAAGAAATGGTGAGAGGACCCTGAGAGATATCTATTCAGTATTCCAGAGGTACAGGGGGGGAGGAAGGTTACCTTAAGATTGGTTGAACGGGGAATTGCTGGGGGAAGACACTCCACCATATGTTTTGTACAATGCTACTTGTTTTCTCTCTACTTTATTTTTCTTTTATCATATTTCTTGCTGCTCTGGTTCATCTATGGAAATGTGAATTTCTGCAATTTGAACAATGTGACCTTATAAGCTGTATATATTGCTGAATCTAAAGAAACTAATGTGAATATATTTGGACAGAATCACCAAAAATACGAAAAAAGAGTTGTAATGGAGTTTTTATTTAAATGGAATGGTTTCAACATGTTAGCAATACGATGTTAGTTATAAGACAACTTTTGGTCTATGTTTTTCATTATTCTTTTTTGTCTTGTCTTTGCAATTCCAGAACTTCTCAATAAAATTTATGTTATAAAAAAAGAAAGAGTAGTAGATTAGTGGAACAGCCGACTATACTGAGGCATAATTAATGGACCACTATATATATATATATATATATATATATATGTATATATATATCTATATATATATATATATATATATATATATATATATATACTAGCGAATTGCCCGTCAAAAAGTCATAAAATTGTAAGGCAGGTAATGCTGTTTGCCACACAATGCAAGGCTTTTTTTCCTCTGAGTACATTCGACGCTCATTCTGAGTCTCTCCCCTCGTGTACTTTAGGTCATCTGAGCACCTTCGGTGCTCATCGCAAGCCCCGCATTGAGCGCCTTTGGCGCTTTTTGCGAGCCTCTCCCCTCGTGTACTTTTGGTTGTCTGAGCACCTTCGTCGCTCATCGCAAGCCCCGCGCTGAGAGCCTCTCCCCTTGTGTACTTTTGCTCCTCTGAGCACCTTCATTGTGAGCCCCGAACTGAGCGCCTTGGGCGCTCATCGCGTGGCTAGCAGTAAGCGCCTTCGGCGCTCATTGCAAGCCTCTCCCCTGCTATTTAATTTTTTTATATATATTTTGTTTTGTTAATAATTAATTCAATAATAAATTAATATACTTTACCTATTTCTAATTAGTATATCCAACAATCAATGTCCCGAAGAGCTAACAATGTCTTTTGATGTTCCTGCAGCATACAATGTACATTTGGATTGTTAGTGACCTGAGGTGTAAGTGTCAGCAATGTGCCAAATGTGCAGTGTAAATAGGCTGCGTGCGCGAGGGCAAACTGTTTGTTTATTTGGGTAAAGCGCCATTTTAGAATGGTAATGTTATTAGTTGCAAGTTAGTGTTGTAAAATGGCAGCGATTGTCTATGTGTTACGCGGCTCTCAAGCATTTTCCGTCCTTCCTAATAGTGTATTTTGTACCTTGTACGTTCCTGGGTAAAATTTGTATGGGCCTGGAGGTGTTTTGCGTTGTTAGGGGTCGTGTAGCCTTATTTTCGTTTTTTCGGCCACCATTTCTTTTGTCGCTTAGGCTGTTTTCAAGTGCCGAAACTCTGCAAATTAATTTAAAATTTGCGTCCAACCTCACTCACAGACGTCCTCGCCGTCCCCCCCGTGCTGTGTGTGATGTTTTTTTTTGGTTTGTTTTTTATTTTCTTTGTATTTTTTGTTGTTTTTGGATGTGCGCTGTTCGACTGTTAACTTCGTATTTTTTATTTCTAAGTCCCACTTTCCTTTGCAAAGTGTTACGGGCCTTAATTTTTGCACTCGATTTTTCCAAACTGCTACGGGTCTCGCATTGTGAATTGTATAATTGAGATTTGTGATGATCTGTAGTCCCATAGGTCGTAGGGATGAGCGCCTATGGCGCTCATCTCCACCAGCACAATGAGTGCCTTTGGCGCTCACTGCCTAAGTCGTACGGTGTCGTAGGGATGAGCGCCTATGGCACTCATCTCCAACAGCGCAAGGAGCGCCTTTGGCACTCCTTGCCTGCAACTGCGATGGGCTTCGCTGCACAAGCCCGCAAGCGTTAGCAACAACCAGGAATGCTCACAACTATATATGTGATATATTTGAAAACTTCTAGTTTTAAACAGCTAGTTTTAATTGGGAAAAAAATACGTGAAACCTCTGCAGCACCCTGGAAAGATCCATCAAGCTTAATGCAAGTTGCATTTACGGAGAGGGGCATTTACATTTGTGAAGAGCAATGCTTACATCTATTGATGCAGTCAGCCTTCTTCTGGGCCTGTGACGGGAAAGGGATGTGATGTTAATTTCACTCCGCTTCAATTATCTATCAAGGCTTCCGCATTCACTCTTCCCTCAACACTTCCTCCAGTGATTGATAAAAACACACTCTATTTATAAACAAAATCTTCATAATTATCATTTTAACTAAAAATATTTTATGTCTATGGCTTCTTCAGCTGCTAAAGTTTGTTACCTACTTCACAAACAAGTGACTTTCTTCTTGAACTACAGTGTTCCTTTGAAGCTGCACACATATTTCTCAGATGCCCCTTCATCTTCGCTCATTGAATACCCAACATTATATCCCAATTATATCAAACTACCCCCACTACAGTTCATCTAAAACCCTCATCATTAAATCAATCTTAACAAGTATACTGTACCATTCTCTCACCACCCAAAGTCCCCAAGATATACCACTTCTCGCCACCATGTCACTACTTTCATATTTTGCCCTACTAATACTTCAGATCAAGCCATGATTATTCCTTTTGCCCACAGCCCCATCATGACTTATAACCTACATTATTGAACTGACCCAATATTGCATCTCTGACCCAAAAATGTCCCGCCAATCAAAATCCATTGACATGCCACTTCAGGCACTAGCGCCATAAGTTATTGAACCATGAGTAATATAATAATATGATTAATATGTATCTTGCTTGGTTTCTCTCATATGTAGTTTTGTAAAGAGCCCTGTGGATGTTTTGATGGCTGGCACTATATAAATAATTTATGGTGTGACTAGAGCACATTTATTCTGAATGATGTAAATGTCAGAGAAGCATTGTTAGTTCTCAATATTTTTCGGCTTAATTGTGCTATCTAGTTTTCTTTTGTAAATGGATTAACACAATTCTAGCTGTCAGATCAGTTTAGCTTATTTGCAGATTAAATGGTGGAAACACATTTGAAATTTGTAATGCCTCCACAATGGACTTATGATATAACGTGACCATTACAGGTTTTTAGGAGCAGACGTTCTTGCTCCAAGACAAAGAAAACATTAAAAAATGTTTTTTTACTCGTTTGCTTAGTCTAATTAAAGGCATATTTAAGTTTCATGGATTTTGAATGCACCTGAAAGAGGAGAATCATAAGTGTATGTAAACATTTTTTTGCATGAAAAAAATAACAAAATAAATATTATTATACTTACCCTAAAGTTTGCTAAATCATTTGAGCTTGCAAGCAGTTAACACCACTGTAAATCCCTTCTAAAATCAGTATAATATTCATAGTTCATTTTGGCCAATCACAGGCATCTAATGCATTGTATCAATCAGTGATGGCAGTTTGTGCATTAGGCAACATGGGATGTCTAGTCCCCTGCACAAAAAAGCAAGGAGGACATTGTTATGTAGATCTCTGCATTGTGCTAGTGTTGGCTTGAAGGTTAGTAGAGGGTTAAAATCTGTACCCAAATGCAGTGTTTCTATTGGCAGGTACACTGTGCCTATGTAAGTAGCTCTGCGGGTGTGGAAAACAAGTTTTATTTTTAAATTAAAGAAATCCGTATGTGTATAGAATGACTAAATGTAATGTGTGTGTCTGATATAAGTAGCATGTGTTAGATTAGAGAAAGGTAAAAACAGGGAAACTTAGATAAAAAGGGACAATTTTACCCCAAAAACACGGCTTTAAAAAAAAAAAAGCTTTAACACTTGGCTACATACCATATAGTGTTTTAAAAAATAACTATTTCTTGATGTACACATTATTATGTCTCTTTCATTCATTGAGCTAAGTATCAAAATCTCAAAATAAATTTAATTTAGTGTAAATTGGAATACAGTGTTTAAAAAAAAAAAGCTATTTTTATACATCATTCTGGTGACAATGTCACTTTAAGGAATTTCATGATGCATGCTTCAAACTGCCATAAGTAGCCATGAGCATACATCATTTTTAGAGAAAAATCTTCACTTTTGCAGACTCTGCTGGTGCATGATAACAGTTATACTTACATTTTCAAGGCATGATGTGGTGGGTAAGGGCAGAGCTAGTAGGATTTGCAATACTAAAAGCTTATCCGAAGCAGCCAATGTGTCATCCAACCACCTATCTCATAAAATAGATGATAACAATTACCAGAACACCTCACTCAGGCTGTGTGGAAGAAGAAAACCATGAATCCTTCAGGCACAAAAGGAAGTTATTATTAAGACATAATTTTATGCTTATGATTTACACAACAACCAAAATAGAGGTGCTCAGTCAGAGAGCAAACTAACCTTAATAGGTTAGTTCTATGGACATGATAACCCACTCTGAGAGCAGATTATTATGATTTACACAGCTTCTTATTGTTGTTAGTTTGCTACATACTTCACAAACATATGAAGTTTCCCCAAACTACAGCGGCCCTTTAAACAATAATGCTAATGTATGCCATTATTTTTAGTGTTACAAAATACGTACCATACAATGTATTAGTTACATTCATTGTAGAATAAATGCATTGTAATATATAGTAATACATTTTTTAACTGAACAAATATTTTATTAGCAGTGACAATTGAGTAATCCAAGTCTCATTATCAAGTCAAATACAATACTGATTTACAAATGATGCCTTTACTCCACTCAGCACCAGTGAGGCTTTTGCTCTGCTTTTTCTTGCTTATCAGTCAGTTTGATAATTATCCACAAAGGGGCAGTATTGTTTGATAAAATACGTAGAAACATCAGAATCCGGTGGCTTATGTGTTTTATTTGTTCTGTTTTGTACAGTTACATGTTTGGTTTAACCGTTAAAGTACGTTTTACTGTTATGTATCGGCTAAAATATAAATAAACATTTAGTTCTTTTTTTTTTTGTTTGTTCTGTCTTTTGTTGCCATTGATCTCTGAGACCTTAAACAGATCAGTGTTCCCTTAAATTCTATCATTATAGGAGAGGAAGTGAAGTGTTATATTTATAGTATACTCTTATGAAGAAAGTAGCTTAATAATGTGCAGATAAACAAAACAAGCCTGTGTTTATTTTAAAATATAAAATTTTGCTTTATCAGCAGCAGACTTTTGTGTTTGTTCTTAGCAGGATTACACTACTACAAATAGTGTGAGGAATAGTAGATTCAGATAAAATCTCTATTCCATCTGCAGGCCATCACACAAGCAGTCTACTGCAATTTTTTTTCTTAAACTGCTTTTATGCTCATGACTTGCACATCTGCTCATGTTGATTGCAAAGTGTTTATTCCCATAACAATAGATTTATGGATACACGCTACAGTACAATGTTTATCTAATGCATTTCCCAATTTCATACATGATTAGATCCATGATTTGCGTTTTAATACAAGTCACAAGCTAACATGGAGCCTAATTCAATTAGAAGCCCGTATCTGGCGGTATACAGGCCGTATGTCTGCAGGCCTGCTGCAGGCTTGAACTCTGCTACAATTCCGGTGCTATTCAATTGAACAAGCCAGCAAGTTACGGGGCGAACGCAGAAACCGTAGACCATGCAGTCGTATGTAGCATTTCAGGGTGTGAACATGATCAGTTAAGCAAGGAAGTAACCACCCATTTCGAAACCGCAATTAGAAAATGAGACCGCCATCATTACGGCAGTAAAACATGGAGGTTACACCTCAATCAATTAGCGTTTGGGGGTCCAATATGCAATCGGACTTGCAAAACCGCAAAATATCACATATATAGTTGTCAGTTTCCAGAACTCTTCCGATGCTGGTCACACTTTGCGTGCCTCACAAAGCGAGCCGTCGATCACGCAGGACTTAGGCTGCAATGAGCGCCGGCGAGCAGTTGAGGCATGCAGGACTTATGCTGCAAAAGCCTCACATTGTGTGGCAAACAGCATTCCCAGCCTTACAATTTTAATCCTGTCATTTCTTATGGCTAATTTTTTGGTAATATAATAAAAATGGAGGAGCAAAAGCCTCACATTGTGTGGCAAACATCATTGCCAGCCTTACAATTCTAATCCTGTCATTTTTGATGGGCAATTTATTAGTAATATAATAAAAATATTCTGTTCTAGTCCATGTGGGTGGCCAGATATGTATTAACTCATTGATTCCAGAGATGGATATTTATTATTGCCAATTTGTGAGCTTGAGACTGTTGTGCAATTCATTCTAATGTCTTTCATCGCTTTCCCCGTTATTTACAGTGCAGTATTGATTTGTTATTTGCATTTACAGTGCTATGATCAGGTCTTTAACCCCTTTGTGGGTCCCATCTGGTACTTGTAGGATTTTCTCCTACATTTGCCATTTACGGGTGTGAAAACATTTGCGGGCTTGAGGAATTGTAGCAATCGAATAGCGATTTTGCCATTTTAGCGATCATAACTCTTGCGGACGGGAAAGATCAAAGGCGTTGGGTGGGGATCATCATGGGAAATGTCTGTGTGTTAGCTAGGTAAAAGTAATTTTGATCAAGCCCAAAAAGATCTGTTAAACTGTCCATTAATCTTCATAGCATAACTATGCAGCAATACACTATTTTACTGTTGCATATTAGTGAAATGTAAAAAAAAAAAACTAGTAAAACAAGCTCATTCCTGAGAGATATTGCTGTGTTTGTGCCAATACATCCTACACTCGCAACATGAACTTGCTAGTGACTCATTCCACTCGGTTCCGTGGGCTCAGAAAGTACTGGTATGAGTATTATGTGTATCATACCGTACATATCTATGCTGCAGGACTCCAGGAACAAAGGCCAATTCCTGATTAACAAGGTCATCCTGTCATGTTTAGCTCAAGGTTAGTGTGTATATGTACGAGGGAGTTGCTAAATTTTCATATCCAGGCTAAATTCAAGGCTTTGCATTATGAAAGTCTGTCAGCACAGATTTGCTTTAAGGGCAAGACACTTGGAGCCATTTTTTGGCATCGGAAGACGTGCAGCTGCAACTAAGAGAACGAGTAAGGGCAGCAATGTTAAAAAGTTTTGAAATATGACATTTTTTTCAGCTATTAAAGATATGTGATTATGATTGACTAGAGGTTTAAAACAAGTGTTCTAATTATTTCTT
This sequence comes from Discoglossus pictus, assembly GCA_027410445.1. Lineage (NCBI taxonomy): Eukaryota > Metazoa > Chordata > Amphibia > Anura > Alytidae > Discoglossus > Discoglossus pictus. Next base: position 342,718,528 of record CM050166.1, read on the forward strand.
ATAGACATGTTTTGACAGTCCCGCATTTAAAGAACCACTGTACAATTATTTTTATATCGTACAGTGATCCTTCAACTCTCTTACTCCAGTCTTCATTTTTCAACAGAATACCTGCTTGATTCATATCAATCAATTACAGAACCACTACATTTGTCCATTAAAACTGACTCTGAACATAATTTGGCAGAGATAAAGTCATAAAGCTAGTTCTTAATTAGAAAAAAAAAACTGATGCCCCTGCTAGTCCATGGAGGTATCACAAGACTTTGGTGAATGTTGTGTGTGAGAGTGGGGTGTTTATATTTCTGCAGGAGCAAAGCTTAAAGTTATTGTTTGGACCTTCCTGCTTCTAAGCATGTGTGGGTTAAGGGGATAGATTTTTACATTTTCTAAAAACATTTAGCAAATTATGAACTTTGTTTTTTCATAGGACCACACTATAAATATGTGTTTTAACTGCATAATAGACAGGTTGGGAATTCTGTGTTTCTATTTTGTCTTTATTCACATGGACATATGTCTGCGTACAATAGGGACACAATTTCTCAGATGTGCACAACCTAGCAGATTTCACAAAGCATTGAATGGTGCTGTTCTCCTTATAACCATATTGAACATTTGACTAGTGACTAATGGCTCAAATTGTCATTATCCTTTTTACAAGGCATGCTTCTTTTTTCCATTTGTATGTTATAATTGGTAACCTCTCATTATCAACCACTTGAACGCTGAAGCCTGAACAGGAAAAATACTTGGGTGTGTTTTAATTCTTCTTTTGCCTTTTTAATGAACTCTACATTTATTGCAGGTTTTTTTTTTTTGTTGGCAAAATGCCTTCTTCCTAGCAGTTATTTTAATTCACATCTGCTACAATAAAGAATCCGTGCTGTAAGTTACTTTCTTTTGTTTTTAATTGCGTCATTTCTGGAAAAATAATAGTTTAATTTTCCTGGTTTCAATGCCATAGATATATTTATATATTTTTAAATGCCAAACGATGCACACCTGGGAATGAACAATGTTCTATTGAGGTATTATTATCTTTTATTTGCAAAGCACCAATGTATCCGGTATAAACATGGTACCCACTTTCACAACTTTTATCTCACTCGTACCATCTCTGAAGAGAATTATTATGTAATATATATTTTGGACACTATCCACATTGACTGACCAGGCCCAAAATGCTTGGCATATCAATTGGACTCAGTCCACGCTGATAGATTGTCCAAAATTCCTTGAGATACTGGGTGAACCCACAGATCCCAGATGGATCATAGCTTGCTTAAAGGCCACTGTAGTAAAAGAAAAAAGGGTCCTGTTTGTACGTATCCGTGTGTAACAGACCAACAACATTTGCTGTTATGTAAGTCATGGACATAAAAATATAAAATAAGAATTTGTTTTCTAGTAGAATAATCAGTTTTGTGATTGTTACATCACTTCCTGAGAGCTGGATCATGAGGGTGTGTTTATTTATCGGTTGAGGGGAGGGGACAAGGATAAGTCAGTAGGCAAATTGAATTAGATTGAAAGTTACAGAACATTTCTTTTGCCTCACTGGCTCAGAAGTAGTCTGCTTGCATTAGAAAATGCATGCACTGCTCTTCAGAAATGTAAACACCCCTTTCAAACACCTCACCAGTGTATTATTGTTTGCTGCTTAATTGGGTTCTTACTTGAACTCAGACTTTTCTAAATTGTTAATATAGGTATGTTTGTTATGTTTAGATAAGATCATTAATTTATTCAAATATTGCCATTATTTACAAATAAACATTTTATATTAAGACTACAGAAATATAGGTCTCTGTCTATCACTCATTTATTTTGGTGTCTGCAAGTCCTTTATGTTTTCTCTAAGGGGGAGATAGACCAGAACTCCTTACTTGCATTGTCTTGGTATATCGGAAGAAAAGGCGAAAGCCTAAAGGCTGAAACATATACCAGGGTCTGTTTACTCCCCTGTGCAGAGGAGACTTGCCTGGCATTTCGGTCATCTCCTGTCTTTAGGACCAGTGTGGTCATATAAATAAAGTATAATATTTTGAAAAGCTGCACTTGAAAACATGAAAATCTATTTTAGAATAGAACACAAAATAGAAATGCCTCTAATATGTTACCCTTTATACGTGATGCTGCTGTGGGTTCTACCATTTTGGTTTCTGTTGTTCTACTTAATGCTGTGGAAGGAAGCTTTGAATACACAAGAAGTTTCTATAGCCAGAGCAGTCATTAGGTCTAATAAAGAGCCCATCACTTTACAAGGACATATTCTCCAGGGAAAGTAACAGGACACAATAGCTGTTAAAAGAAAATGCAGTAGTGGGTAATTGAGTATACATTTAAAAATGTAAAGGCTGCAATTATTTATTTATTCTGCTGATTTTTTGCCGATTTTAGTTATTCATAGAAGCAAAGAGAAAAAATAAATCCACAATGGTCCTTTAAAGGGGTAATTTCACCTTAATACAATGTTTTTTATTTGGTATGCAGCATCCAGGGAGCAATATTAACCAACTATTTATCTGCTTTTGCTTGCTCAGCCAATAGAAGAGCAGTATTGTCAGCTTCCTAGTCACTGCTGGGATATGACTCATCCCTGCTTCCTGTATATGCTGTGTGGCATTGCCATAGCAACTAACATAGTGCTTTGTCTCAAATCTTTAATCTAAACGGATTGGCCAAAACAAATTATGGAGGGGTGTTAACCTTAATTTTAAACTGTCAGAAATTACAAAAGATTTTGCTAACTTTAAGTTAAGTGTTTAAATGTTTATTTTGGTATTTTTTCATGCAAACATTTCTTTTTCATTTACTATTAATTCTCCTCTATCAGATGCATTCATAATCCATGAAATTTACATATCCCTTTAACTGTAGTCTGATTGGCTCTTGATATAACTTTTGAACCAATCATCTCACAGAGCTCTGTGTAGGTGACAAAAATCCATTTTAAAATGGCAGCTTCCATTGTCCACAAACATGGATCGATACCTCAGCAATCTAGGCACGTTCCATAACTTTTACATAGATAGTTAGTATTCTCTAAGAGTGGTCCTTAATATAAAAGGAACTGGATTTTAGATGGGACTTGCTCCTTTAAAGGTGAATTTTGTCAGCTATGCTACAGAAAAAAAGTGCTGAAACTTGTGATGGTGCACCCTGTGTGGACACGACCCCATATCACATGCTTTGTTAGTGTAATCTTTTGTCAGTTGTATTTCTGTATTCACATTACCACTATAATTAATTTCTTAGAAAAAAAGAAATCGTAGTCTTTACATTTAAACATTTTTAACTTCTATATACATTTATTGTTTCCTGCAGGATTCCATTTTCATTACTAAGCCCGCTTCCTGCAGCTTCTGCCTCATAAGGGTGAGCATTCCATTAGAGCTACTGGAGAAGTATCTTCCACCTTCCCACTGGGCAGATACAAATGTTATGTGTATTCATAGTCTTCTCCCACCTCCAGTAGATCACTGGAAACTAAATTTTAGATTCCACAGCAATATAATTGCATCTAAAAGTAATAACTTAGAGGCTGTGTTATTATTTTTTACATTCTAAAAACATGTTTCTTATTTTCAAGTATACTTCTTCAAAATGGGGCTTTTTTATTTTTTAACCTTTTAATAAAAACTTGTATATAAAATAGTTTTTTCATCCTTTTGCATTTTTTTCCAAGTTGAGCAAAATTCACTTAAAATATCCAACTTCCCCATTGCACCAATTATTGGTACCATATACCAATCATTGTAAACTAGGTACTCTACAGAAACATCTTCTTGTTGATATTGCTACTTTCTGTAGATAATGCAAATAACATTCATAAACATATATAAAAACTACTCATCCAGTATATGTGCATATTTATATCTGCTTTATATTGGAAATTTTGTTCAAAAGTAAAAAAAATAAGTCACATTTATAACTGACAATAGTTCTTTTTTAAAGGGCCACAACAGAGGCTCAGTGATAGATTTACTACATTTTGTCTGTCAGTCAGCTCAAATGATTTTCTGTCCAGACTGACCTTGTTATGAGTATCTATAATATCTAACTATATTACTGGATTCATGGCTTTCTTGTTAATGGCATTAGTAGAGTCAGACTGTTCACAGATTGACATGTCAGAAGCCACATGCCAAACAAAAGCATAAATGCTATTAATGATGACGTAATTGGGTTCTTACAACATTTTAATAACTTCCAATTGCAAATATTTAATTTTATTATTGGTACTTTACTATCCCACACTAGTTGACATGTGCTAAAACCCTTTAATCTCAATTAGAGATGATAAAAACAATATTTACTTAAAACTCTTTAAGACTACTGCTTTACAACAGTGGCACTAAGATCGGCCATATATATGGCAGAAAAATGACATATATACATATGAACCTTGAGAAATAACCACCTTTCTGTAATGTCAGACGCACATTGGATCATGGGTTTTGTTGCATATAATATCCACTTGAACACACAAAGTTGTCCATTCAGCATTAATTATAGCTGGCAATGTTACATGTTTTCTTGAGTTCAATAATAAATATCTGTTTTTAATATCACAAAGGCAAGAAACCATCTATTGACTTGGTCCTGAGTGTTTCTGTTTCCTTAGTTCCAAGTTACACTGTAAAAGATCATTTGTTGGGCCATTTATCTTGTGATTCATGGTGGTTTCCATTGTTTGTAGGGGGCAGTTGAACTCATTACAGCATCAACAAGATCTGTCTCTATAGTTCAATATGTCTCAGTACATCCTGGCATATGACTGTGCTGTCATCCCAAGAAAATACTATCCAGCATAAAAATAATAAGTTTGGGCTTGAAGAACGAGAAATTGTCCTGTTTATAACAGTTGTGAACTCACAGCAGTGTCAGTTTGGTTATATTTTCTGTTCCCTTGTAATCATTAAACCAAGTCTTCCTAGAGCAATAAAATGCATGTTACTTGACTTTTAGTTACATTTTGAAATTCCCTGTATTAAAGCAATCTGTACCTAGACATTACTGTCTCAGAGTAAAACGTTTACATTTATATTATTATTATTATACGCAATTAAATGTTTGTTCTTATATGTGTGCTTCATATTTATCTTTTTGTTCTGAAACTTATGTATTATTTGTATTTATTTTATATTTTTAATTATGTATTAGTTTAATAATAATTACGGTATGTATTATGGAAAGCTGGGGCAAATACAAACAAATTGCCACAATAATTAACTTGAACAATTCAAACATAATTCTTTGTTGGAGACCATATTCTGATATGTTTATATATGAACCACAGTTCTATATAACTAGCGATTTGCCAGTCAAAAATAATGGAGCAAAAAAATTTGGAGCCATGACAATGCTGTTTGCCACACAATGTGATGCTTTTTGTACTCTGAGGACCTTCGGCGCTCATTGCGAGCCTCTCCTCTGGTGTACTTTTGCTCCTCTGAGCACCTTCTGCGCTCATCACAAAGACAGATACATATATCTATATTTTTTTTAAATAATAATCAATTAATTAGTTACTTAATAGATTAATATACTTTACCTATTTGTAATTAATATATCCAGCAATCAATAGCCTGAAGAGCTAACAATCACTTTTTATTTTAAATGACGGAGCAATACAATTTGAAGCCATGGCAGTGCTGTTTGCCACAGAATGTCAAGCTTTTTCTACTCTAAGGACCTTTGGCGCTCATTGCGAGCCTCGCGCTGAGAGCCTTCTGCGCTCATGGTGAGCCTCTCCTCTGGTGTACTTTTGCTCCTCTGAGCACCTTCGGCGCTCATCAGAAAGACAGATACATATGTCTATATTTTTTTAAATATTAATCAATTAATTAATTATTTACTTAATGAATTAATATACTTTACCTATTTGTAATTAATATATCCAGCAATCAATAGCCTGAAGAGCTAACAATCTGTATTTATTTCCCTGCAACATACAATGTACAGTTGGCCTGTTGCTGCCCTGAGGAGAAAGTGTCATCAATGTCCCAACTGTGCATTAGAAGTAAGCTGCGTGCGCGAGGGCAAACTGTTTGTTTAGTTGTGTAAAGCACCCTTGTAGATTCGTAATGTTATTAGTTGCAAGTTAGTGTTGTAGAATGGCTTTGTTTGTATATGTGTTAAGCAGCTCGTGAGCATGTTCCGTCCTTTGTAATACTGTATTTTGTACCTCGTACGTTCCTGGGTAAAAGTTGTACGCGGTTGGCGGTGTTTTGCGCGGTTCAGGGTTGTGTAGCCTCATTTTCATTTTTTTTTACCGTTATTTTTTTTTCTCGCTTAGCTGATTTTCGAGTGCTGAAATTCTGCAAATTCGGCTTAAATTAGCGTGTAACCTGCTGGCTGTCCTCCCGTGCTGTGTGTGATTTTTTTTTTTGTATTTTATTTTTTTGTGTTTTCCGATTTGCGAGGTTCGGCTATTAAACTTCGTATTTTTCCTATCTCATAGTTTTATTTCTAAGTCCCGTTTCTCGCCATCGCCTAAGCAAAGCGTGACAACGTAGTTCCACAATTATAATATGTGATTACCTGCTGTTTGGAGTGATATAAATACAAGGCTATTGAAAAGGGGTTGTGTGTGAGACTGATTCTAGAGCAAAGCTGGTTATTCTTATTATAATTTATTTGTAAGATGTCTATTTATGCCGTACAGCTTAGGTTCTAGTTTTATTGATCTACGATATGTAGACAGGTTATATCTTACTCTCCATGGTTTCTTTACTATAATGTAATGTTCAATGCCATTCACATGGAAATGAGATATGTGTGAGACACTGCATAAACATATAGTAAGGTTTAACCCATCTGTAATTTCTGACTATTCTGTAGAGAAAATGTGAAATGATGCTTACATTATAAAGGAACACTATATCATTTTACTTTCATTTCAATATTGTTGGCAATACTTTTGTCTAGTATTATCTTATCACTATCTTTGCACATTATATATTCCCCCAAACTCTGCAATGCTGGACTGAAACTATTTTAGACATTGTAAATTTAAACGTTTAATTTTTTTCTGTATTTTGTATTAGGCCAAAGCACAAAGAACGTCAGCTCATCTCCGAGCATTGAGAGTTTGCCCGGAAGCCGTGACCACACAGAGTCCCCTCCATCAGCTGGGAAGAAAGATTCCTTCTTCAGCACCATCTCCCGTTCCCGTTCTCACAGCAAATCCCAAGGCAAAAGAGAGTCTGTAAGTTTATCATCATCATTTGGTTATTTGTCATTTTTGTCCCGTATTTCAAATGAAGCGAATATATGGCTACAAAACTTGTTATAAAAGATTCCATGACAGTGGAAAGTCCAATTTTTCTGATGTTTTGAATTACTAAACTTGATAATGGGCAAACTTTTTATAAAACAAAAAAAGAAAAAAATGTAAATATTTCAAACTTTTACTGCGTGTTTCCTTCTCTCAATCACTTTATAAGTTTGTGTTGTTTGGGGAAAACAACTTTTTACTCTGAAATGCAGTCATTATACCCAAAACACAGAGGCCTCTGATTTTGTTTGGTTTATTTGAAAAAAAAGTAATTAGCAACAGAAGACCAGTTACAATTGTCTCCTGCTACTGTCTCACTGGGCACAAATATCAACAAACACAGCTTTTATAATGTTTACATAAAGGCAATGGGATAATCCATTCTCACCCATCTAGGAAAAACAGACATTTCCACCAACAGCCAATGAATGGTTATTTACATTATGATATCCAATCAAAATGAAAACATGTGATCCGCACTTATCAAGCATATCTTGGTATGTCACACTAGATTAGCAATGAACACTTTATTTCTTATCTTCTGCACATAGGGCAAGAGTTGGCCTTGTATATGACTGAAGTACATATTTTCTTTATGCTATGAAAAGCAATTTTTATTATGAGAAGACGGACTTGTTTACACTTATAAAATAAAAACAATCAATTTATGAGTAGATATTTATTTCCTACTTTATAGTCTACAATAGAACGATTACTGGTTCACAGATTACATCTTCGCCAAATATCACACTTGCTGAAAAAAGTGATAAATGCTATATATATATATATATTACCACAACTGTGTCGTTGTAAACCTATGGATTTTCCACTAGTCTGCCAATTCTAGCTGCCATGTCTCCATTGTAACAAAAAGAAGCTTCCTCTACATTGAGTATCATCCCATCTGTGGAACCATATAAGAAGAAACTAAAATGGTAGCTTTCACTGCAACATACTTACAAATAAAAGCTAATAAATTACAGGCTGTATAATTGTTTTACAAAAACAGTTTGTCCACTATCAAACTAAAACAAGATGTAATTCTTCTATTTCTTATTATAATACATTTTTGCGGTTTTAAAAATGAATCTTGTATAATAGTTTCTTAAATAAAATGTATTGTGTATTGTATAATAATAGTAGAGAAAATACATATTGAAGCCAAGTCCCGACGTGCTCCCCAATATGTCTTTAACAAACCTTTTTGTAAATAGCTTAGTTGTGTAATTTGAAAAGGTCTAGTTGACCATTCTTGAAATATTTGGACACAACACAGATTAAATATTCAGAATAGTGTAAAAGTGATCATTTTGTTATATTGTTAATTGTTGAACTAGCCCTGTTTGGTCATGGCTCATAGCTTTTCAGATAGACATGATCATTTTTTGCCTTTGGGTCAAATTTCATTGCATATTTTTGCATGATAATGAAATCTGTCGCAGTCATCTGTTGATGATGTGCTGGAGAGATAAAAGACAGATGGTGAGCCTTCAGTTATAAAATATATGAAAAATAAAATATTTGTATTGTGATGGAAGAACCTTGTTTTATGCCAAGTCCTGTGTCCAAATACACCTGGAAATGCCAGCATTTAGAGGTGAACACAAACATAGGCTTACAGCCTTATTAAATTGCTATTTTGCCAATTGAATAGAGCTCTATATAAGCATATTTTTTTTTACAGAAGCTTTTAGTTAGTGAAGACCTTGCTTTTGGATAGACGTTCACTAACGAAAAACTTCTGTAAAAAAATATGCTGTGTGCTTATATAGAGCCCTTTTAAATTTGCTGAATCACAATTTATTAAGGCTGTTAATGTTTAAATCTTAAAACGTATCTATTGTAATCTGTGATATCCCCAATAGAGTATTGAGTCTTTCATCACACTCCTCGATAGCGGTTGGCATGTTTCAATCTAGAAGAAAGTTGTGTACATTGAGCTGGAACTAAATTGGAGTTTGCGACATAATGGTGTTGAGGATGTTTTATGTGGTATGAACATGCCCCACTAGTTGCCTTGTGTACAACCAAGCACTGCCAAAGCTTCAATTTATGTTCTGGAAAAATATATGTGTTACATTATAAATCTTATGAAACTGCCTGTTCACCTGTGAAGATGACTATGCTCCTTACTTGAAATACGACTTATATATTCTTAACACCGAAGACCACATTCAACAATATTCTTTTTATTATTTAAATTAACCAATCTTTTAAGGAAAAGGAGAGTTTGATATCACATTCTTGCCTCCAAAAATAGCATGAAGTCTTCAAAGAGAATTTATATATTTATATTCTGTGTTTTTGTTATTATGTTTATGTTGACTAATAGACTTTAATAAAAGATTACTATATATATATATATATATATATATATATATATATATATATATATATATATATATATATATATATATATATATATATATATATATATATATATAGTAATTTAGTAATTATTAATCCATATATATATATATAATGAGTATTGCAATATAATTTGATACCTTTTATATTGGACAAACGTCTTATTTATAATGACGAGCTTTTGAGAGGCTTAACCTCCCTTATATATATATATATAATTATATATATATATATATATATATATATATATATATATATATATATATATATATATATATATATATGTTTTTTTTTGTTTTTTTTTTTTTGTTTTTTTTTTTTTTTTTTCTTTTTTCACAACAGGAGGTATGTAATGTGTTTTGTAGAGTAATGTTGTTGTTTAGTCATTCAGTCATTTCGACTCTCTGTGACTTTATGGACCTCCACACACCAGGATTGTTATGTCTCTTGTTGTGTTGATCTATAAGGCTATCTTGGCAAATATACTGGAGTGGGTTGCCAGTTCCTTTTACAGTGAACCACGATGTGTGTGATGTCCCTGCTATGATCGGCCCATCTTGGGTGACCCTACATAGTATAGCTCACCGCTTTATTGAAGTAAACAAGCTCCTTCACCATGACAAGGTAGCGATCCAGAAGGGGAGAGTTATTTTAGCAAAAAGTTAAAACATGAAATCGTGACTCAGACGAACCAATATGTCCATAGTGTGAACATGAAACAGCCTTGAAACGTCAACTGATTTGTCCTAAATGTACATCCTTATAAGGAACATTGCTTTTCTTAAATACATATATTGCTGTCTCTAAATTCACTATATAAGTTAAAAATTCTGTATTTTTTTCCAAATCACTTAGAGTTGTAAAAATTCCATGGATCTTGTGTATTTCCTCACATTACTACTGCTGACATAAACAACTTATTGCATGTCAAAGCAAAAATCCTTCATGTAAGCAGTTGGTCTTTTCTTAGCTAGCAGAAATTCTGCTTTGGCCTGAAGAAATATATCATAACAGATGTTCGTTGCTTGGTTGAGTGCCACAAGGAAATAAATGGAAGCTGAATTTAAATTAAACAATTCTCAAGAAAATATCTACAATAAAATGTATTAGTTGTTTGCAGTTCTAATGGATATAGATTTCTTTCTCTCTCTGTATGTGTTTACAAGAGATTTAGTGAGTTTGCGATTCTTCCAAGTGAATGTGTGCTATGTAATCTTTCCTCTAACACAAATTGCTCTTATATGACATTTATTGAATATCTGTAATATGTATAAATGTGATGGTAACTGGATTTTGTTGCTACAAAACTTCTGTATGTTACATGATGTGAGCTGATGAAGAACACAATGTGAATGATACTATCACAGCTTAGAACCTCAGTAATAGCCTGAATGGAGCTTGACATCTAGACCAATCAACATGAATATCTTATATACTTTGTCACAACTGCGTCTTCAATTGGGCTTGCCCAGAACATTGTTCTTACCCACCCAGAGATACAAGATGGTTCTTCTTATCCATGCTAGCAGAGATAGAACCAAACCATTATTGGACACTTAGAACAATCACAGGAACACAGGAATTATCGGGTAAAGCAACAGAGTTGGTTGAATCAACCCCCTGAGATCCCAGTTAACCCTGGGCACCACATACTTTTTAAAAACATTTTAGTGAAATAATCCGAAATATTTTGGGCGTACATCATGTACTTGCCACTCATATTGCTCAGTATAGGGGCTGCCACCCCCCTCGCAAAGATTTTCTACCATATTGGCTGCTATATCTATCAAAATTCATTCATGACTTTTGTTGAAACGCGCCCAGAAATACAACTATTACTTATTTCAAGTTTTATTTGTAACTAAATAAAGTCCTGATTTATTGTAATCTGATCTATTTTGTTTTTAGTAGCTGCATGTTTAAAACTAGCATTTGTATTTTCTTACTTATTCAAACAGAGCTGAACATGGACGTTGTATTTGTTGTTTATAGAAAAAGGTAGCTGTTGAAATGAGAATAATTACAATAGGCAGGCTTTGAAATGAATGATTGTGGCATTAATGAAATATTACATTAGTTATTCAGAGTATGAATTTGGAAGTAATGTGCAGGTGTACGTTCATATGTTATATTGTCTACTATAATTAGGAGCTTCAAACAAATAATTTAAAAAACAGACCAAGCCATTTTAACTAATAATATTATTATTCTGGCAGCCATAATGTCAAACATGTGCATCAGTAGAAAAGGATAATATGTTAATTATGCCGGTATAGTAAAAATATATATATAAATAATTATGCAAAGTTTTCAGTACATCTTTTGTCAAGGCCAGTATGGACAAATTCCTATTCTCCAGCTCTGCCTAAAACCCATTTTCTATAAAAGTCCAGGAGAAATATGCTTTGGAGTATGTTCGTTCTGCAGTATATATATTTATATTTACATACATATATTTATATGTGTATAGGTAATATATATGTGTGTGTATGTATATGTGTATATGTATATATATATATATATATATATATATATATATCACATATATAGTTGTGAGCGTACGAGTTGTTGCTAACGCTGCGGGCTCGCGTAGCGAGCCCGCGGCCCTCGCGAAGCGAGGGCCGCGGGCTCGCTACGCGAGTCGCGGCCCTCGCGTAGCGAGGGCCGCGGCTCGCGCAGCGAGCCGAGGCCCTCGCGAAGCGAGGGCACTGCCCGAGGGTCTCAGTTGCTGGCATGGAGCGCCGAAGGCGCTCCATGCCAGCAACTGAGGACCCTCGCGAAGCGAGGGCCTCAGTTGCTGGCATGGAGCGCCGTAGGCGCTCCATGCCAGCACCTGAGGACCTCGCAAAGCGAGGGCCGCAGTTGCTGGCATGGAGCGCCGAAGGCGCTCCTTGCCAGCAACTGCGACCCTCGCAAACTTCACGTCGCAACCCAAACAGTACGACACACACATTACGACACTCGCAAACAACATACGACACACGTTCACACACATTACGGACTCGCAACACTCGGACGCAACTCGCGAACATTAGAAAATGTCAAACACAATACATACACACACCACATACATAAAAAACTTACCTACACCAAGAGGGAGCACCCAGCACCTCAAAAATACAACTTACACCTCGATTTTACTTCAAATAAAACAGTTTAAACACTAAAAAAAAAACGAAGCGAGAGAAAAAATGGCCGCCGAACAAAACGAAAACGAGGCTACAGCACTCTAAACTCGCAAAACACCACAAGAAACTCGCAAAACACCACAAAACAACTACGGATATTCCGATACAAACGTATAACACACATTACTCGACATTTCCCGCCAATGCGGAAGTACACGACTACGCTAACGGTTTGGTCTCGCGCACGCACAGTGTTACACTGCACACATTCAGCACGCTTACACAGCAGATCCACACCACTAATGCTGCAGCAACATCAAAACACATTCACAGCTCTTCCACACAATGCTTTAAAATAGGTAAAGTATATTCATTTATTCATGTATTATATATTTCATTATTACACACTGAACAGCATTAGCTACCTTACAATTTCATTGCCGTCATTTTTTGACGGGCAATTCGCTAGTATATATATATTAATAATCAGTATTGCAGTATAATTTGATACCTTTTGTATTGGACAGACGTCTTATTTATAATGACAAGCTTTCGAGAGGTTCAACCTCTCTTTATCAAGTCTGAAGCAATACTAACATGAGATGGGACTCTCAGTTTGAATAAAAACAGCAGATGCAGATAAAGTGGAAACAGCATCTGACATCATCAGGTAAATACATATAGGGGGAATAAACACAACATAGTATAGGAAACATATATATACACATATACATATACATCAATATGTACATAAAAAAAGAGTACTGTAGTCCATAGTGATATCTTTCCTGTTGGATAAACATCTCACTTAGAGTGCTAAGTCTGTTATGGTATAATAAGAAAAACTTGCATGAAATTGTGATAATGTGTTAGAAAACCCAAGTCCATATTAAGTCCTGTATTTTTTGTGTTGAAGAATGTGATCATCTTAATTTTAAATGCTTTTCTCTCTTTGATGTTTTTACATTTTCCTCTGAGTATTTTGACTTTTAAGTTTTGGATAAAGTGATCATTATGGCTAAAATGGTATCCCACTGGGCTACAATAACTTCATTGTGCTTTCTAATGGAATGTCTGTGTAAATTCATCCTTAAATGCATTTTTTGACTTTTTTCTCCAATGTAACATAAAGTACATTGTATTATATAAACATACATGTGTTGTAATATATGATCAGTGAACACACCTTAAATACTGCTGTGGTCATTTTTATGGTGCTTTGAGCAAACAAAACTTGATAATGGGGCAAATGTTTTCGAAAGTAAAAAAATTAAAAAAATAAACACAGCCTTTACTTTTTTCACTTTGATATGGAATTATTTTTTACTGCAGGTTTCAGTTTTCTTTGCTGAACCTGCTTCTTGCAGCTTCTGTCTTAACAGGGTATCTCTTTGTAAATTATCAAACTTTCCATTAGACCAAATTAATAAGCTGCCAGTTTAGAGATACATTCTTCCCGGAGTATTCAAAGTCTTGACTCAGGAAATAGATCACTGGAAACTAAAATGGTGGATTCCAACGCAGCACAAAATTGCTTCTCAATGTAATGAATTAGATACTATATTTTTGCACATGCTACAGATATGTTTGCATATTTTTAAGTTATTTCTTCAACAAGCAGCGGTGCTTTAAGAGCATGTCTCTAAATATCAGATTGTTTTTTTCATTGCAGCATATGGCAAAAACATAAGCTATCAGGGTGTCTATTTTTCAGAACATTAGGAGGCATAGATTGTAATCTGTAGTTAGTTTTAATGGCCTAACATAGCAGACTAGTAACACTCAGCAATAATTACCTATTTTTTTTTAGTTTTTACTTTTTCTAATAAAGCTTGTCTTTTATATATACATTTATATTTATATTACTTAGAATATCCCCACATAACTTTGGCTGTGTGTGTGTTTGTATAAGATGTTTTTTTCCCTTGTTATGTCTTCAAATTAACGTATTTATCGGCGTATAACACGCACCGGCGTATAACACGCACCTCATTTTAAGAAGTAATTTCAGGGGAAAAAAAATAAATTTCAAATAAAGAACTTTGAAGCAAAATCCTGAACCTCCCTCCTTGTCCTCCCTCCTCAACCCCCCATCCTCAACCCCCTCCTCCACCCCCCATCCTCAACCCCCTCCTCCACCCCCCATCCTCAACCCCCTCCTCCACCCCCCTCCTCAACCCCCCATCCTCAACCCCCTCCTCCACCCCCCTCCTCAACCCCCCATCCTCAACCCCCCTCCTCAACCCCCCATCCTCATCCTCCTTCCTCAACCCCCCTCCTCATCCTCAACCCCCCTCCCCCTCCTCATCCTCAACCCCCTCCCCCTCCTCAACCCCCCTCCTCCTCCTCATCCTCAACCCCCCTCCTCATGCTCAACCCCCCTCCTCATCCTCAACCCCCCTCCTCATCCTCAACCCCCCTCCTCATCCTCAACCTCCCTCCTCAACCCCCCCATCCACAAACCCCCCCTCAACCCCCATCCTCATCCTCCTTCCTCAACCCCCATATCCTCAACCCCTCTCCCCAACCTCAACCCCCCTATCCTCAACCCCCTCCTCACCCTACATCCTGAACCCCCCCATCCTCAACCCCCCCATCCTCAACCCCCATCCTCAACCCCCCATCCTCAAACCCTCCATCCTCAACCACACCCTCCTCAAACCCCCCATCCTCAAACCCCCTCCTCAAGCCCCCCATTCTCAAACCTCCCCTCAACCCCCCATCCTCATCCTCCTTCCTCAACCCCCCTATCCTCAACCCCCCTATCCTCAACCCCCCTCCTCAACCCCCATCCTCATCCTCCTTCCTCAACCCCCCATCCTCAACCTCCCTCCTCATTCTAAACCCCCCTCCACATTCTAACCCCCCCTCTGCATTCTAACCCCCCCCCTCTGCATTCTAACCCCCCCTCCTCAACCTAAACCCCCCCCCCGGTATATGCTAATGACGTGGCGCGCATATGACGTCACATGCGCACCGGGTCAAGGATCGGAGGCCGGAGCAGAAGCAGGTAAGTGAGGGGGAGGTATTTAGAGGGGTTTAGGTTGAGGAGGGGGGTTTAGGTTGAGGAGGGGGGGTTAGAATGCGGAGGGGGGTTAGAATGAGGAGGGAGGTTGAGGATGAGGAGGGGGGAGGGAATATCGGAGTATAACACGCACCTATCATTTGCCCCCTATTTTCAGGGAGAAAAAGTGCGTGTTATACCCCGATAAATACGGTATATATATATATGTATCTATAAACATTTCATAATTTGAAGGGGATGCTCTCTCCCAGAAGATTTGGTATTAATTATGTGCTAGTAGCAGTTTGACTACACTCTTATTAGATAGTGCCTTATTTATTTTACAGCAGAACAAGTCAATGGAGGGCTCTGGTGCTAAATAATTTGGGGGCCCCTCACAACTTCTCTTTATGAGATAGGTGCCAAGATTCAATAAAAAAGTCAAAACATGGTGGTCAGATCCCCCATATGGTGACCAGGTCACCTTTCTATAAAAAATAATTATCTGCCCATTACCTCTAATAAATTCAGAGTCCCCCTTTAACCCAGGCTGCTACCTGTAGTGGGCCCTGGTGCTTTGCAACTGTTGCACAATAGCTGCGGTACTTAAGGGAGAACATATCTTTTTGCAACAGCACACAATCCAGTTTCTATATGCTGCCCTACAATTACACCACAATCTCTTGGTTCATAAGGTGCCATATTTCACTATTTAATACTATATGTACCATTAATTATTTTATATATACAGTATTTTTATATATATATATATATATATATATATATATATATATATATATATATATATATATATACGTGTTTATGTGTGTTTAAAAAAAGAGTCTTAAGAGCATAATTAGGAAAGGAAAAGGACATAAAGAGTCAAGTATTAGTAATGGAAAAAAAGTAAACTTTTTTGATAGTTTGACTGGACCCTGGACCTCCATGATACTTTGGTGAAGGATGTTCATGTGAGATGAGCGATTACATTTCTTGAGAGCAGTGCTTGCATCTGTTAATGACGTGTGTTAGGGAAGGTCGTGTTGTCCATCTTGGTCAGGTCCGATCCTTTAACAAATACTAATCCCCACCCCTCCCTCCCCTGATCGATTAAAAACAAACCTCTCATGAGTGAACTCTCAGGAAGTGATGCAGCAAAGAAATATGGAATCTTCTTTTCATAAACAGTTTTCGAAGATTAGGATTTTCTTTAAAAAGTGTATTTTTATGTTTATTACTTACATAGCTGATAATATTAACTTGTTGCATACTTAATAAGAAGTGCCATTTTTCTTGAACTACAGTGGTTCTTTTTCAATGAATTTTACCATTTTAGGTTATTCTTAAAGAGCATGAAAAACTTACTATATGTTTTGTTATTCAAGTTTTTCCATTTTGTAAAACTTTTTGATGCTCCATTTATAGTGAAATGAGCATCTCATTCATATTATTAGTTATATTATTTGATTTGCTAATTAGGATCACAGTCCGCTTGTCTGTATCTGTAGTGGCCAAAATAGTAAGTAGTAACACATTTACACCAATGTTCTCTTTAAGGGGCCACTTAATTCAGCACAATTTGGACAACAACACAGGAAAGATCTCCTATAAGCATGTTGAAATACTTTTTTCATTTTTAAAGTATGTGCATTGTTCACTGTGAATTCAAATGAAATAGATCCATAAAATCTGTGTTTACATGAATAACAGACTGCCTGAATTTTACTGCATTACTGGAACCAATCAGGTTGCAGGGGTGTGACCCCCATTCAAGTCCATGGTAAGGTTTTTGTTAGGCTGCTTATATTTCCCGTTTGAAGGGATCAGACCTTGTAATAGATTTATTTTTTTGTTGACAGTAAATTCAGTATTCTGCTCTCTTGTTTTTCTAAAATTTTAACAATGCAGACCAGTGCTCAGCTCCTCCAGCTCTGTGTAATGATGAAACGAAAAACAAAATGAACCCTTAACAAATCTATCTGCAGGCATTGAATGCTGGACTCACTTAAAACAGGAAAGCTTTGTGTTAACTGGTCAGTGCAGTGTAGCCTGAGTCCAGGGGATGCTGTGTTACCAATCATAGCCTTCACCATAGAGATGCACTCTGCACTCATCAATCTGTTATTATGCATGCAACAGCCAGTGGGCAGAATAGACTTGTATGTAAACAGAGACTTAAAACTAGATTAGGTAATTCACCCTTTAGTATTTAAAAGCTTTAGCTTTGGAAATGCAGATGTTTAAGGGTAGCTCATCCTACAAACAAGCTTAGTAATAATAACATGTTAGCTGTCATGTTGTACCTGTAAATATTTTAAGTTTGTCAGTTTTGGCTTTGTCTTCAGAAACGGTTATTTGATTTTTCAGCCTAATAACAAGCATTTTTCTTTGCTTACACAATCTGCCTATAGGTTGTATTGAGGTCAGACAATATTCTGCCTTCCAGAGACAGCTAGTCTAACAAGCCTGTTCCTGTTGATCATTTTTAGCCTATCAGTTTTGGTTAGACCCGTGTTGCATGTAGATCATAAGTCAGAATAATGAGAGGGTCAATTATGGAGTACTTGCAGCATTAGGGTTCGGGAATAGCATAACATAATAAGTGCTGCATTTCAGGTTATGTGTTTCACTCAACAGACATCCAACTTATTTGTGGTTTACCTGAACTAATTAACATTATTATTTAATGGAAAACAGAACTGCATGTTAAAATTAAAGATGCTTTGTGAAAGTTATATAAACTTTTTTTTTTCTTTAGATGACAGATCTTGTTATTTAAATTAGCTCATGTATTTAGCTGGTATACTGAGGGTAAATGATATATGCAAGTTTAATGCTCTTTTAATAACAATATAATTACAGGAAGTGCTACTTGTACTGTCTAATTTTGGCTACATGAAAAATATGTACAATTCCTAAATATGTACAATTTCTAAATGTGTACAATTACTAATTTCATGTGTATAATACAATATGCAAAAAGAGTTAGTATTATGAGTAATGGACACTAAATATTGATATAGGTATATTGTATTATACTAGGCAAAAAGAGTAGAGGTGCTCACCTGAGAACAAACAACACCTAAGTAGGTCTGGTTACCTACTCAGAGAGCAGCCTCTTCTAGCTCACTTGTGCCCTTCACAGAGAGAAATATCCTGTAGTATATCAGTCTGGTTTCGCTCAGAAGAGTGACCTAGCCCCGAAATACCAGGCAATTCTACTCTTTTTGCTTAGTTTTTCTCACCTTAAGAGTGATATGGGTAACCAGACGTGGACTTCCTCACTGTGCCTTAGGGAGTACAGCTGCATCTCACAGAGGCCGAAACGTATGTCTTGGGTTTACAGGAAATTTCTCCCTGCGAACAGCACAAGTGAGGTAAAAGAGGATGCTCTCTGAGTAGGTAACCAGACCTAGAGAGTTAAGTTTTAATATTACTTCCCAGTTGATAGTAATAAAAGAAAGTGCTCCTAATTGTACAACTTTTTCTCTCCTTCGCTCAACTCTATGAATATCATAGAAGAAGCAATCCTGGTTATACGTGACCAACCTTAGGTTGTATCTGGAGAGTGCAAATATATTTTGTATCCTTTTAATCACAATAATATGATATATATACATACATACATAAATTAAAAGTGTCAGAGAAGTTCACTTTAGGTCTCCAGGTACTAAAAGATCTCCATGAAGAAAAAAGATTAAAAAAAGTACAAAAATAAAAATAGAGAAACTCCTATGAAGAAAGTTTTATATAACAGTAAATAATGAGATACATATACCCTAGAGGGAAATAGTCCTGTAACACAACAAATAAAAACTAATACAAGAAAGAAATCACATCTATGTATTTAACTACGATAAAATAATAATGTTATCTTTGAAACGCTAGGTATTTTATAAAGTCCATTTCGGTCAATAGGCTGAATTCACTATGCAAATTCTGCACTTATAACAAAACTGCCATTGTGAAAATGTGACAATTCAACATTATAATATGGCAAAATCCAGTAAAAAAAAAAAAAAGTAGTGTAAATGTGATATATAAAAATTATACATTTTCTAAAACTTATCTACCATATATGTTTTTAAGTAAGTACCCTAAGAAAAAAAAATTACACTTCTTTCATGGATAATAATCATACACTGCTCTTCATTGTAGTTTTCAGATTCTCCCTCTTGGAGATACCAGCTTACATACTCACTTGTGGTGGCTTACGGGGGCGTTCTCAGGATGAAAGTCCTTTGAGCTGTATTGAGGACAGACGTTTCTCCGGTTTGATATTGTCTCCAAGGATCTTCCTGACTTCATTCTTGTAGCTGTGTAAGATAAAATGTGCCTTTTGCTCAGGAAAGATGTGCAAAGAGATATTTTATATTCAACTCTGAGACGTACAGGAATCTTTTATTATTCAATGCTGACAGTTTCTTGTTATGCAACTAGCTTCCTCCCACAGAACTTAGACATGTCCAGCAGTTTGGAAACTATAAATGTCGGTAGCACTCTACTTGCTGATACTACTAGCAATCTTGGTTAAGGGAGCAAACAGTCTGAATTTTCCTGTTTTCCTGTTGAAACTTTGGCCCTTTATAGTGGGTAGATAATGGATCAAGCCCCACAGTTGTTTAAAATATGCTCAAGCCATAAAAGGTGTTCAATTTAATTTAATTGCAATATCCTATGAAATAATGATCAACTTGCTTAAAATGCTAACTTAGGGCCCTATTAAATTCTCCCTCGTAGTTCTCTCGGTGCTCGCAAAAGGCAGTTTTCCTGCTGTTTGCGAGAACCGAATCTCTCGCAGCCTGCTTTACGATATGACTGCGAGAAAATGGCCGAGAATAGGCTCCGAGAGAGCTACGTAGCCTTAAATCTATGCACGAGTCTCTCATATCGTAAGAATCCCTACGTGGACAAAAAGTCCACGCAAGGGATCCGAAAGCCTCTACGTGCTGCCTCGGAACAGACCGAGACAGCAGTGTGAGGCTCCCCCCTGCACCCTATACACATCCCCATGCTGCAGGGGTCTCTATCAGGACCCCTGCAGCACCCCCACATTAACCCCTTGCAGCGGGGGTCCCCGATCTGCATAGATCAGGCCCCCCGCTGCATTTAAAACTTTTAAATTCCCCGCCGCGGCTCCTTAAAGGGACCGCGGCCCACTATTACCCAATCCCGGCCGCGGCACTTAAAATTAACCCCCCTCTATGCTGGGGGTCCCCATCGGGACCCCCGAAGTGTCCCCACATAAACCCATTGCAGGGGGGGGCCCCGATCTGCATAGATCAGGCCCCCCGCTGCATTTAAAACTTTTAAATTCCCCGCCGCGGCTCCTTAAAGGGACCGCGGCACACTATTACCCAATCCCGGCCGCGGCACTTAAAATTAACCCCCCTCTATGCTGGGGGTCCCCATCGGACCCCCGAAGTGTCCCCACATAAACCCCCTGCAGCGGGGGGCCCCGATCGGCACCGATCGTGACCCTGCTGCAATTCAATTTTAAATTTCCCGCCTCGCGGGTCCTCAAAGGACCGTAAAGGTCCTGAAAGGACTCGCACTAAAAATATTAACCCCAGGCAACTATAATTACCCCATTAACTCATGATGGTCAATACAGACCACCATAAGGCTCTATTTAACCCATTAACTCATGGTGGTCAATACAGACCACCATAAGGCCTAAATTAACCCATTAACTCATGGTGGTCAATACAGACCATGTTTTGTACTGTAGGTTTTTTGTTTTCTGTTCTGTAGGTTTTTTGTTTTCTGTACTGTAGGTTTTTTGTTTTTTGTAATTAGAGTGTTGGGGAGGTTTATTAGGGGGTAGGTAGTGTAGGTAGGTAGTGTAAGTGTTAATAGATAAGTGTAGAGGGGGGTTAGTTTAGATTAAATGGTTTATTGGGGGTTATAGTGTAGTGTTTGTAGTTAGTGTCATGATGGTCCTTGAGGACCATCATGGCACTTATGTGGTTAATGTTGGGTTGTAACAGGCCCATAATGGTAATAATATACCCTTATGGGACTGATGGGGTTAAATAGAGCCTTATGGTGGTCTGGATTGACCATCATGAGTTAATGGGTTAATTTAGGCCTTATGGTGGTCTGGATTGACCATCATGAGTTAATGGGTTAATTTAGGCCTTATGGTGGTCTGTATTGACCATCATGAGTTAATGGGGTAATTATAGTTGCCTGGGGTTAATATTTTTAGTGCGAGTCCTTTCAGGACCTTTACGGTCCTTTGAGGACCCGCGAGGCGGGAAATTTAAAATTGAATTGCAGCAGGGTCACGATCGGTGCCGATAGGGGGCCCCCGCTGCAGGGGGTTTATATGGGGACACTTCGGGGGTCCCGATGGGGACCCCCAGCATAGAGGGGGGTTAATTTTAAGTGCCGCGGCCGGGATTGGGTAATAGTGTGCCGCGGCCCCTTTAAGGAGCCGCGGCGGGGAATTTAAAAGTTTGAAATGCAGCGGGGGGCCTGATCTATGCAGATCGGGGACCCCCGCTGCAAGGGGTTAATGTGTGGGGGCTGCGGGGGTTCCTATGGACCCCTGCAGCAAGGTGTTCATGTGAGGACACTTCGGGGGTCCCGACGGGGACCCCCGCATTGAGGGGGGGTTAATTTTAGGTGCCGGGGAGGGGTATTCGGAGTACCCCCACGGCAGGGCTTATGTGGGGGACTGCCGCGGAGGTCCCTTTTAGGACCCCCGCAGCAATTGATGAGGAGTGGGAGCCTGCGATATCATCTCGCAGGCTGTCACTCCTCATGTAACTTTACGCAGTGTAGATACGTACGGCCCTGCTGCGTAGCTCATACGTTGCTCGCAGCAGGGCTAATTTAATAGCATTGTAAGTTAGAGAAACTTTGCAGTACGTAGGGCTTAAGTAGAAGCCTCTTATTTACGAGGCTGGAATTTAATAGGGCCCTTAGATTTTATATGGTAAGCGCAAAATATTGTCTTCTCATATACATTACTTTTAGGGAAGGTTTAGTCGCTATATATAAAGCCAATGCATTTTAGAACTTTCTCTCCGATTACATATTAATTGGCAGAGAACCAATGATTTTAATAATCATCCTCTTATACAGTACTTGTCACAGTTTACAAAATAGTGGTGATTCAATTTTGAAGTCACAGCGAGTTCTTGGTTTGAAGCCCTTTCACATAGAAAGAGCTGGCAGTTTGGATATAGCTAACTCACTCCATCAGCCAAATCTTGCCGAAACTTGCTGCCAGGAACATTCAGCTGGTCGATTCTTTGGTGTAAGAGGGACAGGATATTGATACATGAAACTCTGCAGAAACTAATGGTACCAGTTAGGGTTGCTAAGCATGCATTGAGTATGTCAAATAAGAGTCTATATCTGCAAAGTTTGATTAGCCATTTTAATTTAACAGTAGTATTGGTGTGTACATCGTCGTAATCAAATTTACTGTTTTATAGATGAGGACCATTCAGGCATAACATATTGCCTCTCATTAGAGATGGAAAATTGGAAATGAGGCAAGGATAAGCCCTTGTGGGGTATTCATAATATTCAGCCAATCAGAGGAGAGCCTGATTCTGGCCGTCAGCACCAACATTCTGACTTTTAAAGTGGTTTGTGTGGCACAGGTACAACAAATAAAAAGGAGTAGGATATCCGTGATTGCTCCAGGTATATTTAAACAGAATAATAGCAATATACAGAAAAACTTTTATTATTCATGTAACCCCCTACTCCAAGTGACTCCATTGCTGGCCAGCATGGATCGAGAACCTTAATTGTAAAGGGCAACAATAGCTGCCTAGGCTGGGCCACAGAAATACAGAGATTTCCACTCGACTAGACCGTGGGAACTTACATAACTTAGACAGACTGACCCACATAGCTTTAAACACTTACCCCCTATTCCTAGGAATATGGGACTCCTGGCTCAACTATTCGCAAGCAATCACAATTATATAAAACCTATAATCCCCACAATTCTAACAAATAACAAATTGTTACTAAAATTGGCTGGACTCGGAATCCCTGGTGGTGGCTCCAGGAGCTGGACAGGTAAGCAAATTATAAGCAACACAGGATATCACTTTCAATGCAAAAATAAACTGTGAACCGGACACACCTAATAGCACAATCAACCAAGACTCGCTCAAGGGTATTTCCCCCGCTGCCCCTCCCCCTTTTATATTTGTATTTTTTAGTTCTTTATCGTAGGCATTTTATTGTAAATCTAATACCATAAACTGCTAAAGTTTGTTAAGTTATAACATAATTGATATTTAAAATGAAAAAGGAAAATATGGAAAGAGTATTGCAATACAGCAAGATAGACTATAAAAACTTATTGTGTAAAAATAACATCTTTAATTGCGAATTGTTACGTTTATTGAAATTACAATAATGTCTGTTACACAACATTTATGCAATAATAAAAAAAATATTGAAACTAAAAAGAACTTAGATAATAATGTGACTGGTTGGCAAAGTAGTGCCTTGGTGAAATTATCATCCAGTGTGAGTTGTTAATGCAATACTTACACTTGTGGGGACTATTTTGCTGGCAAATATAAATGCAAAAGCCAGAAACACATTCCAAATTTGGATATTTTTCCTGTTTGAGATAAATTTACAAGTAATTTATTCCATATATCCCAATCCATTTTTTTATGAGCATACCTTGTATAAATCTATGAAATCCTTCCCCTTTCTCTCCTAGCAGTGCCATTTATTTAATATTTTTTGTCTTTGTTATTAGTTTTTAACTGTTGTTGGAATTCGGGAACTTTTACATTTTAGTGGTTGTTATACTTTTTTTATTTTTCTGTGCAATATTTTTTCTTCAGAATTTAAGAAACAATTACATATTTATGAGCTAATTGTAAGCAGATTTTCAGATCTATGTGAGTATCAGTAACCGTAAGTATAACTGGATTACAGTGTGACTCATAAATTGTTTGAGAATTACAGGAGAGGCCGGCTAATGAAACACAGAGATTTGGAACAAAAAAGGCAGCGTAATCACTCCCTGGCAGTATGTAAAACTGACTAGTATACATATTTTAATATTTTGTGTTTTTGCAGCACACATATGCTTTACCTAATCACACCTAGCTACAAAGTATAGCCACGATTTTCATGATATTCAGATAATATATGGATATTACAAGAAGAAAATGTATTCCTTAAAACCCCAAATTGTTAATAAAAGAAAAGAAATTAAATACAGCAGAATAAAAGAGTATTTAATGCAGAGACACCATCCATATTAAGAAAGGTGATTCATATTTGGCAGGTTGTAAATCTTTCTCTTTCCTGCTGTGGTTATAAAATAGTGTTAACATTTTTATTCTCACACATGAGTGTTTTTATTGCTGAAATGATTTCCAAATTAGATCTGCAAAATGCCATATTGGTGTTTATTTAGCAGCAATGAAGTAGAAAAATATAATTTTGTCTGTTAAGATCACCAGCCTAGAAGCTTGGCCAAATTTTCATACACCAGCTGAAAAAGTAATGGCTCACTTGCTATTGTTTTATGTAAATATTGACAATTCTTTGACTTATTTGTACTCTTTCAATAGTCATAACCCATGAAGGGCAAGTCAAAAAGGACATAACATTGACATAACAATGAATATTGTTGGCTATATGTTTGTACTTAGATACAGTGTTTATAAAAAAACTGGATTGGCCATAGATTGAAAAATATTGTACAAAAATACCAGCTACAATATTTGTATGATATATTTTAGTGAACACATAAAGTAAACTTGTTTCCCAACTTGAGCAGTAAAGAGTGAGAGATTAAGCTAAAATTATTCTCAAACTAAATTTAAATTGATTATTAATAATAATTTTTATTATTAAAATTACAGTAAATTTTAAGTCAGATTTGTAATTGTTACCTGTTAATCAGCCTTTATGATCCACCCATCAATGATGATTGAAACTAACAATTAATTGCTAAAATTCTTACTGTTGTTTTAAATAATATTATACTTGGAACCTCAGCTGTGTCCCTTTAAATTTTTCTCAGTAACTCACTTAATCAATCTGCAAAAAATTAGTTTCCAGTTATTATGGTGTTATAGAAGGTTAGAGATCCAATAGATTTTATGTTATAGGAGTTCTTTCTTCAGTTTTTTCCAAAGCTACAGACTAGTATCTGCATATTAGATCTATTTGTTTAGACATGAACATATGTTACTATAATACAGCACAGCATATTACTGGAAAAACATAATTAAGTGGTTCACAAAGACAACTTTCAAGTCCAAGTTAAAAATAATGCAACCACTGATTTAGAGGATTCCTTTAAATATTTTGTGGGATTTAAAAATTTACTTTGTTATTTCAGAGATGTCTCACAATTTATATGCTCCCTCTGAGTGTAACATAATTTCATAGTTGGAACTGTCTAATGGGGGCTTCAGCTCCCCACCAAATATGGAGAAGTAACTGGCAATCTAGGCAAGTTCAAAAACTTTGATATAGTGTAGATAGTTATTCTTCAGTAATTACTAAATAAGAAGTACAGTTGTTCACGTAAAATAGTAAAATGCTAAGATATGTAGCTGCAGAATTCAGTGGCATAAATTCACTCAGATTGGCTTTCTGTACATCAGTGTCACTCAACAGAGGACCTTGCCCCTAAGTCCAATGAAAAAAAAAGGATATGAGGGATGGAATAAGATAGATTGTGCTCGACATTATTCTACGACAACCACTTCCTAGAGTGTTCAAGTAAATTTTGCCTAAAACATGAATAAAAAGAAAGTCTCTGTAATAACTGAAATCAATTCTCATACTGAAGACTTGTATTTGTGTATATATCCCATTAAACATGTTAATTGGTTTCAGTGTATGTTCTCTCTACCAACCAATCTCCCACCATCCAAGTAAAAGAACAACAGAGGCTCCCAGTGGTGAAAGCGACATTATTAGCCCCTGTAAAACGATAATGGCAGACAGAAATTAATTAAAAATGCATGAATTGTCATGCAGCATTTTATTAAGAATTGATGAAAATTTGTTTTGGAATTCTGTTTTCCCATCTGAAAGCTCATTAAATATTCAGCTAGTTCTAGCAAATTGTTTTTTTTTTGTTTTTTTTCATGAAGTTGTACACAGTATCTCTCCGTTCATGTAAGCTTTAGAGGCTTTTTGTTGTCAGATAATTAAATCCTTCTGGTCTGCATCAGTATTTTAAATCAATGATGCATTAAATAAGGTATTGGGAGAGTACCATTGCAGATAACGTGTTTCTATTTATATTACTAAGTTTGAGACATTGAAGGAACATTTTGAGGAAGACATAGCAATACTTGAATACAATTAAACCAGTTATATGTCAAACATTTCAATTATGATTGGTGGAAGTACAAATGGATGTCTGCTTTAGTAAAGCCTTCATGTGAACTTGACTCGCATACAGTACTTGTATGCCAAGTATGAATTTTGTTGGTAAGTTATTGAGTGAATATAACTGGGGAAATAAGTCATGTATTAATCTAATCATCATCTATAATTATTTTTGTATTTTTGCTCCAGAGCTATCTACAACAGTACAGTAAATACAATACCGTATATAAGGCTTACGACATTGCAAATTTAGTTTCGGAAATGAAAGACATTTGTGCCCCTACTCCTGAGACCTTGCAACCTACATCAGTTGATTGAAGTTGAGGTACCTGCTCCTGGGAATTTACAGTTTAGAGGAAATTATATGAATTTAGGTCCTTGGTTGTAGCTGAAGTCCCTGCTTTTGAGGCAAAACAATCTAGAAGAAATTCTACAAATTGAGTTCCAAATTGTAGAGAAAGTTTTTAGAGTTGAGGATGATTCTGAGATCTAACAATGTAGAGGAAATGGCTGATGTTTAGGTCCTTGCTCCTGAGACATTGGAGCCTCTGTTCTTGGGAGTTTACAAAATTAGATTATTGGTCTTGTGAGAAAAGAAGGGTGAGGAGATGCATAGTGCAAAGGATATGGTATACATTTACATATCCAACCGGAAGAAATAGTTGTATGATTCTGTAATTCAAATAAAAATTCCCATAATGTTTTCTGTTTTTTCTGATCTCTGTAATCTTGAAAGGAACATCACTTCCTCTCATTCCCTTGTGATTGAAGCACTTACCAATGCTTAGGGGCAGTATATTCGTGCTTACATGTCATACATTAACAAGTGTACAGAAGAAAACAGAGTGGCATCTCCTCTCTACTTCCACTCAGCAGATCTCACACACTTATAAACTAGAATACTTACATTTTATATGATCTACATCTCAGTTTAAGCCGATCTATAAATGCAGTTCTTAAGCTATATGTATTCACTGTATGTCCTGACTGTAGGTGTCAGCATTCCTTTAAATAAGAGACAGCAAACAATATAAACAAAAAATGCTCACTAATCTAAATGACTATGCATCACACTTGTAGCAATCCGTTATAGCACAGTAGTGACCGACGGGTCCACCAGGATCAAATTTGTTTCATTTAAGATGTATTTTGGAAGCCCGTTTCCTTTGTGTTTGAAGGCATTAGGAATGCGGTGGTCAAGCTTTTTTCTTATAAATGTAAGTTGTGTAGAGAGAGATAAGTCACAAACCATTCTTCCAAAAAATTACCCTGTCCTTATACTTTCTTTAGTTCTGAAAACAGTTAAAGTGCCATTTACCTCTTTCTGGTGTGAACGAGCACAAGATTGTATGTTAAAATGATCTGTTATTTTTTTAATTCTATTAATGACAGCTAAAAAATTAAAAGTTTTAGGTCTGTTTATAAAAACACTGTGTTTTGCCGACTGACTCTTCCATGATTTGTCTTCACTGCACGGTTCTGTAAACATTATAATGTTTGCAGAACCGAGCAGAGAAGACAAATATTTTTGCAGCTTTTCCCTGAACTCAGGATTGCAGCAGGAGCAGTTAACTCACAACAGACCTATTTAGGTGTTTCCAGCATTCCTTTCTCTGCACAGATGCATTTTTGAAGGGTTAACTCTTTTTTTTTTTGTGAATTTTCAGTGCACATAGTTGTTGTTTTGGGTCTGTCTGAGGGCTTGCTAGTAACTCATGTTAACAGAGATTTAATTTATTAATTTCTCTGTGAAAAATGCATGTATTTAAAAAAGTCAAAGTATTTCAACATGCTTTTCGGAGATATTTACCATGGAGTGCTCAAAATAGTGCTGAATGAAGTGGCCTTTAACCAGATTAAACAGTAATCATCCTGCTTTCATGGCTTTTAATTAGGAAATATCACATATAATCACATATAATAGTTGTGGATCTGAGACTTTGTTGGTAATGCTCAGAAATGTTGCGAAGCCCGCGGGACTTAGAGGCTGCAGCAATGAGCGATGAAGGCGCTCATTGCAGGGCTTGCGATGAGTGCCACAGGCGCTCATCACGAGGCCCGCGGGACTTAGAAGCAGCTGCAATAAGCGCCAACGTTGCTCATTGCAGGCCTCGCGATGAACACCGCAGGCGCTCTTCACAAGGGCCTGCAGGACTTAGAGGCTGCAATGAGCGCGAAGACCCACAGGACTTTAAAACAGCCTACATATGAGCACAAAAGGCACTTATGTCAATGTCTGTGATCACAGATGAAACGCGTAGCACTCCCGCTTATCGCAAGGAACGCAGGCAGGTAACTGCAAATACTCCCCAAACCAGCCAAATAATAAAAAAAGAAAAAACACACTCACACACAGCACAGGGGGGAGAGCCATTAAGCCATTAAGTGAGGTTGCAAGCTAATTGAGCCATATTTGGAGTTTTTCGTCGATAGAAAGGAAAAAATTGTGAACCAAAACATTTAAAAATTCTCAAAACGAGGCCGAAGCCATTAACAATTACCCGAACAACGGCAGGCAGTCGGGATTAGAAAATACACAACGCAAATGCCAAGAACACTTACACAAACAAAACCAGGCATGTGGGACTTAGAAAATAAAACCAATGGCAGTCAGCTCTCACCATGCAAAGATTCAGCAGAGACATAGAGGAGAAACACACAGGGAAGGTACAGGGGGGCGATGGTGGAAAGAAACACATGCCATTCCCAAGCACAACATTTGCAGATTGCCAAGGCCTGCAATGAGCAGCAAAGCCTTTAGAGCTCATCGTGAGACACGTAAAGTAGATGGGAGGAGAGGCTCGCAATGAGCGCCGACGGTGCTCAGCGGGCAGAACATCGCATTGTGTGGCAAACAGCATTACCAGGCTTCAAATTAAGGAGAGTAGGGGGGAAATGAGACACAAGGGTGGTAGTAGACCGGGGGGAGGGGCGGGGTGCTCACGATGAGCGCCGAAGGTGCTCACATTGGGTGGCAAAAAGCATTGTCAGGCTTAACATTTTATTCCCGTCATTTTTGACTGGCAAGTAGCTAGTGAAAATAAATAAAACAAAACTAGTCTGTGTAATCCTTCTCACAAAATATTTTTAGTACATTAAATAGAAAAATAATATTTATTCTGAACGTTACTGCTTAGAAGTCATAAAGGCTGGCCCATTACAGTGACCTTTAACCCAGACCAGTGAAAATAAGAATATGTTTCTTAAGGACTGGATAATTCTAATAATAAAAAGAGTTTCCATGTAAAAAAAAAAAAAAAATCTAACACAAACAACATTAGTATGTAGTTATTATAAAATGTTGCTTGAAGCCTGCTTTTTGTAGCTAAAGTGACAAATGCTGAGTTCATAGTCTGTAAAGTTGTATTTATATATCTTGTCATCTTTATATAATCAAATTGTCATTTCTCTATTTCCCATACAATTTTTTTCAGGGGCACTTGTTTAAACAGCAATTTTACTTGCTTCTACAGTTTTTTTAGAATTTATCCGAGCTGAGCTACTGCCAAAGAAACTACTTCTGTTACCAAAAGAAATCCACTACAACAAAAATAGCATCAAAATGGCCATCGGTAATAGTGTTACTAATAGACCAAAGAATGTCACAAAGGATCATTGAAGGAAATACAATGCTTAAAGGGATATTGACATACTGTATATGTTCCCTCACATACAAATTATGTGTGTCTACTGAAATAAAATACTGGTTGTATCAATATTTCTCTTATCAGCTTATTTGAATAAAGGGACTAGGATATTGAATAGTGCTTCAGTGCCAAATATATATAGTTCTGAAAGCTAAAAGCATCTAATTACAACATTTTCTATAGAGAGAAAGAATTTATAAATGTTAGTGTATTTTCTTGTTTTTGCAAATGATGCTTTGTTAGTTGAATAAATCAATTCAGATGTTTAATTGGAACATGGACACCATTTTATACAGAATGATCACTCTATCCAAAACCTAAAAATCGAAATTGGACCTATCCTGTTATATGTACGGACAAGAGGTTCATTTAGGATGTACGCATGGGAAGCGCTCCTGACGAGCTGGAGGAGGGTGTCCTGCTGGAGGGTGACATGCACGGTCTGAGGTAGAGAGAGAGCTGGAGGAGGGTTTTCGGCTGGACGGTGACATGCATGGTCTGAGCTACCGAGAGAGAGCTGGAGGATGGTGTCCGTCTGGAGGGTGACATTCACAGTCTGAGGTAGAGAGATAGAGCTGGAGGAGGGTGTCTGGCTGGAGGGGGACATGCACGGTCTGAGCTACAGAGAGAGAGCTGGAGGATGGTTTCCGGCTGGAGGGTGACATTCACGGTCTGAGGTAGAGAGAGAGCTGCAGGAGGGTGTCCAGCTGGAGGGTGACATGCACGGTCTGAGGTAGAGAGAGAGCTGGAGGATGGTGTCCGGGCTGGAGGGTGACATGCATGGTCTGAGCTACAGAGAGAGAGAGAGCTGGAGCGCTTCCCATGCGTACATACAGTATAACAGGATAGGTCCTCAAAACCCTCAGAGGAAAAAAAAATTTTTTTAAAAAAAATGTGCATGAGAGAAAAGCATTTGAAATAAAGACGATCACATTCTTCAATACTAAAAATACAGGACTTAATATGGACTTGGGATTTCTAACACATTATCACAATTTCATGTTTGTTTTTTGTTTGTTTTTTTCTTATTATTTTACAATAACAGGCTTGGCACTCTTAGTGAGGTGTTTGTCCAACAGGAAAGATATCACTGTGGACTACAGTGCTCTATTTTTCATGTATATATGTTTCCTGTTGTGTTTATTCCCCCTATATGTATCTACCTGATGATGTCAGATGCTGTCTCCACTCTCTCTGCATCTGCTGTTTTTATTCAAACTGAGGGTTCCATCTCATGTTAGTATTGCTTCAGACTTGATAAAGAAAGGCCAAACCTCCCGAAAGATTGTCATTATAAATAAGATGTTTCCTTAATGCAAAAGGTATTATAATACTAATTAACTTGTTTTAGACATTCAAATGTGAACACAGATGTACTATTTATTTACTGTACAGTGGAGGGCTTCTATCGTTCTTTTGCCCACCATATATTAGATGATTGTTGTGGTGAACTACCTACTCATAAGGTCCACAACACAAGCTGAGATCCCGCTCCACGCTGATGATAGCAAGTAAGCTTGAAAAAGCTGTGTGTGGATCGGATTCCCAGCTTGTGTATAATCCAACCTTGGCTTTGCATAAAAGCTGTGTAATGCAGCGGGCATAAGCTTAAAGGAAGCCATGTTTGAAATGGGCTATGGATTGAAGAGCGAGGCATTTGTGAGCACATTTGCATGTGCCTGCTCAGCTTCCCAGAATGCAGTGTAATAACTGTTTTTTCTCACAATTCTAAACTGGAAGCAGGTTTTTTAACTTGTTTTAGACATTCAAATGTGAATACGGATGTACTATTCATTTATTTATTTATGTATATATATATATATATATCACATATATAGTTGTCAAAATCCGTTGGTAATGCAACAGGGAAACTGCGGCCCTGGCAAGGAGCGCCGAAGGCGCTCCTTGCGCTTGTGGAGATGAGCGCAGTACGGGCTCATCCCTACAACCCCCGTACGACTTTCGGACTGCATTTGCGGATGCTCCCACATCGGGTGCAATGAGCCCAAGACTCATTGCACACCGCAAATGCCGACAAAATACCCAATGACTAAATATGGACTTGCACAAAAAATACGACCCGCGGGACTGACAAAAAAAAAATTGCGGACTTACAGAAAAATGAATACGACCCGCGGGACTTAGAAAAAATACATTACGGACTCGCAAAAATACGACCTTAACGGACAACCCTCGCACAGCCGAAAACATAAAAAATACAATAAATACACACAAACAACAAACAAAAATAATACCCACAGCAAGGGGACACACACAGGATGTCTGCAAGACAGGTTACACGTCGATTTCAGTAGAATTAAAAAAAAAGTTTAGACACTCCAAACTCCCCTAAGCGAAAAAACGTCTGCAAAAAAAAAACAAAAAAAAAACAAGGCTACATGACCCCTAAAAAATGCCAGGCACATACGACTTTTACTAAAACCCATATGGCCTACAACATACACCATTAGCAAGGACGCTAAATCATCCGAACCCGCATACCACATACACATTCGGCGCCATTT
Organism: Discoglossus pictus; assembly: GCA_027410445.1. Lineage (NCBI taxonomy): Eukaryota > Metazoa > Chordata > Amphibia > Anura > Alytidae > Discoglossus > Discoglossus pictus. The sequence goes on from CM050166.1 coordinate 342,751,836, forward strand.
TACAACACTACCTTACAGAATGTGGAAGTACCCAGCTACACTAACTGCTTCCCCTCGCGCACGCAGCCTATTTACACTGCACACATTGCTGACACTTACACCTCGGCTCAACAACACTGCAAATCTACATTGGATGCTGCAGGAATATCAAAACAGAATGTTAGCTCTTCAGACCATTGCTTGCTGCATATATTAATTACAAATAAGTAAGGTATGATTTAATTTATTTAGTAATTAATTATCATTAAAACATACACATATACAACACACCACTATACACGATCGCAATCAACGGCGAAGGCGCTCATTGCCAGCCACACGATGAGTGCCAAAGGCGCTCAGCACCAGACTCGCAATGAGCGCCGAAGGATCTCAGCCGACCAAAACACTTACTGTCTGGGGCAATCAGCATTACCTGCCTTACAATTGTATTGCCCCGTCATCTTTGACCGGCAGGTCGCTAGTATATATATAGTGACAGGGCCGGCCTTTGGCTACCGGTTGCTCCTGTGATTTTCCCATAAACCACTGAGTCCCGATATACTTTTATCTTTGCTTTAATAAAGTGTTTCAAAACAAACAATAGCTTAACTTCAGCATAAAAGAAACATCTACACAAACGGGCTTGCTTATTTTCAAGAACACCCCAACTAGCCCGGAGACTGCGTCTCGGTCTGCAGGTAAAACAATACCTTTTCACACAGAGGGGTGATAACTTTAAGTCCAGTCTCTCTCTCCTCTCCTCTTAGAACAAACAGTCTCTCTAGTACATCTGTTTGCAGTCACACAGACTGATCCTCTTAAGTGTAGCTCCCCGTGCTGCTCTGGCACCCACTCTGTAAGTCCTGCCAGGTCCTGTTCTGGAGCTCTGTCTCTTTCTCCTCCCAGGTCACACTGAAATCCTTAGTGTCTCTTGTTCTGATGCTGGCTGTACACTCCAGGCAAGTGTCTCTCTGTGTGTGTATATATATATATAAAATCTCATGTTTATATAGCACTTACATATTCCATAGCACTGGGGTATAGTAAAATATGCGTGTGACATTATGTAATTTTACAAATTGATACAAAAGCAGCGGATGACCCTGCCCTTGCGCTAACAATCATACACTTTTATACTACTATATATATATATATAATCATTTCTAAAGAGAAAACAAATACCGTCATCCTTATTTAAATTGACCTCTCAAAAAGATACAAATAACACTTAGATAAAAAAACATAATAAACATTTATTATTATTTATTAAAAACAATACCCCTTTATACTTTATGTTACAGAAAAGGTGTTTGTGCTGCTAAACCAGATGTTAATCTTGTTGACACTTTTAATTTGCACAAAAGCTCATATTTATGGAAATATATTTAACTTTTAATGCATATATATATATATACTGTATTAGATGCTGGAGTGTAAATAGTCAAGGAAGCAAATGCTGGAAGACACTTATCTAGAGCAGCAAAAATGTTAAATATACCAATGATGACTACTTGTTAAACCTTTACAAATAAAAGATAATAATAATAAGCCAATATCAGCTGACTGAGTTTTCCCCACAATTCCCTGTTTGTCTGTATATACATGTCATAATAATGTACTTTTACTATGTACTCTGTAACAGATTAAAAGCGCTGTCTTCCTTACTTACTAGAGTATCATGTTAGAGCTTGCCAAAACAATTATAAATCCCTTGAGGGATATTTTCTTCCTAAAATTTATAGTACATGGAAGCTTTTTCCAAGAGGCATGAAAACATAATTTGATTCCAGTTTAATTTGCATTTTTGGCAATCTGGTGCAAAAAGGCATGATTTAACACAATAACATTTTGGAAGATGTTAGCATTACTGTGGAACTGTGCCATTTACTGTGGGGGAATGCATAATGAAATCTTCAGAAGCACTACCATGTATTTTGCAACTAAGGAAACAAACTGTGCTCACATAATATCTTGGAAGACATTTTCATTGTGTACTTGCTTTATATTCACCTTTTCTAGTTTTTGTTTATTTTTATATTGAAAACAAATCAACATGTACTTTTATAGTAGTTAAAGAACCAGTGTACAATGAAAAAATGTATATGTCTAATACATTTGAATCTGATTAGGAGCATAATCAGACATAGAAAAATGGCATAATGCTAGTTTTTAATTAGAAAACAGGAACATGGCTTGCAAGTCATCCTTCCAACTGCCGGATTCAGAGTTTAGTAATGGGAAAGGGGTAGATGTCAGATAATAAAAGCTTCATTCATGTTACAAATCCCCATTTACTATTTATTTATCTTCCCTCCCTCTTCACCCCTTCCTCCACTGATAGATTACCACACACATAAACTACCAGGAATGCATTGTCTATACACAAAGAGAGTCTTCAAAAACAGTTTTTCGCTAAAGAAAATGCTACAGTTGCCAATGTTGTTATTTTGTTTCATACTTCACAAATGTGTAATCTTTCTGACACTGCAATGGTCCTTTAAAGTTGCCAAAGGTCCTTTAACTTTTGGCCCAACCAGCTCATAGACTTCAGTGTCTGTGACAAAAAAATTATATTAAAATGTCAAGTTCTGCTCTCTATAAGCATGGAGGTGTAACTGCTAGTCTAAGCAAGTTTCATGACTTTTACTAGAATTGCTTTTTAATACAAAATGAAGTTAATTTTAGGTGGAACTTGTCCTTTAATACATGTTTAATGTTTTTAAAACCACAATAGAGTACCAATTTCAGCAGATTATACAGATATGTTATTGTGAAGTGTATTGTGGTTTTGCTTTTAGTGATATTGATTTTATTTGTCACAGAATCCTTGATATGCAAGTATTGCATTTAATAATAGTGAGCATCCATCAAATCTACAATATGCTTTAGTGAGAGTCCAGAGAAATCATTTTAAGTGATTGACGAAGGGTGGAATATTCAATTGATTTTGCTACAAGATGGAATTTAACTAGTCTTCAGGTACTTAGTTTAAAAAAAATATATAAAACTATTAAAATCATCTTTTAATTTCATGCTAGGAAAGAAAAAGGTTGACTGACGGTTCTGTGATGAGGTATATCATTTTTAATACTAGTATTTGTGTTCCTAGAAAGGTTAATCTGTTAATGATAGACATTCTGGATTAATACAAGAACGTAGAAAAAACACAACATAAAACTTAAGGTACCACTAAAGTTCTCATACAATTATGTTTTATATGCTTAATAACTTAATAAAATCAGTATTATAAAGAAAACAATGAAATGTAATCTTTAAAACTTAACTGTTAATATTTTAGACTTATGTAGATCTGCTTCTCTCCATCCCCCATGAGGACTAACTACCCTTGTCTATTTATTCATGACATTATCCCAAAGACACATAACAGGGGGTGGAGAGAATCACATTTACTGGAAGCTGCAATGCTAAATTGAGAGGTTTTAAAAGCTACATTGAATCCGTTTTCTTCAAAAAAATATTATTTTTGTTAATTGTTACTAATTAAATGTATTAAACCATTTAATGTAGGTATGCCATTTTAGTGTGGGTAAGCACAATAGCACAACCATGGGAAAGGAAACCAGAAGCTGGATTATTTTTAAGGTTATTAGCAGCAAAGGGACGTGGTCACATATTGTATACAACTACTCTATATAGTACTTGAGATGGCATCTCCAGGAGGATCAGAATAATTTACATTTGGTTCTAAGAAGATTTACTAAAAACTCTGGTGTAGTCTACAGCATACAACTTATTTACGAATTAATAAACACATATCATTATTCTAGAGTCCTATATACATAAGTACTACAATGAATAGAACATAAATACGTCACAACTGGACTGTTCCAGAATTTTGCCACTTAAGTTTAACAGAATCCCAGAGAAGCAACATTATATTAGTTGGTGACTTCTTCAAAGGAACACATGGCAATGGAGTCAATGTTTTTTTTAAAGGATTGGTCTAGCATTTATGGTAAGACAAGAGCGGGACCTTTAAATATCTATCAGACAAGGGTAATCTAAGATATGTAAGGGGCCTATTAGCAGAGGTATTAGGTTTTGTCCATCAAGATCTAACAGTTATTCAGCTATATCTTTTTGCTGTAGCCAGCAGATGACTATATCACTGTGTTTTTGAACTCATCAAAACTGCCATAAGTACAGGTGATATCTGCTTGTGATAACGTTTAATGAAGTCAAGAAATGAACAGTTTAAAATGTAATTTGGTTATTGATTTTGCATTTAAGGGATGCACAAAAGTGTGTGTAGACTAGGCTGATCTGATCCTGCAGTGCATCGACTGGCCCTGAGGTGGACATTCATTGTGGCAAATGTTGTCTAGGCAAGATTGTTACCCAGCATACCCAGAAGTCATTTTTCAGGTTAGCCATTTGATCCTCCAATGACATTCAATCAGCTCTCAACTGTTACTCTATACATCTTAATTTAGATTTGCTTCTCTGTAATTTAGTAATTGAGTGTTATGGAATCTTTTTTTTCCCCAGTTATTTTATAATTGCTGCTATACATACTTTTATATTTTAGGTTGTAGATGTACATGGGATTACAGTAGTGTTCACTACTACCTGCAGGTCCTGAGTTCTTTTATTTAGCAAAATCAGAAACCAAACAACTTTGTATATTCTATATACTTTAGCACATATATACACCAAAATAAAACAACTGTGAAGTCACTGGCAAAGAAAAATTAACCATAAAAATGAAACCTAAAAATAAACATTGTTATGCACAGCTGCCATGTAAACTGTAGCTGTAGGAAGGTCAAGATTCAGCAATAGCAAAACCGAGTTAAAACAGCGGGGAGTCCAGTGTATCCCAGGGTAAAATCTTTGTTCTCAACATGAGGTCTTTCAAGCATCTGATTCCTAGAGCAATCAAGGACCAGACAGCTTTGAATATTCCACTGAATGTAATGCAAAATGCTCTTTCATAGAAAATCTAAAAGACCGAATTCTGTCATAGATTAATACAAAGAAAATGTCAGTTTTAGACTTTTACACACATTTTAAAAATACAAAGGCCATATCAAAAACCATAAGAGAAAACATAGTGTGGAAAGTTCTCTACAGTAGAGTGATATAGCAGAAAGCTTTATTAACTTTTGATCCAGAAGTAGACAATTCGCCACTTTGTAAAACTGGCAATAGTGTATTTTACAATAACATAGTTTATGCCTACTTAATTTGAGGATCAAATTATCTAGCATATCCACCCAAGCATTCCCTTTCTTCTCCCCACCCCTCCCTCCACTCATTAATAGCAAATACACACTCCTGACTGTACTCCTATCGAGTGATGCAACAGATAAAAAAAAAGCAATCCTTGAGTATTCAAAATGATTATTTTTCATTTTTCTGTTCACGGCTGCTAATGTGCATATTTTCTTGAACTACAATGGAGAAGATCAGATTCATATATGCACATATATACACTGATTGCAAGGGTGACATTATAATCATAAAGTATTATGTCATTTTTGTCCAAAGAAAAATGATAAAATGATGCATAAGTGTAGTAAGTACTGTATCTAGTTTGCAAGCCTCTACCTTGCAATTCTATGAGTGAAAAAATACATTACAGGCATCGGGTATTTTTGTGTATCTGTTAGAAGCATTTCTGTTCTAGGCATGCTACTGAGATTTATCGTCAAATCTGAAGCACCTTTAACTCTAAAACACAAAGCCATATCTTCCATCACTAATATAGCTGCCGTACTGTGAGTTTGTGTGTAATGCTCGTAAAGTTTGTGAGTTGCACTGTGCATTGTGAAGCCCGCAATGGACATGGAAGCCACTCATTGCGAGGCCCACAATGGGTGCCGAAGGAGAGAGAAGAAGGGGGAGTGTGAGGAGGAGAGAGAGAGAATGAGGGAGGGAGAGTTAGAAGGAGGGAGGGAGAGGGAGAGAGGGTACACAGAGAGAAGAGCGCACGCAAACAGACAGAAGACATCATTTTTAAGACAATATGATGCTGTCTTTTTTGACGGGCAAGTGACTAGTGTTATATAAACCTTTTTGAAGCAATACACATTCATCTGCTTTTAACATGTGCACAAGAAGCAGTTTTACCTGAATGTCATAGCTTTTCAAGCATCTTGCTATCATAACTGCAATCCTTTTAATGTAGTCCAAGGATATAGTGAGGGATAATCCGCTTCCCAGTAGACCATGATCACTGTGGTTCTGCAGAGTCTGTAAAATGGCATTATTATTCGCTATATAACTTTATGGCCTCAGGCCCCTTGGCTGCTAGAGCCGGGATATTGTGCCTTAGATAGATGTCGGAGTCCTCAAAAAGAGTGCTGGTCTACATTGTATGTAAAGCCCTTTATTTTGCTTATTCTGTTAATTCTACTAGAAAGTGATCTGGTTGCTGCGGGCTTTCTAGTTACTAATTTTGAATTTGAACAGAAGTAGTTATTTAACCTCTTGAACGACATCTGGATGTCTTCTCACTGAAGCTTGAATTTGGTTTCATGGTAGCAAACGTACTTTTTAAATGTTACCTTAATATGTTACATAAAACTTTTGATTGTGAAGTGTAGAAAATAAAGACTGATCCAACATTATTTACAATTTTTTTTTAAAGAAAACATTGCTTTTCAACATCAGGACTTTAAAATGTCTAATAATAAAAAAATGCTTAAATATAGTAGATATTATTATCAAGTGATTATATCTTTACGTAAAGTTGATCAGAATAAATATTATGATCAAAAAACGTACCAAAAACTACAATATTACATTTTATGTACATACGTTTCTGGCTAGTTGTACAGCATACATTACGAAGCTGTATAGCCCCTTGGAAAGGAAGGGTTAATGTGCCTAGAATGATGTTTATGTGCAGAGAGGCAAATGCTCTGGACCGCGAGTTGCTATGGTAACCAGCATCATATTGTGACAAATATATATAACATCCTTGATGATGTGCTTTTAACAGATGCAGTATGACAGGAGCTTTTAAAAGAACAGCTGATTTCACTCAAATTATCTAAAGCTATTTTCCTTCAAATTCTTTCTCTTCGCAGAATTATTACTGTCATTAATTCATCAATTGGGTCTGTTTAGAATTTTAAAAACAAAAATATTTAATTCTATACAACTCATAAGATTATTATAGCTTTTTATGTGTCCATAATTATAACTTAGTCTAATAAACATGTTTTGATAAAACATATATTTTTATAATTATTCACAAGTACATTATCATTTATTCAAGGGCCACTATGGTCCTATTATTTGAACTATATTATTTTGAAGAACTACAGCTGGACAAAGGCACAAAGTGCTTAAGTATGTAAAAAAAATTATAACCAGTGGCATAACTGCCTAATGCAGCTTGATAGCTCCTATCTTATTTGTGATAAGGCAGCACTTTCACTGACCATTCATATCAGCCATGGGTTAGATGGTAGTGAAGGCTGATATCAGCCTTGATAAGAAGGGTAGGAGAAAGACAGCGCGCCACCTCCTAGTGCAACATGAGTGTATAATAATCACGTTGAGACACCAATCATATAGTGTGATAACCCCAAAGTTATGAGGTATCTGTATGGATTAAAAAGTGTAGCTCTAGAAGTACCCGATGTCCAATCCTCAGATCTCAATCCCAGGCTCAGGATACAATCCAGATAGTCTTGTAGCAGGTATAGTTGGATCACCAATGCTATTGGGTACACTATTATATAGTGTCTACAGAACAAAATATGATTCCAACTCCTTATGTCTACTATAGGGGACAATTGAAACACACTAGTACACACAATAGTGTGCTTATCATATATTTATTGCACCATATAATCCTCAATACATGGCATATATGGCCAATAGGGATAGGCACAATGAAAATGAATAAAATCAATAATCTAAAAACATAGAATAATATCAAACGCGTTTCGCCCAAAGGCTTCCTCAGTGATATAAAAACATAAACAGTGTATAAATATGTATATAAGTACTGCTCATATCAGCACTTACCAACATCAAAAAACTCTTTTGGCTAGCAGTGCTTTCATTATGCTGGATACAGCTCATACATTAAAAGAGCCATGCGTTTTATTTGCCACTATAGTGTCCTTTTAAATATGGTTAGAGAGGCTAATGGAGTCTGATCAATGCTTCACTTTATGTAAATTAGCCTCCCGAGAGAGAGGGACCCCTCTTTATATTTTCTATACATTAAGCGCTAGGCTGGGAGAACTTTATCTCCCACCGAGGTTCAGAAAAAGTGATATTCTATGATGCAGAGAAGGAAATCTCTTTAACAGATTTCTGAGATTTCCTGGTAAATGTCATTGTGAGTTCAGCTATTATATCTATAAAACATTAATACAATTATACTTCTCATTGAAAAGAACATCCGTTATGTGATACATTTCATGTGTGACAGCTGACGAATAAAATACTAATTTATTTCCAGCTGCTATTGCACTGTTTTTATATTAGATGGAAATGATTGATTGTGTGCTACAGTCAGATGTTGATGTTATAACTTTTGATTTTACATTTTCTTTTATTTACGTTTAGGAAGAAGATCTGGAAGCCCAGATTTCATTCTTGCAAGGACAACTGAATGATCTAGATGCAATGTGCAAATACTGTGCAAAGATAATGAATATACATCTTGGTAAGTAATTTCATTATATTAAAAGGTTTGTTCAGTTTTCAGTAATCTTTATTATTATTTGTTTTATGTTAGTAGCTTATAATCAGAAGCCAAATCTACTAAATTAGCCAGGATTTAATATTTCAGTGTAAATAATAAACTGTAACAAATGCTTTAAACAATTCCATGATCGGTCCATGTTTTGTAGTCACACTCAAGTGAGAATTGTGCTCTTTGTATTGCCTTGCTAGGGATTAGAAACAGTTAGTGCTGATCATTTTCCAATGAGTAATTCTCAAACAATTTTGTTACATATATTCAGTTACTATATAGCAGACATTCAAATGGGAATGTTATCCATTTCATGGATACCTTTCTAGAGATAATATACAATTTTTTATCTTGGTTTTTATATAATTTACTGCCCCCCACATGTCCTTATGTTTGGAGGAACTTCACCCTTAAAGAGAACAGTTTTGAAGGGACAGTGACATGTTTAAAGGGATATGTAAGTGAGCTGGATTATGAATGCGTGAGAGTTAATAGTTTATGAAAACATTTTTTTGCATAAAAATATCCCAGAATAAACGTTCATTAGCTTACCTTGAAGTTAGCAAAATGTCCTGTGTTTTTTGGCAATTGCATTATATCGTGTACACCCCTAGAAAACTCCACCAGAATTAGCATAACATTCAAATTCAGAATCAGACTAATACATTGTATCGTTCTTCACTTCAGTGGCTTCTGGTGTGCTCAGTACAAGAACTGCAACAGTTACTTTCTGTGCTCTGTACCAGAAAGGTCAAAATATGTATCTTGCTGTATTACCTGTGGGTGCACTGCTGTATTACCTGTGTACCCGGCTTATGTAAGCGTCCTGGGAGTGTTGACAGCTGGATTTGACTTTTGTGCAAATAATTTTGTAAGTAAACTAAACTTTACTATAGAACACATGTTTTCATACACTACTAATTCTCCTCTACCCGATGCATTCATAATCCAGTTCACTTAAATATATCTTTAATGGCACCTACCTTTTCCAGCATTGTCATGTTCATTTTTCATAGATGGAAACAACATTCCAGTATAGCATAGTACATTTAAGCTAAATAGTAATTTTGCATACATAGTTTAATTATGTTTTTAAAATCACATTGCTTAGATTCTAACTAGATGTGGACTTAATGTGAAAATATAAAAACAACTCCACAAAGAAGCTCTCAAAAGGTTTTTTTTATTGGGTTTGTGTAGCCAATGAACCACAGCCTATGGATATCCGAATGGAAAGACTTACCTACTCTTACTGCCATAGAAGTTCAAATTGTTTGCTGTCTCTACTAGAGATACCCTTTTGATTATACTGAGGTGCAAGTACTGCTTCTACATAATAGAATATGGCAATTAATAGAAGACAATGCAAGAAATTTCAGAGAGGGGATTGAGCTGTATATTATAAGCATAATATTGCAAATGAAGAAATGATTGTCTTCATTGTTAAAGGCGAGGCTAGGGAAGAACATTGGGCAACCCCCAAACAGATTGGAAGCATGAAATGTGTTGGGGAGGGGATTTCCGACATAAGTTCTGGTAAGATGAAGTGTGGAGGGGACTGGAAGACATGAGGGGTTAAAATCAATAGGGCAAATTGCAGAATGAGCGGTTGTAGAAACCTCTTGCTGTGTCCGTGTGCACCGAGAGTGCATAAGGTTGATTTGTGGCAATGTCCTGCTAATGGATTTGATGATAATTCTGTGATTTCTAAAATAATTTTTCCAAATAAACTGAAATAATTGAATAGTAAAAATCTTATATATATATTTTTTAAATGTTGGCTTTTTGCTAAAACAACCACTGTAGATTAGGTAATTTTAGCACGTTTGTGAATTGTGGGCGGACAAACATGGAATCCCTCAGACACAAGCAGCCTACTAAAAAAAATGTTTTTCTCTAACTATGCTCTTATCCTGCTAATCTGGTTAGTTACATACTTCGCACACACATTTTACAAACTACAGTAGTGCTTAACAAAGAAAACAGGAGGAAAAGACTGGAGGATTGTATGAAAACAACATTCTAGTGGATTATGACTTGCTTCCATGTCTGCAGTACTGACTGTTTCAATTTCTGTTTGGAACATGACTAATTGTTACTATGGAAGTTATTTGTATAATTCTGCAGCTCAGATGCAAATTAATATAATAAATTACACATGCCAGACTAAACCCTTGTGGTGGATTATTCACTTAAGCAATTCAGTCATGGATACTGGTGACAGATGAGCTTCTTGAGGGTCAATGGGAACATTGAGAAGACGATAAACCATAATTTGGGGTAATTGAATATTTATTTGAAGTGAAGACATGGGCAGGTGTATATAGCAATTAAAATATATGATGGGCACATATATTATTTTAGCCTTAGACCTCTAATACATTGGTCTTTGTAGCAGTACAGTTTAGAAAAAAAAGCTTACTTTATCCAAATTAAATTATCTTGATGCAAGACTCTTTAGCAATTTATTTTTTCTACAGATGTTTTAACTAGGTTCATTAATTAATTGTATTCTTGCCATTGTAAGTGTAATACAAGACTTGCATACAACACCTTTATACTGGAAGTTGTGAAACATGGCACAATACATAAGAGGGAACAGGAAGAAGAGTGGCAGTTCCAGAAAAAAAAACTGTTACTCTAGAGCTTCATAGAACTAACAAAATTATAAATTTTATATAACTATTACATTGTGTAAATCCATACCTCCCAACTATCAATGTTTTGGAAGGATGTCCCCTCTTCTCGGGTGAGAACCCCTGATCCACTTAGCCTCCCATATGCAACTTTTTGTTTGAAAGTCTCACATTTAGGGGCAAAACTTTGCTTTCCACTCCTGATGATTTCCTTCTGTTGTTTAGTTCCAAATTGCCCCAAATACAGAAGCTAAGCGTGTCAGTTCTATAAAATATATATTTGTGTGGAGCATTGTGAATATATCAAGCATGTGTATCTATAAAACTTAGTTTAGCTACATCTAACACTACCTAACTGTGCATCGTGTTAGACGTGTCCCTCTAGAAATGTAAAATGTTGTTAGGTATGTACATGTATGCAGGGTTATATACAATGTATGTTCTTGTGGTATAACTGGGAAAGGCAACTAATCACAGAGGGATGGAGGAATTAATATTGTTAGTTTATCTAAATTCGCTTATCACAGAAGAAAGCCTACAAAAAATACCAGAGTAAAACTTTAGAGATCTAGAGAATGGTTTTTTAGCCTTCTTGTGTGTATGTCAGAATTTCATATTTTTTATGATTTATTATAGTACTAGCGAATTGCCCGTCAAAAAATGACGGCAATGAAATTGTAAGGTAGCTAATGCTGTTTGGTGTGTAATAATGAAATATATAATACATTAATAAATTAATATACTTTACCTATTTTGAAGCATTGTGTTGAAGATCTGCAATCTGTTTTGAGGTTGCTGCAGCATTAGTGGTGTGGAGCTGTTGTATAAGCGTGCTGAATGTGTGCAGTGTAATACTGTGCGTGCGCGAGACGAAACCGTTAGCGTAGTGGTGTACTTCCGCATTGGCGTAAAATGGCGGGTTATCTGTGGTATGCGTCTTTGCGGATTATCCGTCGGTGCTTCGTGGTGTTTTTCGAGTTTCGTGGTGTTTTGCGAGTGTGTTGTGGTGTTTTACGTGTTGAGAGTGCTGTAGCCTCGTTTTCGTTTTTTTCGGTGGCCATTTTTTCTCTCGCTTAGCGATTTTATTAGTGTCTAAAGTGTTTTTTTTTTATTTAAATGAAGCTGTAACTTGGTTTTTTGAGGTGCTGGATGGTTCCTCTTGCTGTAGGTAAGCTTTTTATGTGTGTGTTGTGTGTATTTATTGTGTTTTAAATGTTTGTATGTCGGCGTGTTGCGTCCGAGGTTTGCGAGGTCGTAATGTCTGGTAACGTGTCTCGTATGGTGTTTGCGTGTGTAGCCTCGTTTTAGTTTTTTTCGAGCCGCGGCCCTCGCTACGCGAGCCCGCAGCGTTAGCAACAACTCGTACGCTCACAACTATATATGTGATTATTATGACATCAACATCTTTTATTTACCAATGTTTCAATATTGCTATACAAAATTAGATAGACACGACATAAGTATACATATTGACTCAGGATTCTCTGGAAATAGTGTTGTAATATGCTGCACAACGCCAAAGAGATAAAGCAAGATCATCCCTTGCACGTTGGCTAACACTGTAACAAGAAACCAAACCCTGAAGCATAAAGACTTGACACTTGTAACACAGTTCAGTTTGGATTGTGTCACTGACTGTGATTAGTATAATTCATTAAAACATTTTATGCCTAGTGAATAATGTGTTTTCAACATTTCTAAATTGATATGACCACAGACTGAACATCAGATTTTGAAGTAAAGAGATTGAAAGGTCCCTGAATAAACAGAATTGCTATCTTTTATTTATTAAAGGAACGCTTTAGGCAATTTAGAGAAATGTTTAAGAAGGTTATTTGTATTATTCACAATGTAATTAAGATATAATATGCACACTTCATTTCTAAGAAGCCCCTAGAGTAACAGATTCTTTCATAAGAGTTGCCTTTTACATCTGTGCCCTAAAGCCATGGCGACATCGGAGGGGTTTTATACACTACTATTGTAATGCTGTTAGCCAACCGATAGTAACATGTTCTGTCTAAGCAGCATAAGAAATGGATAGAGGGAAGCTGCTCCACTTTGGCAATTGCTTTACATCACTGCTGTGCAATATGGCAGCTCTTATAAGAGAAAACAGAAAACAAAGGGGAAGATCCAGAGGTTGAAAATCTATTATCTTCTAACTAACTTGTGTACATTTTATATCAAGATTGCATTGAGGAGGATAAAATCACATAACCTAGTTAAATATTCATATAAAAACAAAAATATAAAATCCCTTTAGGTGCTAGGAAACTGTAGAACCAGAAGCACAGTAATTACAACAGAATAACCAGAAGAAAGGACAGTGACATGGAAAACTTGACAACTCTCCGTACGACAACTATATAGGTGATAAAATACTGCTACTGGCTGTCATATGTCACAAGTATGTCTTAGCATGAGTTTATATTTGAGAGTATGTGGTCTGTATATAGTAGATTTGTTTCAATGAGTACAATTTAAAGGACCAGTGTAAGTGGCAGATTTTTGAGTACCTAGTTCACTACATGGTAGTTTAAGACGTGTCTTCATAAGTCTAAGACAAAGCCATCTATAGAAAATCAATGGTTTTAAAATAAATTTTACCTGCCAGGCATGAGTGGTCTGTCTCCAACGCAATGCTTGTTTTCTCCCTGACAGTAGTGGCGCTCCTATGGTGCACTGAAACTTGATGCTAGAGTTAGGGTTAGCGTAGTGGCAGATGATAAGCTTTACACGGTAAAGTAGTGGGTTAGGGTTCAGGGTAAGGGTAGTAACAGATGATAAGCTTTACATGGTAAAGTAGAAGCTTATGGTTTAGTGTTAGGGTAGCTGCAGATAATGTGCTTTACATAGCAAAGTAGTAGCTTAGGGTAGTGGCAGATGGTAAGATTTACATGCTAAAGTACTAATTTAGTATTTAGTGTAAGGGTAGTGGCAAATGATAAGCTTTTCATAGTAAAGTAGTAGGTTAGGGTAGTTGCAGATGATAAGCTTTACATAGTAAAGTAGTGGCTTAGGGTTAGGATTCAGGGTCAGGGTAGTTGCAGAGAATAAGCTTTACATATTAAAGTAGTGGCTTAGGGTCAGGGTAGTTGCAGATAATAAGCTTTACATAGTAAAGTAGTAGCTTAGGATTAGGGTAGTGGCCGATAATAAGCTTTACATGGTAAAGTAGTAGTTTAGGGTTAGGGTAGTAACAGATGATGAGCTTTACATGGTAAAGTAGTGGGTTAGGGTTCAGTGTTAGGGTAGTCGCAGATGACAAGCTTTACATGGTAAAGTAGTAGTTTAGGGTTAGGATAGTGGCAGATGATACACTTTACATGGTAAAGTAGTTGGTTAGGGTCCAGTGTTAGGGTAGTGGCAGATGACAAGCTTGACATGGTAAAGTAGTAGTTTAGGGTTAGGGTAGTGGAAGATGACAAGCTTTACATGGTAAAGTAGTAGTTTAGGGTTAGGGTAGTAACAGATGATAAGCTTTACATGATAAAGTAGTCGGTTAGGGTTCAGTGTTAGGGTAGTCGCAGATGACAAGCTTTACATGGTAAAGTAGTAGTGTATGTTTAAGTTTTAGGGTAGTTGCAGATAATAAGCATTACATAGTAAAGTAGTAGCTTAGGGTTAGGATTCAGGGCTAGGGTAGTGGCAGATGATAAGCTTTTGATAGTAAAATAGTAGGTTAGGGTAGTGGCAGATGATAAGCTTTACATAATAAAGTAGTGGGTTATGGTTCAGGGTTAGAGTAGTGGCAGCTGAGAAGCTTTTCATCCTAACCCTAAGTGTAACCCTAAACCTAACCTTAACAAAAATACTAATTTAGAGGGACAGCCTACTCAGGGATAGCGCCGGGTGTTGAAAGCTCTAGCTATGCCACTTTGTTGCATCTATTCTGGGCACAAAGTTTTCTGACAATGGCCCTGAGTACTTGTAGAAACTAGAGAAACTAAAGAATGTAATGTAACTTTTTATACTTCAAGGAAATTTCACTCACGGCTACAAGGTAGTTTTAAAACATTCTCCATCTCAGAACAAATTTAAGGATTTGATTTCCCCTGGCCAAAGATTCCAAAGCACTTAAGACTTTATAGAGATTCGTTTTATTTTACCTACTACAAATCTCGCACAGTAAGACACTGGTGTCCAGTTGCCCATAGATGGACTGCTTGAAAAAGAGATCATAATACTGATATTTTGCAGAACATTCCTTCAATTGTTTTAGTCATTTCTGGAATCATTTTCTAGCGGCAGAGCACGATTCTTGGCTTTTTTTGTGTTAAAAAAACAACATGATTTACCAGGGAAAAAAAGCATAACATATCCACTGTTCTTAGATTCCAAGCTCACATGAAAACATTTGTTTCAGTTTTCTAATAACTAAGATGCACAGATACTATTTTATGGGTATAATTAGTGGAAATGTGTCCTTGCCCAGTCTAGCTAAGCCTGTATCCCCCACATGGCAATGCTTTTTGTTGATGCAACTTTTCTATTTTCCATGTATTGCATTCTTTAGCAAGCTGGATATCTCTGTGTATTTATTAGTCTTGCTGTTTTGTCTGAACGGGACTCTTTAGGCACACGTTATTGTTTTATATGAACTATTTCACCTAATTAAGTTTATCCATCTCAATATAATTGTGATATAAAATATACGCTTCACTTGCTGCTTATACAAGTGGGAGGTGATTATCGAATGCAGAGGAAGACTTTCGGATGCTCCAGTTGAAATGTGGCAGCCTAAAGCATTGCTACTTTCAGTAGGATTAGTTGAATTGTAATGTATTTACAAGACTTCTCCAAGTTTGGAATTCACAGTTGTACATCTAAAGTAAAAAAAAAAATAAAAAAAAAGAGTGAAGGAAGCTCCCCACCATATGGAGTATAGTAAATAAATAGTACATTTGTGTTCACATTTGGATGTCTAAAATCAAGAAATACAGTTGTGACACTGCACTCTGGCAAACAATATATGTATAGGTAGAAAGATATTGCCAATGTAGTGGTCTTTTAAAACTGTTTAGTGTAATATTGTAATTGCATACCATAGTGTACAGTTGATTAGTCTGTGTCAGTGGGACTTAATATAATGACATTCATGCTAACAATGGGGCAGATTTAAATCAATTAAGACAATATGCCTCTCATTAAGGATGGACATTTCCTTCAAGGCTTGGAGCCAGGGCTCCTAAAATTTAGATTTAAGTATCCTAAATATTTTTCCAAAGAATAAAGTATTTCTATTAGTATGAGCTTGATGGAGCTTAAAGGGTCATTGGCTGACAGATGTGCCTGGCATGCTATGGTCCATAGAGTCAAGTAGCGTTGGACACTGAACGACCAAAAAAAAAATAACTTCCTTTCTTCCAGATACCTAGAAGCAGCCTGTCTGGCTCCTGTAAACGCTTGACTCATAAGTGTTAGATATTTTTGCCTCTAATCTATATACTCTGCCTCTTGGAGAAAGATGTGTATATCACAGAAATGATTTAGTTTAGAAAATGTCTAATATACTATTTAGCCAGCTTCTATTGATCAAACAATGACACTTGACCCCCCCCCCTCCCTTATCTTGTTAAAAGTTAAAAGTATAACAACTCAAAGAATAGTTCTAATAATTAATATTCTAATGGTAATAAAAAAATGATTAGCCAGTGCTTTATTATTCACTGCAAAAAAAAATATCTGTGTGTGTTTAAACTTTTCCTCATAGCCATAAATCAAACCAATGCTCAGTGATTAATGCTAAAAACCTTTTTTTTTAATGAATTTAGCATTATAATATACCGCTATGTATTTTGAACATGCATTTTATTTCTAAATACTATTTTGTCATTTCTAAATGAGGCCTTGGCCTTTCAAATGTAACATGATTTCTTTAACATGCTGCACTGTTTTAATAAAAAATGTGCTTTTCTTAATTGGAAAAAAATATTTCATTCATAAATAAAATTATTTTTGAAAGTTAGCACTATCTAAATGGAGGGCTACCATAAGAAATATTTGGGCCCAGTACAAATTTAAAAGCCAGGGCCCCCGGCACACTCATATTCCCTATTTCCAGAGCTAATCTTTTCCGTAGTCACCTAGTTTAAAAAATGTTTTGGTTTTATATAAATGTTTTAAGTCCCTATAATTCCCAAATGAAAGGGCAACTGTAATGGCACAGGTTTCATCATTTTAAGTAGTCATTATCAACAATTAAAATTTGAATGGATTTCCATAATTTCAATATTACATGCAATGGCAAATAAAACCATAAAACATTATAAATATAAACAAATTATTTAAAATTATGTATGTATTGAGCAGACACATTTCACAGCTCACTGCAAACTTTTTAGTTCTTGTTCACTCCACCTCTCTCTCCCCTACCCTTTTTGTTTTAAAAGATTTCACTTTACTTGAAAAAAATATAATCTGAAATTAAACTTTTATTTGTCAATGCAAAGGCAGATTTTGGAAATATTACAGAGAAGTGACAGTGGACCAGATGTTCTGAAGGGTGCAGTACTGGAGATCACGTGATAGCATATGTATTCCTCTGTTATTTTACTGGGCTTACAGTGGATATAAAAAGTATACACACCCCTGTTAAAATGTCAAGTTTCAGTGCTGTAAAAAAATGAGACAAA
This sequence comes from Discoglossus pictus, assembly GCA_027410445.1. Lineage (NCBI taxonomy): Eukaryota > Metazoa > Chordata > Amphibia > Anura > Alytidae > Discoglossus > Discoglossus pictus. The sequence continues at coordinate 342,769,775 of CM050166.1, forward strand.
AAGATAAATAATTTCAGAACTTTTTCCACCTTTAATGTGACCTATAAACTGTACAACTCAATTGAAAAACAAACTGAAATAATTTAGTTAGAGGGAAGAAAAAATATAAAAATAAAATAATATGGTTGCATAAGTATGCACACCCTTAAACTAATACTTTATTGAAGCACCTTTTGATTTTATTACAGCACTCAGTCTTTTTGGGTATGAGTCTATCAGCATGGCACATTTTGACTTGGCAAGATTTGCCCACTCTTCTTTGCAAAAACACTCCAAATCTGTCAGATTGCGAGGGCATCTCCTGTGCACAGCCCTCTTCAGATCACCCCACAGTTTTTCAATCGGATTCAGGTCTGGGCTCTGGCTGGGCCATTCCAAAACTCTAATCTTCTTCTGGTAAAGCCATTTCTTTGTTGATTTGGATGTATGCTTTGGGTCGTTGTCATGCTGAAAGATGAAGTTCCTCTTCATGTTCAGCTTTCTAGCAGAAGCCTGAAGGTTTTGTGCCAATATTGACTGGTATTTGGAACTGTTCATCTATCTTAACTAAGGCCCCAGTTTCAGCTGAAGAAAAACAGCCCAAAGCATGATGCTGCCACCACCATGCTTCACTGTGGGTATGGTGTTCTTTTGGTGTTGTGCAGTGTTGTTTTTTCTCCAAACATATCTTTTGGAATTATGGCTAAAAAGTTCAACCTTGGTTTCATCAGATCATAACACCTTTTCCCACATGCTTTTGGGAGCCTTCAGATGTGTTTTTGCAAAAATGTAGCCTGGCTTGGATGTTTTTCTTTGTAAGAAAAGGCTTTCGTCTTGCCACTCTACCCCATAGCCCAGACATATGAAGAATACGGGAGATTGTTGTCACATGTACCACACAGCCATTCCTTGCCAGATATTCCTGCAGCTCCTTTAATGTTGCTGTAGGCTGTAGATCAGTTTTCTCCTCGTCTTTTCATTCATTTCGGAGGGAGCTCCAGTTCTTGGTAATGTCACTGTTGTGCCATTTTTTCTCCACTTGATGATGACTGTCTTCACTGTGTTCCATGGTATATCTAATGCCTTGGAAATTCTTTTGTACCCTTCTCCTGACTGATACCTTTTAACAATGAGATCCCTCTGATGCTTCTGAAGCTCTCTGTGGACCATGGCTTTTGCTGTGGGATGCGACTAAGACAATTTCTGGAAAGACCAACTAGAGCAGCTGAACTTTATTTGGGGTTAATCAGAGGCACTTTAAATGATGGCAGGTGTATGCTGACTCCTATTTAACATGATTTGGAATGTGATTGCTTAATTCTGAACACAGCTACATCCCCAGTTATAAGAGGGTGTGCAGACTTATGCAATCACATTATTTTTCTTTTTTTCTTTTCTTCTCTCCACCTAAAAGATTTCAGTTTGTTTTTCAATTGAGTTGTACAGGTTATAGGTCACATTAAAGGTGGAAAAAGTTCTGAAATTATGTATCTTTGTCTTATTTTTTTACAGCACAGAAACCTGACATTTTAACAGGGGTGTGTCGACTTTTTATATCCACTCTATGTGCTGAGATTTGACATCTCCAAATACCTTCTCTCGGATGCAACTATGAAAAAATGACTTTGCCTTTAATGTCTCGGTTATTGATAGTGTGTAATAAATGGTCTAGAAGAGAAGGCTGTGCTTTCTGCTAATGACATACATTTCTAAAATGGGATGACAAAATGATTAATAACAGAGAATTTAGCAAGACTGTGGCATCTATAGTTTAATACAAAAAGTTTCTGATAACACTTTTGGATCTAAAAAATCCAAAGCAGACATTTAAGAATTATGGCGCTGTCATGTCAACTGTCACAAGGGAACAGACCTTCATTATTTTAGCTGCCCTAAAGGTGGACATTTAATGCGGGAGCTCACCTGAGGAATCCGTAATAAATGCTGACCAATGGAAGAGCAATAACCATACAAGAAAGTCTGACTTACATTGATACAGCACATCTATGTCTTTATAATGTATATTTAAGATTAAACATCATTTTTTAAATGTGCAAATGACATTGTTTGAGCTAGTGATATATAATGTATTTCACATGTATGAGGCCACCTGGGGTATGCATCAAATTAAAAGACATATCTGGTCAGTGTACCATATGGTATTTTGAAAAACTAGAAAAAATCGGTAAAATGTTTTCAGAAAACAAAAAAAAACACAACCTTTACATGTTTAACTTTTATATGCAATGATGCTTTATTGCAGAATTCCATTTCCTTTTTTTAACAGATTATGTACGTTTCTTTCTCAGAACTAATGATCTTTCCATTTATCCTTTTGAGAGCACTGACAGTTAAAGATGTCATATTACTATTGCACAGATAGAAGGTCCATCTGCATTCAAAGTCTCTCTATCCACTTTAGCAAGTTGACCAGCAGAAGTCAAAATGGTAGATTCCATGGCAGCATAATTGCTTATAAAAGGTCATAAAGGTTATATAATTTTGCATGTTGCCAAATATAGTTTTTCAGAAGAGGATATTTGAGAGTGGACAATACATTTGTAGAAAGTACATTGTGTGGAAATAAAGAGTAATACTCTAGTTGTAAAATGAGGAAATAAGAGACATGGTTTCCTACACCAGAGAACAGGATGAGGCTGCATGGAAAGTCTCTGAAAAGCCACTTGTGGCTACTGGTTGTTACAGGTCTAAAAATGTCTTATATTCAGATCATTTCTGTTTAACACATTTTGGTCTATAGGATGTTAAAGCCAAATGCTTCTGTAAATGTCTATATTTGCCGTTATAAATGGTTTATATTCATTTAAAACTGTAATAAAAAAAAATACAATACTATAATTTTGAACAAACAAAGCAAATAATGTTAAAGTACCAATATTTACAATAAAGTTAACATAATTAAATGTGAAATAATAATATAGCTTTACTAGTAAAGGTGAAAGAATAAAACAGGGGAACAAATTGTTTATTTAATTAAAGTAGATTGAAAACATATATTCCAGGAATTACCTAAAATCAATTCCATTTTGACTATTCATTTAGAAGATAAAAGGGAATTTTGTTAATCAAATTAATTAGGTAATTATTTTTGTAGTATTTTGCAATACAAGTTCTAGTAGCCACACATATTTGTCATCAAGTGGCCACAGTATTCTTTTTACCTTGTTGGAGTTCTGAATTGTATAATTTATAGGAGGGTGGGAATGTTTTTCTCTGTACTTTTAGAAAGTGATTAATATACTTGAAAGCTTCTGCTTGAGTACGTTTCAACTGTTGACAAGCTTTTGTCTGGCCAGCCTGCAATTCCTTAGCTTTTATGGAAGTTTTAAGCTATGAATCTTGATTTGGCCAAGACTAGATAATTCTTCTTTTGTTCCTTGTTATATAAAAATGTAATCTTGTCCAAAATATAAGCATATTTTATGATAGCCATGCCAGTCATTTAGTTTTTTTCACATAACTTTTTTATTTTACGCTTAGATTAAAGATCACACATCTTTTATTTTTTGCGTGCATTTTTTGGTAAGAAGTCAAGAAAGTAATTCAAGCTTCATGTCAACCGTATGCTGTCACTTACACAACTTACAAATATATCACTTACTCTCATGCACGCATGTCAAATGTTATTGATTTTCCTTTTTCAAAGCAAAATATAAATAATAAATTATCTGCTCTACAAAAAAAACAAGGAAAATGTTTTTCAGTTGCTGATAAACTTTTCCTTTCCTTATATTTTACAATTTTGATGTACTGTAAATGAATGGGGCATGCCAAGATGGCTGCCTCTTGCACTGACATGCTCATAGCGCAGCAGTGAGGTAACGATTCTGAGGTATTATTCCATATAAAATAAACCGACACAAAAAAGAATATGAGACCACATATATTATTTCTCTCTGTCATACTGAGGTGTTTGATATACCGGGCATTTGCCATACAAGTTATAATTCCTGTTACAAAATACTGTATATAGTGTATATAGTTTGTATTGATAGATTTACTGCATTTTAGTGTCTTGATATTGTTTTTTTTAGTGATACTTAACATTTTATATCCTTACAATTGCTTGTGTCACATTTCCACAAATGTGACAGCATGAATGTCTTCTTCTGATCACCACTCCACTCATCCCTGCCATTATCTCACTACAAACCCTTACTGATTTTTTACCACTTATAGTTTCTCATCTTTATATTTGGCATTTAAATGCCATACAATATCACATTGTACCACTTATATTGATGGCTCATTTTTATTTGCCATCAACTTATTATGGCTGTTACACAGTCATCATATTTCTTGTTCTTTCCTACACCTCATCCTTACACTTACACTATATTGGGGTGTTCCCCTACCACATCTATAGAGATGCCTTACATGTTTCATCTCTCATATTATTAGTTTTATGCACCTTTTACCACATATTCATATTTACACTCTAGCAGCTTCCATTTAATTTAGATATCCTCCCCTTTTTATTTTTATTTTCCCTATTATATTTACTCTTCAAAAAAGGTCCCCCCACCTCTTGTGGTTGGGGTTTCTACCATTCTATTTTTACTACTGCATGTTTATAATTGGGCTGGATATTTGCCATTTCGCTATTTCATGTTACTTCCCTCCTTAGATCCCATCTTATATAAGGGTGGTTTCATTTGCATCGCACTGTATCTTAGCACAACAGACGCTTCCTGTATCCATTGCGCAGGTTCACTGAGTGTCAATTGGTTGCCGTAGTTACGGCAGCGTTTAAAAAGAGGGCCAGACGGCTTCACAGACCTTACCTTGACAAAGACGTCTGATGACGTCGAAGCGCGTCGGCCTTTGATGACGCGGCATGCTTCACAGCTAAGGGCACGCCGGCGTCTTCACTACTAACAGTATTGTATTAGCCATTAATATTTTTAGAGGTTGTATGCTTACCCTACCTGTCCGTTTCCAAATGAGTGAATGTTGTGGTCTGGATATGAGTTTGATTAAGCACTTTAATAACGATGCTTTAAGTAATAACTAGCCTGCTGGCTTTTTTGTACTGCTCATCCATTGGCCTATTCCATATTATGCTATACTTTGGGATACAATATGGGCAAGATAGAAGTCCTATTCTTATATGAGAAGTAGCCTTGGGTAGGCACTAATTGCATATAATAGTCCTAGAACTTTATTGCCAAGTTCAAAACACTTTTACCCTTACTTATAAGCAAGCAAATATGGTATAATCATACCCTGGTATACCGTTAAGAATATATATTTATATACAAAGGTCAGATTATTCCCAGCAATTTATTTGGGACTTCTTATAGGATGAGCTATTGCTATCCAGAACCTTTACACCTGTATATATATATATGTATTATAGATCCAGGACTTATCACAAAGACAGGATTACTCTAATTGGATTAGCAATCACTTTTCTCCTCTACAGTACTGTTAGGTGTGGACCTAATAACCCCTCTATTAAGAGTACATTCAACATTTAGTGGTTTCTGTCCACACATCCATTAGCCTATTTTTATCTTTTTGTTTCAATCCTGGGATTTTTTTACCCATTGTTTTTAGAGCAATCGCCGTTGTTACCTCCTATTAATAAAGACTTTAATTACATTTTTCCCACTTTTTGTATATATATTATTCAGAATACCATACTGAATAAAATTGAGCACTTTGGTCCTTTTATGTGCTATGGGGCCACATGGATGCAATGCAGGGGAATTTATTATACCGGTACTCCTATGTAGCATGCAAAAAAAAATTATTTCACACCTGACAATGCTATCTCGAATTACACCAGTTCAGTTACAATGGCCTACTGTAAGTGGATAATCATTAGTAAGTTGAGACCTCACTAATTCCTAAGTATTTCTATACAGTTATACCTCATTTCATGCTGTAGATAGGTTCCAGGCAATAGGAGTGCTAAGCGAAACGTCTCTAAACGGGCAGTTTAACATGGGAAAGATAGGGATTGAAATTTAAACTTTTTTGGTTTTATATGAACTTCAAAGAAACCGCAAACATAACATTGACACAAACTGAGCATTAGCAGAAATATAAACTTTAAATTATTGATGTTGAAGCTTCTGGGTCATCCTGTATTCTGTTATCTTTGGAGAGAAAAAACAGTGTTATAGCGAATCAGAGCGTGAAAAGGGGTCCGGCTGGCAAAAACAGTGTTACAGTGGGGCAAGGCCATAGAGAATCAGACCGTTAAAAGGATCTGGCTGGCAAAAACAGTGTTACAGTGGGGCAAGGCCATAGAGAATCAGAGCGTTAAAAGGATCTGGCTGGCAAAAACAGTGTTACAGTGGGGCAAGGCCATAGAGAATCAGAGCGTTAAAAGGATCTGGCTGGCAAAAACAGTGTTATAGTGGGGCAAGGCCATAGAGAATCAGAGCGTTAAAATGATCTGGCAGGCAAAAACAGTGTTATAGTGGGGCAAGGCCATAGAGAATCAGAGCGTTAAAAGGATCTGGCTGGCAAAAACAGTGTTATAGTGGGGCAAGGCCATAGAGAATCAGAGCGTTAAAGGGATCTGGCAGGCAAAAACAGCTCTATAGCGAATTAGCCTGTATATATAAAAGTAGATTTGGATATTTCAGCTAATCAAAATTAGAAAACTGCAAAAAAGAATGAGTGTTCAGTTTATATAGATATTTACAACTTGCTCAGATAGCTTTGCCTGAGAAGTCACAGCAAATATCATTAAAATGTTTTGATATTAATTGAACCATTTATTTTGTTTCTGCTTAGCCTTTAGCTCTGAAATACTCAAACAATATATTTGTATTTCAGGTAACTTTGATTAATTTGTTTTATGACCAGAAAAACATAGACTGATGAGATTGTTTTTACAAGCAGTAAATGTGATTGTAATTTGTTGTCTCTCCTCATTCAAGCTATCTTTCTGTACTCTCTAGGCATAGTTCCACTAAAGGGCATTGCATCCAAATCATCCAGTCATGATAAGCAGGCCCATAGTGCCAAATGAACTGGAAGTTAGAAGCAGCTGCTATGGCTGTTGGGAATCTTGCACTCTGCAATCTTATTGTGATTTTCTTGTTTATAATTTATCTGTTAAAGGACCACAGTAATTTGGAAAAACACTTTACATAATTGTACCAATCTAACAACATTAGTAGCTGTGTAAATCTTGAACATAAATGTAATATTCCATTCATTGAACATGTTTTGTATTACTGGCCAGTGTTCAAACACTACAGTAGCCCTTTAACAGCTCCGTGATAAATAATAACTTGCATGATACATGGGATTAACTGCAGACTGCGACAGTAGAGAGCTGAATATGCGTTAACAAGATGGTGTACACTGTGTCTCGGTCAGGATCTATCGATTTCTGAGTAGTACCCTGGCACTCAACCTTAATCCGTTCCAGACAGCAGGTTGAGTACCAAGCAAGAAATTCCCATAGAATGTATCTTCACTTTAACTGAGGAGAAGGAGGATATAGGTTATTGCTTGGAAGGGGAGTCCTCTTCCAATAAAACCTCAAGCACTTGCACAGGGGATCTTTCTTTTTCTGTTTCTTGACACCACTAAACCTTGCTGGAGACTCTGATGTATGGAGTTTCACTAGAAACCTATCAAGACAAACTTGCTTCTGCATTAATTTCCCATTGTTGCTGCTTCCTTTTGAAGCTCCTGCAGCTCCTCAGTTCTGAGCTCTTGTCATTGCTCCTCCACAAACTCTTTAATGTCTTCATCACTGACCTCCAGGCAAATGGACTTGCACAGAGACACAATATACTCCACTATCGGGCTAGGTTCAGCCACCAAGTTCATTGGAGATACAGCTTCTGACCACAATTTCCTCCAGTCACAGTTCATGGTCTTGTAAGAGACTGCAGGCCACAGTTGAGGATATTGAAATGGTCCTTCCACAACTCTCTGTGTCAACTCAGTATCCAAGGTCACCTCAAAGCACCTTGGGAAGAAGGCCTATGTATACATTTTCTTGAAGTTTGAGACAACCTGCTGGTCCATGGTCCATGGGCTGGAACAAAGGAGGAGTTTTAGAGGGCAGGAACTTCAGTTATAAAATTAAAATCCAACATATCCTGCATCACTATATATACAGTATACTAGCGAATAGCCCGTCAAAAAGTTACGGGCATAAAAGAGTACGCCATGCTGTTTGCCACACAATGAGCGGCTTTTGGTTCGCTGAGCACCGTCGAGTCCAGAATGCCTCAACTGCTCGCCTCGCTTCGGGTTTACATACACCACGACTTACCTAATTAGAGACATAGTTCTTATGCTCATGTCTCTTTAGTTGCGCAGCATCTAAATCGTCTGTTTTTTTGTGGGTCATCTTCTTTATGGAGGTAAGATGATTTTGTAAGGTGCTGGTTAAGAGGTGGGGCAGTTTAAAAGATGAGCTTATTAAATCTCAGAGCACATTCTTATCAGTTATGTACAATACTGGTTTGCACCAGAGACAAGAATATTCACTTGCAAGAGAGTTGTGATAAGAAATAATATATTGAAAATATCCAACACCGTTTATATTTTCTTTCCATACTTGCCAGAATACATAGTTAATGGTTAGTCTAAGAGGAAACATACATTTAATTGTCATGCAGCTTTAACATAGAGATGCAATGCTAATATGTCCTTTATTTGTCAGTCTATCAACAGTTTACCAAATTATAGTAGACAGCAAAACAGTATTCATCATGTTTTTGGTTTATATCGCCTATTTAGCAAGCTCTCTAATTTAGTTTACTGTGGTTTATGCACGGAAAATCTAATTTAGGGATTTACCTGATCCAAGCAACATAACAATTTGCATTTGAAACTATAAAATGAGTACTTGACTCAAAGTATTCATATCTACTGTTCATAAAATAATTCAACAGCACATATAACAGAATAGTATTGCTATAATTTGCCATGTGAGTGGTATTCTGCAACAGAGATTTGAATACAGGTAAGGCCAGGATAAATTTCAAGCAAACTCATATAAGGTAAAAGTGTGAAGGGAGAAATGAAACAGAAAAGAAACATTATCTGATGTGTGAAAGGTGGTGGACGTTGTCATGTTCAGTCTGTTTTCATCAAGCTTTCTTAAGAACAACTATATCTTATAGCAAGTAAATGCCCCAAACCACAGTGCAAACTGAAAAAGCCAATATTCCAGATTAGATACAAATGAATGTGCATTTCACTAGCGTACGAGGACACAGAAGTAAGAAACCCACAAACAAGTTCCAGTGCGTAAATGGCCAAGAGCAGGTGATGTGTGGCTCTGTACTAACTTTTATACCACTCCATGTTTATGTGTCCCACTAACATAAAATGGAAAAACATATATGTATATAATTTCCCAGGAATTCAAAAATATAATCGATTGCAGCATATACAGCACACTCCAAAATCACAATTTTGAATTAACTTCAGTGCTTAAAGCCTGCACAGTATTCGACTTACATACAAATCAAACTTAAGGAAGTTATCAGTCAGATATATTTCGTCCTTAACCCGTGTACCACCCGTGTGTGTATATATATATATATATATATATATATATATATATATATATATATATATGTATATATCCAAATCCAAAATGCTACTTTATGCCAAAAAGGCATTCGGCAGGATAAATTGGGATTACTTGGATTGTGTTCTGGAGAAATTTGGGTTTGCTCTCTTTGGCTCGCATTTTATTAAAGCTTTATACCGGAATGTAACCGTTAGTAAGATCGGAGCGGAATATAGATGGTGTACAAATTGATAAGTTGGCGATTAAAATTACTATGTTCGCGAATGATGTGGTTCTGACACTTGCAAAGCCTGTTAAATCATTAGTATATCTTTTTAAAGTTATTGAGGATTTTAGTTTTATCTCTTATTAAAACTTAATTCTGTTATATCAGAAGCAATTACTCTGAATTTAGACCTTGAAACCAAAAATCAGTTTAGAGAGAAACATCCTTTTAAGTGGATAATAATAAGATTTGTAAGCCCATCTGCAAGTCCAAAAATAAGTTTAACAACTTATTACCCGCTCAAGATTCCCAGAAATACAGTTATTGCACTGCATTCTGAGCCACTGGGCAAGGACATGCAAATGAGCAGACAATGCATTCTTGCTCTTAAATCCAAAATGCTACTTTATATATAGCTCCTTCAAATGCATATGCCCACTGTACCACAGCTTTAAAGCAAGGCAAATTATTGGATTTTGCACAAATCATATAACCACTCACATACAGTACTTTTTTTTTTTTTGTTGTTTTGGTTTTTTTATTGAAATGCTTTGGGGTTGTGTCATCGTGACCGTGCCTCTACGTGCCAAAACAAGTACCTTACTGTGGCAGTTGCCCCAGTGAAGCCGTTTTCGGGTCCCCCCGCCTTGAGGGCTTGAGGACCCTTTTGATCTTCTGGGCTCCGGTCTGGATTCCAGAAAGATCTGTTTTCATCCTAGGAATAAGGGGGACCTTTCCACCATCTTCAGACCGGAGCCCTCCGATGTGGCAACATTTTCTTTGCCAGGGGGACTGCTCTCACCAGTCCACCCTGGCTCCGACTTCTGGGGGAGAAGCTCTCACCTTTCTCCACCCATGTCCTTCCAAGGGGTCCCCGGCCATAGGGCCCTGACCTCAGGGGCTAGCGAGACCCCCGCGGCTCCACTGGGAAGTGGAGTACATGGTGCCCAAACATGATCCGTGCCAAGTCCATAAAGAGAGTGCAAAAAAAATCGGTGCCACAAATCAAACGGGCATAGTGTCATCATCTGTTGGGGCAGCTCTCACCCATCCCATCAGACTTAATGCGAGGCCAGTGAGACCTCTCTCACAAGACTCTCTGGCCCAAGGTGCACTGTGAGGTGCTCCCTCAACCCGTAGGCTGGGGGCAAAAACAAAAATAAGGTACCCCCCATGAACCTAAAGGTCCTGGCTGGGGTGCCCGTGAAGTGCTCAAAAGAAAAAGTGCACAGTGCTATTATGGGGATCTGGCAGAATGCTCCCGTAAGCCCCGAGCAACAATTTCAACTCGGCCCCTGGTCAGACCAAGGTTTCCCCCCTCTTCATAACTGGTGTGGCAGACCAGCTATTTCAGAGGAGGTACTACACTTGATCTTAGCCAAAAGGCAGAGAAGCGATACTCACTTACAGTACTGTTTCAAGCTTAATGGCTATAATCAGTGAGGTTGGTTTTGATTTGTGCAATGGATTTTGTGTGACTGAGTTTTCCACAACAACCATTTAGTGTATGGTGAGCAAGAAAAGCCCTGCACCGTACAGAGTACAGAAACAAATAATAAATTTGTAAGTCTTGATAGTAAGCCATGATCGCCATTAAGCTTGAAACAGTACTGTATGTGAGTGGCTTTATGATTTGTGCAAAATCCAATCCTTTGCCTTGCTTTAAAGCTGTGGTACAGCGGGCATATGCATTTGCAGGAGCTATGTATAAAGTAGCATTTTGGATTTAAGAGCAAGAATGCATTGTCTGCCCAGTGGCTCAGAATGCAGTACAATAACTGTATTTCTGGGAATCCTCAGCAGGTAATAAGTTGTTAAATTTATTTTTAGAATTGCAGATGGGCTTACAAATGTATTATTTGTTTCTGTATGGTGGAGGGCTTATCTTGCTCTTGTTGCTCACCATACACTAGATGGTTATATATATATATATATATATATATATATATATATATATATATATATATATATATATATATATAATACTCTTATTTCTAAAATACTTATACTAAAATCATGTGCACTCCTAACTCAGTCTGTGACAATTTTCCCCTACAATAAGTGTGTCTTATAGGCCAGAAAATATTGTATGTGCTATTTTACACTTCAAAAAGTGTTGAGTTCTCTGGAGTTCATGGCACGTACACTTCCAAGTCTTTTTTTTACAGGTGCCAAATCCATTTTGCATGGTCTGTCTGTTGGACATGTTTACATTGTGCTTCTTTTTATCTAGTAAATATTGTTTATCTTGTCAACATTTTTCCTGCATTTTTATTTATTTTTTGTGTTTTAAATCAGAATTTCCAACAACTATACTTTTTATTGATGTATATTATGCTTCATTTTAAAGCTTGCTAAATATATGAACAATAATGATTTGAAATATGTTTTAATGAAAACACAGGAATATGTGAAGGCATTAAAAAAAGTTTTTTTACAAACTCTATAAGGTATACTAAATCTGTATGATGTCTGTTTCTTACAGCTAGCTAAAATATTCTCTGCACCCTGGGAAGGAAGAAAATGTTCTGTTTTCTAACGCTGGTACTTTTTATTTATTGAACAAGGGGGAATTCTAGACATATCTAACTTTTGTTTTCCTTTCTTGCTGGTATTCCTGTGTTTGTCCAGAATTTATTTTTGCAGCAATTGTGAGAATGTTTTTATTATGTCTTAGTACAAAATTAGATTGTTCTGGATCAAGCAGATGTTTAATTAGAAGGAATGTGAGATCCATTGTTTTACAAAAGCATTAAAGGACAACTGTAATTCAAGAAAAAAAGACACTGCTTTGTGAAGTAACATTAGCACCTGTTTAAGCCATGGACATAAAAGCATGTTTTTGAAAAATACAAATATTGGAATATGCATTTTTTTGGAATATACATTTTTAAAATTCTGTTTATGAGTAAAAAAATACATTTTCCATTTATACTTCTATTTTTAAATATTATCTTTTAGATGACAGCAAAGAAAATATCCTTTATAAAGTCCATTTTACCCTGCCCACAAGTTATTATTTTCCAAATGTTAACTCTACCAGCTGTTATTTATCATTTACACTGAAAATCCCACATTTTCTTCTCCGCCTTATCACAGTAAGATTTTTACTTTGATCACAGTCTTTCTTACTGTAAAGGGAACTGGCAAGTGGAGAAAATAACATTTGTACATTTTAAACATGCATAGTGAGAAATCATCCCATAAGGCGTGCTGTTTTTGTGTTGTGCATTCTCAGGTGTTTATCTCACACTTTTGTTTTTTTTATATGCAACTCCAAAGAGATCTGGACCACTGGCTCACTGTGACTAGTGGATACCGGCCATAATGGTGTATGGGGCCCAACAATGAAGGGGCGGGGGCACCTCCAAATTGCACCACCACCCCTACTTCCTCAATCAGTTCCTTACTCCTTAGTGTTAAAACAATTTGTGCTCCATTCTCATTCATTCCTGTCCCCCTCTTACCAAATAGCCTACATTTTCTGGCTCCTTATGTGATCACTGTTTTCTGATCATTTATCTCTTTGAGTCTGTGCTCCCTCTGCTCTGTGTGTACGCACTCTCTGCTCTGTTTGTACGCACTCTCTGCTCTGTGTGTACACACTCTCTGCTCTGTACACACTCTCAGCTCTGTGTGTACACACTCTCTGCTCTGTACACACTCTCTGCTCTGTCTCTACACACTCTCTGCTCTGTGTGTGCACACTCTCTGCTCCGTGTGTGCACACTCTCTGCTCCGTTTGTGCACACTCTCTGCTCCGTGTGTGCACACTCTCTGCTCTGTGTGTACACGCTCTCTGCTCTGTGTGTACACGCTCCCTGCTCTGTGTGTATACACTCCCTGCTCTGTGTGTACACACTCCCTGCTCTGTGTGTACACACTCCCTGCTCTGTGTGTACACACTCTCTGCTCTGTGTGTACACACTCTCTGTTTCTGCTCTGTGTGTACACACTCTCTGCTTCTGCTCTGTGTGTGCACACTCTCTGCTCTGTGTGTGCACACTCTCTGTGCACACTCTCTGCTCTGTGTGTACACACTCTCTGCTCTGTGTGTACGCACTCTCTGCTCTGTGTGTACGCACTCTCTGCTCTGTGTGTATGGCTGCAATACTTTTCACCTCCTAAGAGAGCTGTAAAGGTGAGCACAAACAGCAACCCTTAAAAATGCATTAAGGCAGGCACATATCCGAGTTCTTTAATTATATTGTTGTATAGTTGTTGTGTTAATATAGATGTGTGTGTATGTGTATATATATACAGTATGTATATATTGTTATAAGTGAAAAGGTCAGGTAGACCAATCCTACCCATAGATTGGAGCCGGTTCAATAATTCCCTCATAATTACAACACCAAAAAATATTCTTTGCTTTCCCCTTTATAAAACACATCATTACTATGTGTCCCAAAGAGAGCATATTTTTATACCATATCACATACAATAAAACAATATGTTGTTTTAATATGTCTACAGAAATGTGCAGCTTTACTAATTCTTATCCCCACTTTATTCTGAGGACCAATTAGATGAGCCCCTGGTAGGCATCTGGAGTTCACTGACTCTTGACAGGGTAATATTTGAACAAAGGGATAGTTGACGCTTGGAAAAATTAAGGGGCTTGAAAGGCACTTTGTGTAAAAGAGGATGCAGCCCTACCTGGTCATTATACTTTTAATTATGGGCATGACCAACCAACATGTCACTGTGGAAGGTAACAACTATTCTTTATACAGGCTGCTCTGAGCTCAATTAATTATTTTAATTAACATGAATATTTCTTACAATGGCTCTTTAAGTGCTTGCTAAAACACAGCAGAAATCCCCTCAGTTTCCAGATCCTTCAAGTAATCAGAGAACACAATTGAAATGTTTCATTCCAATGATATTAGAATAGTTTAACTATGAAACGTATAATTGTTTGACAATAAAATGTATGTCAATGGGATTTGCCAAAATGACTTGAAAAGAATGCAAAAATAGGATAAGGAGCATGACACAATTTCCTGTTGTGTTTATAACTCACAGATTAAAATGCAAAATCAATTGTGTAGTTGCAGTGATTAAACTTGAATGCAACTTTGATGGACAGTACTAACTATTTTAACAACAAAATGTGTTTATGCCAGTATGTTTGCCGCCCAGACAACTACCGTCAGTGACTTGGGACCATTAATTTTGATCCTTCAGTTCTGTCATGCATTTCAAGTCAATGGTCCGTAACTACAGATGGGCAAATGTGCCAAATTTGTACTGGCAGATCGCAAACAATGGAAAGAAAAATACAGTGTGTTCAAAAGCAGCCATATATATGGAGCTTGGTATTGTCATATTTATTGTATGCTTTCGTAAAGAACTTGATGTGATGATGTGCAAATTTTTTTTTTTTTGGGTGGTGGGGGGGGGGGGGGGAGATTAGGGCAAGACAAAAAAGACACAAAACAGACAATAAAAAATATAAAATAACTAATAAGAAATAACAAAGGAAAGAGACTAAGAAAAGTGTGGGGTGGGTGGACGGAAGTAGGTGTATTGTGTGCCTTAAAACCTCCAAGGGTCCTTGTTGACCCCTAAATGATCTCACCAATCCAGCCGCCGATCACGAGGGTCCGTTAACTTGAGCATCCCTGATCCTGCCTCCTCACCGAGACATTTGACCTGCCAGGTTGGCAGGTCAGTCACCCATTATGCCTTTTAGACTGAGGGGTGAAAGTAGCCAAAGGCTCCAGATGTCTATAAACGTGGACATCCAGTCTGTCAGGATATGTGTAAGTCTTTCATTGATTGCTATATAATTAACCACTGCCTGTGAGCTAAGCTCCTTTCTTTTCAACTGTCTAGCTTTTCGTCACTAGCATGAGGAATTGTTATAATTTGTTCTGTGGGGAAGGGAGAGAGCCTGCAGGAGCACCCAATAGCGTTATTTCCAGCATCAGATTTAATTTGGGAGCATACTAGCAAGGAGGCTAACGTAAACACTTCGTACCAGAGTTTCTGCACTAGGGGGCATTTCCACCAAATGTGATAGAATGTACCTACCTCCAGGCACCCCCAGAAGCACACAGAGTTTGCGCTATCATTCCATGTATGGATTATTTCAGGTGTTATATATGTCCTATGCAAAACCTGTAAAGATGTCTCCAGGATACTGTAGTTGTATGACCCCCTAGATAAGAGTCTCCATGAAGAGGAACAACAGTCCTGCTCCCTAGTCTTTCCCTGATCTTTCTCCCATGAGATCTTATATTTCAGCTTTTTCTCTTGAGTGACTGTGTTGAAAGTATTGTATAGTAGACTAACCATATTTTTTGAAAGAGGGAACAACCCCCAATTTTAACAAGCCAGTTCGCCCTTGGAGCCCCTTGCCTACTCCCCAGCATGCTTACGTGATGGTATAATTTGAGGAAATTTAAGTATTCCTTGCGAGGCAGCTGGAGTCGGTCCCTTAGTTCAGTAGTACTCATCAATTTGCCGTTATTGTACCAGGACCCCAATTTCAGGAAGCCAGTGATTTCTACCTGAACATGGAAATTAAGCATAAGGTAGCGGTAACCCTGGGTGGGGAGCCACCGCCGTCAAGTCTGCCGGTATAGCCGATAAATCTTGTCTTGAGACTTCCAAGTTCTAAATATTTAATGTTAACTTAATGCAGGGATGGCCACTCTTTCCCATAATCAGATGGGGCTTAGGTAACCACACCAAGCTCTTCCATATGGAGACATTTCATTATTTTCTAGAAACACCAATAAGGGTTGGTTTTAGGTTTAGTGTGCCAAAGGAAACAAAGCCAGTTGAGCCGCCTTGAAGTATAACTTAAAATTTAGGCAGGAGAAACCACCTTTGAGTTTGTTTTTACACAGCTAATGCCTAGCAATTCTGGGGTGTTTGTTAGCACAAATAAATGTAAGAATCTGTTTCTGGCATGATTCCAATTGGTGGGGCAGCACAGAAATGGGAAGCGTGCGGAATAAATAGAATAAGCCAGCCCCTTAACAGCTTGCGTCCACGGCATGGTTGAATTTAGTAGCTCTGTAACGCAGCAGATTTTCAAGTACGCATGCTTTCCGTGTGAGCCGTTTCCGCTACAGGCTTGAAATGTAATGGGGCTGTGGGTGTATCTGACTTTAGAGCAGCAGCAATAAATGGAGACTGACATGAAAAAAACAATACTGTCCTAACAGGTTTTCAGTTTAATAGACTGTATTTCTGAAATACTTAAAGGACTGCTGCAGTGGTCATACAGTAGAGATTAATTAATGCATTAGCTAATTAGAAATAAAAGTAGTATTTGTAAAAAATCAATATAGCTTTTAAAAGTACATCCCAACTGTTGTCTTTCAGTTTTCAGCTGGTATGCTTCTTTAATATTAGGTGTCTAGGATTAAGAGAAGATCGGCCAAGAAGGCTGTTCTGTCTCCTCTTTCACAGTGGTCACTGCAGGCAAACCTAGATCATTTAAGCAATTTCATTTAAAGTTTGCTAGTGTCACTTTAAATTGTGTCCAGGCTGCTTTGAAGATTATAGAAATTGGATTATTTTAGGTGTGAAGCCTGCAGTGTGTTTCATATATACTGCTTCAAAGCTTCTTAACAATAGGCTTCAAAGATATGTCTATCCCCCCTGAAAATGTTGTACATTTCTGTGAGTTGTAGCAGCTTATTATTGTGCTCAGTATCTTACTATGAGCTGCTTCACACCCTGAGTGACTTGGGAAGATCATCTGCATCTAATTATCACATACATACAGAATAGACCCAGCTTGGAACTGTCAGTTTTCAAATAAAAGACAATAAAACAAACAAAAACAAATATATATATATATATATATATATATATATATATATATATATATATATATATATTGCACATTTATGATTCTAATGGTTTTTCGATCTCTTCAAACAAGGTGGTACTCACTCTTTTGTTTGTGTTCGTACAAAGTGTTCTGTTTTTAAGGCTCCTTTAACGTTACCCCTTTCTTACATATATTAAAGAATATTTCTTCTACCTTCTATTAGAGAATGATACATATTGCACAAAAAATCCAAGCAGATCTCTATTTCTGTAATCTTTGTAATAAGTACGTATGAATTTACTTTTTATACATTGTTCCAAGTCTATATTTATGGTAAAAGTCACACTTATTTAAAAAGACATTTAACTATACAAAATGGGATGAAAAAGAGAACTTTCTGTGTTTTCCATAGAGCTAAGTTATTAAACTGATTAAAAACACGGCTGATTTTATTAATAATTATCAAGGATCTCTATAGTATGGGGAGAAAAGGCTGATCTGAGAACATCTACCGGAGATCTGATTTTCCAAACAGTTACTTTGTGAACTGTGAATTCTGGGTAGTGTATGCAAATGAGGATCAAAATATACACCCTTAGTGCTACTTACCCATTTACACTTATGTAAACTGCTCCCAGGCAGCGTTCAGATGACCCCTACCACATAGTATTGGTTAATAGACCAGACCCAGGGAGGTGTAAACATGTCCCTTTGCAGTGCTCCATGTTTAATGTAAGTTTTCTTCAGTCAGAAAATTATTTCTAATGTTTAAAACATGTTCTTTCCAATGTGTAAAGCTCTTTTAAAATAAATAGAGTTTCAGGATTAAGAACTGTATTATAGGAAACATAATTGTTTTACTCTTATGTACGAAAAGAAGAGCAAAATAAAAAGCAAACAAGATAAAAATGTAAAATAGCTTAGAACATAAAACATATTTTCTATCTTATTGACTCTTACAGATGAAATTGTTCTATTCAAGGTCTTTTATACTGTATTTATAGATTGTGCGTTTCTCAGTATTACACCAATGGTCAGTGCTTTTCTGAGGAAAGATAGATGCAAAGTCTCTGTTTGATATAGAGAGGACAGGCAAAAAACAACAAATAATGGGATACAAATGAAACACTGCAACAATGGCCTGGATGTACTAAAGACTAATGCAGCGGCAAGCAGAGGCCCTATACCTGTTATGATATGTGGTAGTACATGGCAGTTAAATCAGGGGTGTGTTTCTGTCTAGGCCTGCAAGGCCCATTTACAGGGGCAGCAGTGTGAAGAAGCAGTGCAGTACATTGAAATATGTTTCTACGAGTACAGAAATGTCTATATTCAGTGCCATTTCTGTCTACGTGTACTTGATACTGTCTGACATAAAAAAAAAAAAAAATATATATATATATATATATATATATATATATATATATATATATATATATATATATATATATATATACACACATACACATATATACTTGATACTGTCTGACATAATATATGTATACATTAATATATATATATATATATATATATATATATATATATATATATATATATATATACATAAACACGCACAAAATTGTTTGAGATTTAGAATGGGTAAAGAAGGCACTGCAAGTTGACATCTTTTATATTTTCACCTATAAATAGAACTTTGGGGTTTTATTATCATTTAAATGATAATACATGGCGTACATTGCCTTGTATTATAAGATATTTTTGTGTACGATATCACTGCAGGCAACACTGAGCTGGCAATGATTCTGAGCCATGCTTGTGGTCACATCACTTTTTAGTACATATAACCAGTCCAGAGTTGTGTGCTAAGATGAAAGAAAGTCAATATCTCACGGTCACAGCTTTCTACAATACACAGTGACATTCACATAGCTACAGATTTAAGATACATTGCTACTCCCTCACCACTGCTCTGACCTTTAGTACAATGGGAAATATCCTTCAATTAACTGAAATGGGAAAAAAAGAAGTACAGTACAAAAAAGTAGCAGAACTAAATGTCACTACCACATGGGCTAGAAGCGTGCACGGCAATAGCTCGCCCCTACCAGCTTTCCTCCTCTCTCCCCCTGTATCCCTGAGGTTCTCTGTCACTGCCAGCTCTCTTTGTTTTGTCTGCCTGTTGTCCCTATTCTTCCTGTCATTGACTTATCTCCATCCTCTCTCCCTTGCCTGTACCCCTGCCTGTTCTCTCTCCCTTCTTGTACCCACTTGTTCTCTCCTCTCTTTCATCCCTCCCTCCTCCCATCCACATATATTACTTACCCCATCCCACGGGCAATAGTGCAGGAAAGAATGAAAAACAGAGCCCAGCAGTAAAGAATAATTGCATATAACATTTGCAAAATATATATATATAATTTATTTTGCTTTCTAAAATACATTTTGCTTTTATTTTCTGTTAAGTTAGTTCAAAAATATAGAAAAAAGTCTGACCCCTGTGGTCCTTTAAACTAAGCACATTAAGCTAAAATTGGGTTACAGCCTGTAAATCAGAAGATACCCAGAGTGCAATGCTATTTCCTTCGGGTACTTGTTTCAACTATAAGCAGCTTTCATTTATATCCTTTGCAGTGGGTGAAGTTTTATGAAGAAATCGCTGAATATTGAGGTGAAGCAGGGTTAGAGCTATTTAATGTCGATACAAGATTAATACTCCTTTGCGCCAAAGGAAATTAGTCTGAAAAAATGTAAATGATTTAGTGAGAGCAGTAAAACAGTATGGTACTAAGTACTAAAACATCAGGAGCTCATTTTATATATGAGAGTGTAATATTTGAGTTTTCATTGTTTGCTATGAGTAATTGTGTTTATAAGTAGATTGTCTATATTCTCTGCCTAAAAGAAACACACACAAGTGTGTATTCAACAAGCCATCGCCTAATTCTCAGCAGATATGATCAAGTTCAACAACATAAAACATGAAATTAACAGTAATTAAGTGTTTTCTGCAAAGTTCTTGTCCTCTCTCCATAATTGTTTTGCCCTGTCAGATGATGTTAGCAGGGTGTGTGTGCTTGGAGGTTGACAGAGCAAGTTTGGTATACGTAGTGTTAAGTACTTAAAGGGACATTGAAAGTGGGTATTTGATAATGTACCAGTGTGTTCTCTTTTTTTTTTTTAAACTCTCTTTAAACAAGTGGGTACAAGAAGAGAGAGAGAACATGCAGGGGTACAGGCGACGGAGATAAGTCAATGACAGAAAAAAAAAGCAGAAAAAAAAAAATTCAAATGTTTAAATATAAGTTTCCTGGATTATGAATGCATTTGATGGAGGAGAATCAGACGGGGCATGGAAAAAATACCAAAATAAACATTTAAACACTTACTTTGAAGTTAACAAAATCTATTGTAATTTCTGACAGTTTAAAATTAAGGTTAACACCCCCTCCAATTTGTTTTAGCCAATCCGGTTCGATGACAGATTTGAGACATACCACTGTTAGTTGCTATGGCAACAGCCCACAGCATAGACAGGAAGTAGGGATGAGTCATATACCAGTAGTGACTGGGAAGCTGACATCACTGCTCTCCTTTTGGCTGTGGTGCAAAGCAGCATGGGATATGTAGCAAAGGAGCCTGTGAAATGTAGTGTATCACTGACATGTGATAAGAAGCTGCAAGGAGATTGGCTGAGCTAGCAAGAGCAGGTAAATAGTTGGTTAATATTGCTCGCCGAATGCTGCATGCTGATTGGGTGGGGACCAGGAAGTTGTGTAGACACCCTCTGGGCGTGACAACATAATCATGAGAGGGATTTTTATATATATGGCTGCTGAAGGTTGAAAAGTCCTTGCTGAGGGGGTTGGAGTGGTGAAGGATGCTGCTGAGGGGGGCTAGGGGGTGTTTGGGGTGAATGGTGCTGCTGAGGGAACCTGGGGTGTTGGGGGTGAATGGTGCTGCTGGGAGGGGGGGGTATTGCTGCTGAGTGGGGCTGGGGGTGAATATTGCTGCTGAGGAGGAAGGGGTGAATGTTGCTGCTGAGGGGGCCTGGGGGTGTTTGACAAGAACATTTAGTTCAAAATAATTGCCCATCCTTGGTTTACTCCGATGAACAGATGAGAAAAAAAATACTTTTGAAAGTAATTGAATATCAAAAGACATTATCATGTCATATCTGTAAAATGAGAATCAAAGGACCACAGAAGTTGCCATATGTGCTCAGCACCATTAGATAGAGGATGCAAAAGCACATGGAAAAGGTGTTTTCCTTTTTAATATTAATGCCCAATTCATGGAGTTATGATCAATATGTCAGGCCATTTCAGTGTGTTGCCTCTTCCTGAATGCATAAAAAGCAGAACATAATGAATATCATTTAGAATCAGATGTAGAACTTTGAATTAGTGGTGATTTGTAACTACGCTAGCAACTACTCTACCAATAGAGCAGATGGCACAGTAGTTTAAGTTGCAGTCTATGGTGGTGAAAGTCCTGGGTTCAAATTCCTATAAAGTTACTTTTTTCTTTTCTGTTTAAAATCAGAAATATGTCTTTTATATAATAAAGGATATGTTAATATGAAGTAACTGTGATAATTTTATGTTGATTTTAAAATAATTATTTGAATAATTATGTTAACTAAAGCAGAGTGTGTTGTTTTATCAAATGTTTTCATTGATACGTCATTGGCTCTAATTCAATACCTTCCACTGTTTTTTTAATTGACTAATGTGTTTATTAACATACATATGATTGCTATAAATAAATAAGTACATTAGTTAAAAAAAATAAACGAGTGAAAGGCAGGGGTATCAAACCTATGACTTACCAGTGAAATAAACGTGAAAACAGAATACCCCACCACACTGCTTATAAAGTTAGTATAAATCTATGATACATTGTATAACAGTTACTGACTCCTGTCTTATTATTTATGCAGTTTCTTATGGGAGGGCTTTAAGTGCTAAACTAATTCTTGATTTAAAAATGTAAACTCATTTTCCACATGATTTTTTACCTTCTAACTGATGATGCATATGGTGACTTTTGTGGTCCTTTAAGAAAACGAAAGCTCAGTTGCCAGTAAAGTACATTTTTAGTTGAATATATATAAGTAAGCAAACATTCATCTTAAAATGGATCTCGGGATCCTTGCATCATTGTATTATTTTCCGTTAGCCATTTATTACAACACATCAAATTCTTTGCATAAGCGCGGAACCAATTATTTTTGTTCTCTTGTGAAATAACTACAGTCAGGTCCATAAATATTGGGACATCGACACAATTCTAATCTTTTTGGCTCTATACACCACCACAATGGATTTAAAATTAAACGAACAAGATGTGCTTTAACTGCAGACTTTCAGCTTTAATTTGAGGGTATTTACATCCAAATCAGGTGAACGGTGTAGGAATTACAACAGTTTGTATATGTGCCTCCCACTTTTTAAGGGACCAAAAGTAATGGGACAGATTAACAGTCATAAATCAAACTTTCACTTTTTAATACTTGGTTGCAAATCCTTTGCAGTCAATTACAGCCTGAAGTCTGGAACGCATAGACATCACTAGACGCTGGGTTTCATCCCTGGTGATGCTCTGCCAGGCCTCTACTGCAACTGTCTTCAGTTCCTGCTTGTTCTTGGGGCATTTTCCCTTCAGTTTTGTCTTCAGCAAGTGAAATGCATGCTCAATCGGATTCAGGTCAGGTGATTGACTTGTCCATTGCATAACATTCCACTTCTTTCCCTTAAAAAACTCTTTGGTTGCTTTTGCAGTATGCTTCGGGTCATTGTCCATCTGCACTGTGAAGCACCGTCCAATGAGTTCTGAAGCATTTGGCTGAATATGAGCAGATAATATTGCCCGAAACACTTCAGAATTCATCCTGCTGCTTTTGTCAGCAGTCACATCATCAATAAATAATAGAGAACCAGTTCCATTGGCAGCCATACATGCCCACGCCATGACACTACCACCACCATGCTTCACTGATGAGGTGGTATGCTTTGGATCATGAGCAGTTCCTTTCCTTCTCCATACTCTCCATCACTCTGGTATAAGTTGATCTTGGTCTCATGTGTCCATAGGATGTTGTTCCAGAACTGTGAAGGCTTTTTTAGATGTTGTTTGGCAAACTCTAATCTGGCCTTCCTGTTTTTGAGGCTCACCAATGGTTTACATCTTGTGGTGAACCCTCTGTATTCACTCTGTTGAAGTCTTCTCTTGATTGTTGACTTTGACACACATGCACCTTCCTCCTGGGGAGTGTTCTTGATCTGGCCAACTGTTGTGAAGGGTGTTTTCTTCACCAGGGAAAGAATTATTCGGTCATCCACCACAGTTGTTTTCCGTGGTCTTCCGGGTCTTTTGGTGTTGCTGAGCTCACCAGTGCGTTCTTTCTTTTTAAGGATGTTCCAAACAGTTGATTTGGTCACACCTAATGTTTTTGCTATCTCTCTGATGGGTTTGTTTTGTTTTTTCAGCCTAATGATGGCTTGCTTCACTGATAGTAACAGCTCTTTGGATCTCATATTGAGGGTTGACAGCAACAGATTCTAAATGCAAATAGCACACTTGAAATTAACGCTGGACCTTTTATCTGCTCCTTGTAAATGGGATAATGAGGGAATAACACACACCTGGCCATGGAACAGCTAAGCAGCCAATTGTCCCATTACTTTTGGTCCCTTAAAAAGTGGGAGGCACATATACAAACTGTTGTAATTCCTACACCGTTCACCTGATTTGGATGTAAATACCCTCAAATTAAAGCTGAAAGTCTTAGTTTCATTTCAAATCCATTGTGGTGGTGTATAGAGCCAAAAATGTTAGAATTGTGTCGATGTCCCAATATTTATGGACCTGACTGTATATAGGTTTATTCTCTACATCATATTGTTGGGTTGCAGGCATCTTGAGAGAGAGAGACACAATCAGTCCGTTGCCCTATGTGCACCCTCATACATATGATTACTACTCTCCTGTTCTTCTTGGTAGGTTTACATCCCAGGGTTACTATATACCCATATATAGAAGCACACGTGTTTATGGTTAAAGTATATGTGGTAAATGTGATACCTACAGACAGTAATGTTACATTTATATACACATTTGATAATATATGACCATATTGCAGCAACAATTTAGGGCAGGCTTTTGCCCCCATAATGTGTCCTGTTCTAGGCCTGAGTCCCTTAGGACTGGACAGATATACACCACTACGAAGTGTAACTATATGTAATTTTAGGTAATTTATTAAACAGCAGTTGTTCTATTCAAACACTTAATCTAATAAATGACAACTGAGTAGACAGATGTCTTCTAACTAAAACTCTGCCGGTGATCGCTTAAACCCAAGAGACTTAAAATGAGATGCAGCATGATAAGATTTCACTGTAATGGAATTGAGACATCTTTAGCCAAAGTTGTTATGTGATTTACAGTTTATTACATTTTCAGGGCTTGAGGCCCTGTAATGGAAATAAGAATATGATAGCAGCAGCCAGAGAGGAACTACTTTAGTAAAATAAATCTTTTAGGGATATCAGATAATAATGTTAATGAAGTCATATATAATTTTCCTCATTTTTTCCAGGTGGTGTTTTTAAACTTTATGTACGGTAATTATTTTATGCAATAAAGTATAATCATATTAAATTAGAAAATTGTAACAATATAATTAATAAAGGTTAAGTGTGTGTTTAGGACTTGAACTATTAACACTTTTATATATTCGCCAAAGTGTAAAATCTACAGTCCTGTTCTTTCATTTCAATTATCCTGTGATCTTGAACATGACAGGAATTCAAATGGATTAATAAATGGCTGTCCCATAGTAACATTAATGTGTTTTTTCGCGTACAACTTATATAATTTATTTTACTTCTGCATGTGAACATGTGGATCGCTGAAGTGTCATATGTATAATTTGAGCTTATGAAATCATGCATTGATTATATACAAATGCTTTTAAAATGTTTAAAATAAATAAATACAGCCTTTATTTTGTAGTTATCGTATACAATGTTGCTTTGTAAGCAACAGATATTTTCCCTTTGTTCCAAACAGGGTTAGAAAGTCAGATAAGATCTCAATTCAGTTCTGTATAAAAACAGCTAGTATAAATAGCCACTAGATAATATAATACAAAAGTTAGCCTCTATAGCATAACCTTCATTCTAACCCTTCCCCATAAGTTACAGACACACCAGAAGTTCAATAATCCCCTATTACACAGGCAGCATCAGCCAATTTTAATATTGTCTTTAAAATATTTTATTTTTATGGCTTATTTAGCTGCCAAGTTATTTTGTCATGTACATCACAGCAATGATGTTTTCCCCAAGTTGAAGTAATTCTTTATAGAACCACTTTAAAGATATTATAAAGGACCCTCAGAAGATTAGTTAGGTAGGACTTAATTTAAAAAAAAAAAAAATGTTTATTATTATTTTTTACTGTTCATTTAAACAGTTACTATTTGTTCAATTTGCCTGCCAGCTATATAATCTCTAGATCGCTTACCATTCCAAAATGAAGTATTGTGCCTGGAGTAGAGCCACCCATGGCGACAGGCTATCTAAACTGGTATACCACAACAGCAGTATGATAGTGGTTGGGTTTGTACAAGACTAGCAGCTCAGGTTACACTGCTACTAATGTGTGTTTCATCTTGACACTTCCCCCTGGGCTGGTTCACTCCAGCCACAACACTTTGTTCACGGCCGGAGAGATCCAGAGCTTATACAGCCTGGGTGAAAAATAGTAATAATTGCCTAAATGCACAGTAAAAGTTTATTATAGGATTTTTTTTTTATTATCAGGTGTTGCCGAACTATTCTTTAGAGGCCCTTTTATAGACCGCTAAAGGAGGCTTTTAAGTGTGGTAGAGCAGACACTATTTACTCTTGTGGGTTGTCTAACGGCCTTTTCATGTATAATACAGGGCATATTCAAGAAGTCGTTCTGCAAGAAAAGTTGGAGAAAGAAGACAAAATCCAGGTGTCCTTAGCGGTCTTAAAGCAGGTAAGTGATAAAGGCACTTTCAAAGCAAAGATGACCTTCTTTACCTATAGGGTTTATCTTGGGTTGACACATTCAAGTATTTTGTCAGTTGGCGGAATATGACAATAAGTCAAAAATCAGTAATGTTCATCATGTTCCATCAAAATTACATATTCTTGCATTCCACCCTATTGATATTCCATCTGCATGTGTGCTTCCTTCATTAGCTATCTATTTTGGTCTTCTTGTTGCACTCCATTTATTTTGAAGACTGTTGATGAAGTTGACAGGTACTCCGTTAGCATCACAATGGAAATCCTTAAAGTTCAGTGTCTTAACATTAAAACTTCATACACTATAAAATGGACCGTTTCAAGCATTCTCCACACTTCATTAAGTGGATAAGAGAAACATGTTTACAGTATGTAAATTAGTCATTCTTACGGAAAGTACAAATCCAGACAAGTTTGCATCAAAGCTAATCAGTATTCCAAATATATTTCTAAGTTGACCAAACAAGCATTATTGCTGGTTTAATTTTTAGTTACATATTTGCTCTTTGTTAAGACGATGGGTCAACCACCTAATTTAAACTTTCAGTACCTGTTATGATTAAGCTGTTATTTTCCATCCCTCTGCGTGAGAGCTCATATTCACAAAACTGAGAGAGGAGGGGAATGAGTAAGGGGGAGAGCGGCGATTTTAGAAAGATTAGAGCAATGATCTGCAACCTTTTATAAATGTAGAACCAAGTTACGCCAAACCGTAGAACGACACACTAATCATTGGAACAAACTGACACTCATTTGATTTCACAGCTCACAATGGTTTAAATTTATGCTGCAAACATTTTTTTTAGATATTATGTTATTATAATGTTAAAACACTTGGCCCTACAGCCCCTGATTGCTGCTCCTTCCTCTATCCCCTCCCCCCGCCTCTCTCCCCTTCAGTCACACCCGCTTCTGCCCCCCCCCACACTTCTCTTGCCCACTTCTTCCTCTCGGCAGCTCACATAATGTATTGAGTTAGGACCTCCAAGCCATTGAAGTCACACTCCTATTTCATGGTTCAAATAGTCCTCCTTGAAAATAACATGCTCTGTCTTCTCCCAGGGTATGCCGGTTTAATCTAGTGTTATCTGGAATAATTTCATGTTGCCATATCACTATAATAACCATAGCTCTAATACCAGCATGAATGGTAACTTTTGGATTGTTTGTATTCTCCATAAAAAGATAAAGGACATTTTGAAAGGATCGCTACGTTTTAATCAAAGCCTTCTTGAGGCTGAAGAAAATGAGGAGATCACTATCACTGATGACCATTACTGCTCCAACCTGCAGAGAAAAGAGGATTTTAATGACTTCGTCAGGGGACAGGGTGACCAAAATCAGGTAAATTCAACAGTAGATATATAAAACTTTTACACAGAAAACACAAGTTGACTTTTACTACAAAACTTCAAACTTTTAACACGTATTTGTTAAAGTAAAAACTGTGGTAATTATCATATGTGGCTTTATTGAGAGTTTTGTGCAAGTTGGACTTCTTTTCAATTAAATGACAGCCAAACACTATGTAGGCCAATTTCCTCTGCATGAGAACTAGTGTAGTGTAGGCTCGCCCCAATGTCACATGTTCTGGCGTGACACTAAGGTCCATTCCCCTGATGGCAGGTGTTTCTTAACCTTCTGTTCTTTCCTATTTATCACTAGTCACTTGCCCGTCAAAAATATCGGCAATAAAATTTGAAGCCTGGCAATGCAGTTTGCCACACAATGCGGCCAACCCGCAACTTTCATGACCCGAAGCCACTCATTGTAGAGCTCACAATGCGAGGCCCGTAAAATAGAGGGGGGGGAAAGGCTCGCAATGAATGTCAAAGGCGCTCATCGCATGGCCTGCAAGTTAGAGGGGGAGAACCTTGCATTGTGCGACAAACAGCATTGCCAGGCTTCAAACTTTATTGTTGTCATTTTTGACGGGCAAGTCGCTAGTGAGAAATATAATAACTTTGTTTTGCCTGCTCACTCATGTTTTCTTTAAAAATGGTACATATATTACCAATTCGCCAAGGGTATGCAAACTTTTGAGCACAACTGTATGTCTCTCTCTCTCTCTCTCTCTCTCTCTCTCTCTCTCTCTATATATATATATATATATATATATATATATATATATATATATTAAATAAATAGTACATCTGTGTTCACATTTGAATGTCTAAAACAAGTTAAAAAACCTGCTTCCATATATACATATATACAGTGGTCCTAAAGTTATATACTTTAAGCTTTAAGTCTAAATACTGCTCAATATTTTTCTGGTTCCTTTGATTAATATTTTGGAGTCTGATAAGCACAATTCAATAACTATATGTTTTTCCGACAAAAGCAATAAAATAGTTCTTTTATCTGACAAGCAAATATGAGAAGATATAAATCTGTATATTTTTTATCTTTGAGATCCACCATGACAGCTCTTCACCAAATGAGTTTACTACGTCTAGTGGGCAGAAAGAATTGTATCAAACAAAACTAAAGCAAAACCTGACATTTGAGGGGGGAAAAATGATTACGTTTTTCTAGTATCTTTTCCCTCTATTTTTCTAATCCGTTAAATAATTGATTGTTTTGAATAATCCAAGCGTAAACTAACACATTTTTTCCTTCTATTTAGACAATGGATATTTTGATAAAAGAACATAATAGTAGGTCTACAGATGATATTTGTAAAATATAAGATTCTAATAAATACCCCCTTCTGGTTTCTGTAAATCTTATTTTTAGAATCATAATTTGGATTAAGATTTTTAATAAGGCCAATGTTCAATAAAAAAAAAGATATGTATACATTTGCAAAAACTTTGAATGTTACTAAGAGTATAATTAAACAGGGTAAAAGCCATAAAGCTAGTTTTAATTAGAAAAAAATAATAATTGTGATGCTTCTGCTGGACCCTGGAGGCATCCATGACACTTTGGCAGGATAATATGTGTGAGAGGAATGTGTACATTTCTAGAGAGCAATTCTTGATGCAAACTGGATGCTTCTGGCATTGTAAAGGGAGTGGTGTCGATTTTAGTCGGATCCAATTATCTAACAAAGCCTCCCGATCTCCACCTCTCTCACCCTTCCCTCAACAGAGAGATAGAAACCCACCCTCAGGATCCAGCTCACAGGAAGTGATGTAACAAAGGCAAAATGCATTCCCCCCCTAAAAAACATTTTTTTTTCTTAAAATATGTTTTTATATCCATGGTTACACAGCTGCTATTGCTGTCAGTTACATACGTCATAAATAAGAGCCTTTATCTTGAGCTACAGTGGTCCTTTAACACAGGGTCCTTAGACTTCTGTGAAAAACAAGCAAAGTCTGCATTTTAATGTCATTTAGATCTGTGAGTGTCAATGAAAACAAGGAATCAAATCCTGTGAAAAGATACCTCAGAGAATGAAATCTCATAATAAATTAAAACGTATTACCACTGTGCTGGAAGTGTTGATGGGAATATATAAAGGTAATTTATGTGAGAGCAATAACAAGTAAAAACAAGCAATATATTTCATTAGCTTAAATAAATGAATGCAATAAATTAAGCTGGGCAGAATACCAATAAAGCTATTATGTATTTTTTATGGTGTTTGTTACTAAAATGGACTTGGAACTTACATAATTGTCAATTATTCATTGAAAAGAACATGTTTTAAACAATACAAAAGTTTGATGGGTTTGCAATGGGTCTCTGTCAGGGACCACATGTCAGCAGAATATTGCCAAGAGATTGTCACTGATTACTATGAGACACAGCACGGTCACTACTACAGAGTCTGTGTCTTCGTAAGCTGCAGAGGGCAGACCCATACTGGAACTATTTGTTTGATTTCATGCATTAAAAACATAACCTTTAAGCACTTCTTAATAAAATAAAGTACATAAAAGTAAAAAAATACACAGTTCTATACCTACTAAAAAAGGTTCCTTTCATCATTCTAGACATAAATAGATTGATCACATCTGCAATTGTTTGCTTCCTATATTAAATGTGACCATTATTACAATCAGGGGTGGATCTACCAGTGGTGCAGTGCACCAGGGCCCTCCTCATGGGGATGGGGGGAGTGCTGTGTATTTATTTATTTTTTCTCTAGTGTAAGGGCCCCCCTGTGCCACCTTGGCTGCACAACTCCCCAGCCCGTCTGAAATTGGTGGCAAGATGTGGCAGTGTGGAGCAGCTCAGCAGGCTGGGTATGTGTAACCAAGGTAGAAGGTAAGGGAGCAAGGGCAGCAAATGGCAGCAAAGTGCAATGGGAGTTCTGTAAGGGAGAGCTAACCAGATGCGGATAAGGACTAGTGAGGTGGGCGCTGAGAGGGGTTGGGTGCTGTTCAGGGATCAATGCTGAGAGGGGATGGCTGCTGACAAGGACTGGATGGGGGTGGATGCTAAAAGGGGTGGGTGCTGTTTGGGGATGATGGGGGTGGTAAGGTTTGCTTCTATGGGAAGAGGTCTGGGGGAGGAGCACTGAGTGATTTGGTTCTGGCAGGGGGCTCAGCGCAAAACATTTTTTACAACCCCCAGAGGGGAGCCCAAAACTTCTTATTGCACCAAGGCCATCCATTCTCAAGCCCCGCCACTGATTACAATATAAGTCTGCAGACATGCAATATTGTTATGTGAGAATGCCATAGATTTGGCAGTGACTTATCCATATTGTTTTGTGCTCTGATCTCTGTTCTACTGAATAATTGTTCTTGCTTATAATATTACACGTGTCATATGTTTTACCATGGTTGATATTGAAGATGCCAAGCTTAGAAACAGTTTATCCTTTAGACAGGAAATAAGGGAGTCGACAACATTAAATTAAGAACTTGCAATCTGTTCTAGAATATTATATGTGTTCCACCCCGATGAGATGTCTCACAAGTGATCTCCAGTTGTAGCACATTGAGTAAGGAGAGCCGTGCCCATCTGCACAATATCGATCAGTGGATTTGTACACAGAACTAGTTTTTTTTCTGTAATAATGTGAGCATTATGATGTTCCCAAACAGTATGAAAAGAAATGCAGTTTTAGTTTCACACATCTTGGATTCATCTGATTTCAGCCAACTAGTCGAAACTGCATAATTACTAATAGTGAACTCTTAATTAACATGCTACACTAGCAGGCTTGTAAAAAAGAAAAGTAAAATACAGGGACACTGTTATAAAAGTTTGCTTGCAAAATCGTGCATTGAAAAATTCAAGTTTTAAACATTCCAAAAGCTTTTGTTTGCATGAAAAATGAGCCCGGCAGCCTTTAAAAAGTGTTGTTTCAATACCTTAAAAAAGATGACTCTCTTCTGACCAGTTAGTGAGTCACTGCACCAGCAGAGTTATGAATCACTGTGGGAAACCAACTGCTCCCTCTAGTGGCTGAGCCGGATACAATTAAACATATTTTTAAGGGGGAGGTCCAAATCTTTACTTGTAAAGGAAATCATAGCACTAAATGGGAACAAGTGGTAAAGGAAGATTAGTTGTAGTACAAACTGAGAGGAGGCATTGTGGTCTCAGTGTTATATACCCACCCTAACTCAAACATTGCAGATATAAACACAAGTGTAATATTGATGTATTAAATATTGTATTGATCAGGGTTTTTAACTATTCCGTCCACCATAAGTTAAACATGGCAATGGACATGGCAATCACAACATTGTCTAGCATGCATTTAAAATGTAGGTATGTTAACAATCATGAGTGTTTTAAAATGTAACAGAAATTGCATGTTTGCAGCCCTGCCAGGATCTTTCTCAAATTCTAATTTAGTAATGTACAGTATACAGAAAGAATAATTGCAGTCTGAAAAAATCCTTTGCTTTGCGGTTAGAAGCTGAGTTACCATTTGACACAGCGAAGGTTCCAAGTATGGAATAATGTAATAAGAGGTACTCTACCAGTTGAATGTCTCATACACAAGCATTGAAGTTTTCAATATTTAGCTGTCAGCCATCCACAAACAAGATTCTAATCTGTGGTTAATGAGATATCATTACCTTAATGACTTGTTTGGCCCCTGAGGCAGTATGCCCCTTATATTCAAAGCATTCTCTAGGTCTCTGCATTCTCTCAGGGGCCAGTCAAGTAATTAAGGCAATGATATCTCATTAACCAAAGATTAGATTCTTGTTTTGTGAGTGGATCAAGAAGACAGACTGACAACTAAAACGTTGGAGTTTGTTTACTGTGTAAATTACTTGTTATTAAATTATACCATATAAAAAATAATAGTAATATGCCATAGATCCTCTAAATACAGGGCTTGATGACTTCTACATCTGTCAGTCATCTACATCCTCAGTTATTTTTATTTTGTTCTGCTTCACCCTTAGCTTGTGTGTGATTTTTAACAGTAGAATATGTCAGTGGAAGACATATGGTATTGTGTTTTAGGCCTTTATCTGAGCTACTGGAAATACAGTTCTGTCATTATTCATTTAGTCCGCAACAGGGGGATGTGGGTGAAAACATGCTTCATGTCACTGTGAATCTTCTAAAACCGAGACAAGCGCAACATCTGACCTCTGAACAATCTACATCAAAATATATCAAACACCCACTATGAATACACTTACGCCGTGTTTTCTTTTTCCAAACCACATGTTAGTGTGTGTTTATTCTGTGAACTTTACATGCTCAGGTCCTTTGGGCCGACGTTTCATTTATTCCTGAACTGAAGCCATGATTATACACTTGGATAAAAATCATGTACAGATGCTATTAGAAATAACAGCAGTATGGGAGTTTACGGAGACAAAATGTCATGTGGTTTAGATAAACTAAATACAAGAAGAAAAAATAGGGTCTCTAGTGACATATCAGAATTTCTACTATATTGTAACCATGTGCTAATGTAGTAATTGTAGGATATCGATGATTAGTTATTAATGGCACTGTGAATGTATAGTGCTCTGAACCATCATGTAGAACAGTAAAAAAAAGCGAGAAGCTCCTTGTAAGTTCTTTGTAAATGCCTATAAAGTAGAGGGGAGATGCTTGTAATGAGCACCAAAGGTGCTCATTGCAAGCCATGAAAGTGGCGGGTTGGCCGAAGTCTGCAATGAGCGGCAAAGCCGCTCGTTGCGGGGCTCGTAATGAGTGCCAAGGGCTCTATTCGTGAGGCCCGTAAAGAAGCTGGTGGGAGAGGCTCGCAATAAGCGCTGAAGGTGCTTATTGCGAGGTCCGCGATGAGCTCCCTAGGCGCTTATCACAAGGCCTGCAAGTTAGTGGGGGGAGAGCCTTGCATTGTGCGGCAAACAGCATTGCCAGCCTTCAAATTTGCTTGTCGTCATTTTTGACAGGCAAGTCGCTAGTAGAAAATAGGATTTCACACTAACGCTTCCCTTGCACATGCTCAGAGATAAGGAAAATTACAGGTACTCTTTTTCTGCAGAGATGTAAATGCCTCTCTCACCTAAGCAACCAAAGTGTCATGGATGCCCCTGGGTGCTAGCAGAGGCACCAACATTTATTTTGATAAATTGAAGACTAACTTTGTGGTATTTTCCCTACTTGCTATGCACTTTTTCTTACCTGTATTTTTCATCATACAGCGGTCCTTTAGATCTAGAGCATTTAGTGCTTATCTCCTTTTATAATAGAATGACTGGTGTATAGATTTAAGAAAATGTATTCTACTCATATTTCCATTTTTGGGCATATATTATATGCTAGTTACCTGTCTATCGATAAAATATTACAGTGCTGGTGTAGTCTGCTTCAGCATATGGCAGGCACATCACCCTTTAGTGAATCTATACCGTCGTGTTATTAGACTAAACAAAAACATAGTGTCTCTGAAGTAGCCACCCTCAAGAATGTTGGATGTAGGTTTGTGATTTCTCTAGAAGGTGCAGCACTTGTAGTGTTTAGATGACCTTCTTTATGTTAGTTGCTTCTGTAATTCAAGAAAAGCTGAATATCTGTGAGGTATGTAGCAGACTAACAACATTAGCGGCTGTGTAAGATATCAACATAATATTTTAACAGAAAATCTGAATTTAGAATATTTCATCTTGTCTGGTTTCATCAGTTACTGATAATTGCAGCCTACAGCAAGTCCTTCTCCTACAGGAATGTAAACACCCCCCTCTCTCTCTCACAGTGTTAACCAGAGTGTTATGCTTGCATCCATGAACCAGCAAAGGCATTAAAATGTTTTCCTAATTAAAAACTAGCTTTGTGACAATTCCCCTGCCTAATTATGCTCTTTGTCAGACCCAAAGTTTTCTAACATATATATTTTTTTTCAGTGGCTCCTTCAACTGCAGCGCATCACCATCATTTAGTATCATCACATCGACTAGTATGTGAATCCAGTAATTTGCCTTTGTCATGTCAGATGTTAATTTGAAAAACATATGTAATTAAACATGCCGATGACAGCGATTTGTTTGTGAACACTTCTTCAGATGGCAGTGCCAGAATTTAAATAAGTGGGGCGCTTTGCACTGCTCAGTATTCAATGTATTTGCAGAGCAGCCTCACAGGAGAGAGTTTTGTTTATCTAGATTTATGAAGACAAATATGCTATTAGATTACATGCAGTCTCTTTGGGTTATGGCTCTGTTTTACCACACACGGATGAATTGCAAATATTGCTGCTGTCGTTACCTCGATAGCCCAGTATTTATTGTCATTTATTGTACAGTGTCCGTGACTGCAATACATTGTACGTTGTAATTGCAACTGAAAATGGAAATGTGTTGCAAAGGAATATCTAACCCCCACTATTTATTGTTGCTTTTTCCATTAGGGAATTTTGATATTAAAGGAACACCGTAATTCAAGAAAAACTGCACATTTGTGTAGTATGTAACAAACCAACCACCTGTGTATGTTATGAACATAAAAAAGCATTTTTAGAGATAATCTGATTTTTTGAAGACTGTTTTCGTATAACATACATTATACACTTAAGAAAAAGACACCCATATGTGAGCTGAATAAATTAACTATTACTTGGAAAGAATAGAAATAAAATATAACCTTTAATTCTCTATAGTTAAAATATTGTAGTATAGATGTGGATTGGTACATATATAGGTATTTGCAGAATTCTTACAGAAAATAAAGAAGAGAATAATATATTCAGCTAATTATTTTCTTCACCATTTTTAAGAAACCAGAGGTATACCAAATGATTCTATATAATAACAACATTTTAGGTGACATATGCAGACTTTTATGGATGCTTTTATATACTTTTTAGTAAAAGTAGAAGTTAGATTGTATATAAACATTCCTTTTTTTAAATAAAATACTTTACGCACTTGGCTGCTACTAATACATCATAATCCTTGTTTCTATATTAGGATATGTGTTTATAAAATATAAATCCGTTTCTCTTAGAGGAGTATATTCTATTAACCCTTTTACTATTGCAAGTACCCCATGGTATGTTAGGGAGGATGAGGGGAAAGGGAGAGAAGAGGAGAATCTGTTAAATTTTATCTTATTGAATTTGACACCTATATCTTCCACTGCACATGCCCAGAAGCAGGACACTCAGCAAAAAATGCAAGCCTTGTTTTTTTGTTTTATGTAAATATTTTAACCAAGTTAATTAATTAATCCTATCCCCAGTGCTATCATAATGTAAAATGTACACTTCACTTCTAAAAAGCCCCAGAGACACATTCTCACCTTCTGGATCTTCCCCTTTTCCTGCTTTTTTCTTTTTAATGAGACTTGACATCTTGCACAACTGTAACCTAAAGATGTCACACTACCAGTGTCTCATGCTGCTAAGAAACAGACCCTAACATGCTGTATTTTAATGTATATGTAATTCACATATCCTGTACATCTCTCCTATTAGAGTGCAGCTGACAGCCCAGGAAATGCAGACAGCCGACACTCTGATGATTATATCTTGGTATCCAAAGAAGGTGAAGCAAGTTGCAGCTCTGCTGGCCCTGAGCTGATGGAGGCTTTACAGGAACACAAAGAAGCCACAGAAATAAGAGCGACTTCATCACACTCCTCCCTGGTATTCGCAGATCCTCTTATGGCCAACGCAATGTCCTCCAGTAACCTGAGTTCAAGCCCGGATGATGACAGCAGCAACAACAGCAAAGATTCTGACTTTACCATTGTCAGTCCGTTAGACATTTAATGCTCATGTTTATTCTTTTTTGTTTCTACATTTTTTTTAAAAGAAACTTTATAAAACTAGCAGCTAGCTTCATACATGTATGGAGTACTTTTGTTATTTCTGAGCGACAGGAAGTGTACAATATGAGACCCTGTTCATTTATGCAAACTGTAAATCAGAGCACAAATGACAGTACAATATAATACAATGCAGAGATTATAGCCATGGTCATTATTGCCTTATATGTATACTGACAGTGTATATCTACTGACTTCTATATGCAACTTAAAGAAGAGGTATGCTATTATATCATATAGAATTATATCTACTTAATAAAAATATGGCATGCTTGCCCCCTAGAAAAGAGCAATGGATATGACAAAATCACCAGCTGAAATAAAAGATAAACAGTTTGCCCCCTTAGAATCCATTGTTCTATCATTTCTGTGGTACAGTTTAACAAACTTTTTTATAATGTAAAATATCATCTGTTTTACTTTATTCTGTTACATACAGATCTCTGGGAGATTTATAGACTGTGAAAATGAAATGGAGGCAGAAATGAAGATTTGGTAAAATGAAAGTGACCCTATAATGTTTATTATTATAAATTTTAACTAGAGCATATAACTAATCTCAAATCTGAGCGGATGGCTAAGATTGTTTTGTGTAGCTTTTTTTACCCAGGCTTCCTGTATAGACAGCTTTATGTAAAACTACAAAAGTATTCTAAAAAATATATGTATTTCCTACTCAGATTTCTGGTTACTGTTATATTTTCTAATTGGATTCAAAATAATAAAACATGTTAGAAGCATTATAAAAAGGGGACTTTTGGGGCATTTTTTGTTTTTCATTTTATCTAAATGTTTTAATTAAGTTTAATTATTTTGAAACTCTTCAAAACAACTTTCCCAGCTTCTGGAACCTCTTCCTTTCTCTAGCTATTGCAATAAAGAATACACAGGACTAAAGGAATAATATACAAACTTTATTTATTACATTACTTACATGTTTAAAGGCACTTAAAAAAGGAATAATAAAAACAGGTGGGTAAATGACCAGCTTTATTTGATGATAAACTCAGTGTAAATGGTCCAAAAGCTACGGTATGTCTAGTCCTGTGACCCACAAAGGGTTTCCTCATATCTGGAAGGCCAATTGTTAGGGTGTCCTCATATCTGGAAGGCCCAAAATGTAAGGGTTTGCTCTTATCTGGAAGGCATGGATATTGTTGCCCTAAAGTTTGCTAGATACCCTCAAAGACACACTTGGCAGACGTGATCACAAGCAGTCAGAGGACACGGCAGATCTGCATTTACCCGCCAGCCGTAGTCTGTCACAAAGTCTAGTAAGGAGCTTAGGAGAAATATGTATAACCAGTATGTCTTTGAGGGTCTCTAGAAAGCTTTTGGGCCCCCAACAGTTAGACAATCCAGATAGGAGTTACCCCTTTATGAGTCCCAGACCTAGACATAGGTTTTGGGCCATTTACAAAAGGTCGCTGTTCATCTTCCCATATGTTTTTATTATTACTTTTTTAAACTTTTAAATAATATGGTCAGTAACGTTTGTATATTATTCCCTTTTTACACTTTCACCATCTGTTGTCATCTGTAAGCCGCCTTCTTTTGACTTGCAAGTACTGCACTTTGTGAGCTAAGGGCACTCTCACTGGGAAAGGGTGTAATGATGTTAGCGAGCAGCGACATGCTGTTTGTTGGATGCTGCAGAAACAATAACAGAATTTCCCATTTACACATCCCCTCTTTTTTTACATTATATACCAAAAATGGTTACATATAAAGGTTATAATTGAAAATACTGTCAGTTTATTATGTATCCCCTCCCTGTGACCAATATGCACTGCTTCAGGTCACAAATGTACAAGATGGCAGCGTACAGGAGAGAATAGAGGGAGAAAAGGGGGAGGTTCCAGACGTTGAGAGAAAACTAATTAAATAAACCTAGTTAAAACATGTTATATAAAACAAAATGTATGCCTAAGGAGTACTTTTAGTACATGTACGTTTTTCAATCCGTAAATATCTCAGGTCTCTTTTTAAGTGTACCCGCGTAGATGTGGATGATTGCAGCATTGGATTGAAATTGTACGTGCTGTATGTGTTCCAGTATAGGGCCTCTGTGGTTTCTCTGTTTTTAATGCTGTATACAAAGAAGAAAATCGATCTATTGACATAGTTTAAAAAATCATAGCAAACCACAGTACTAATTTTAGTATTAGTAATCATAACTAAATGACTAATTCTGTTAGGTATTACTTATTAATAAATCTGTAATTTATTACAGATCTTACTTATGCTTATGAACTACTGATATGATTGGATTAATATACTTATATGAGGATAACTAGATGATAGAGCAACATTACAGACACATATTTTTACCTTTACAGTACAAATAATAGTTATATATAAGGATGTATATATATATATATGATTACTGGTATGGTGTCAATTTTAAATCACCCCCTTGTTCATGATACTGCTGAATGGTACGCAAACAACATATATGTTAATTAATGGTAATTACTGTGGGCCTCATTCTATTATCGGCCGCAGCCGTTGCGGGGCCGCAAGGACCGGCCGCAAGCTATTCGGCTATTCTATTCCCTTACGGCCGGGGATTCCGGCAGGCTTGCGGCCGGTGCCTTGCTATCTCTTGCGGCCGCTCGCGCCGGAGGAAAGCCTTTGATCTAAAACGGCCGCAAGAGATTTGCAATTCAATTGCTCCGGGAAACCTCTCTGCAAGGCTAAAAGCGAGCCGCAGTTACTTGCAGGAAAAAGGTCTCGCTAGCACCAATTAAGCACATAAAATAGCTCAAATAAAGCCATCCTGCACTTTGAGAAGACTATAAAGGGATTTTAGGTGTTAGAAAAAATAGCACATAATTATCCTGTACTCAAATCCGTAAAATATTTCATTTTTAATATCCGTAAAATATCCATGTAAAAAGGCCAGAGTGCTTGGAGCACCTCAGACACACCCACGCCGCAGCCGGAAAATAAACAGTTAATTTGAACTCGGGTTTGGGCTGATGTGCAAGCTTGAGAGTGGGTTCCTTTTAATCCTCATGTCCCCCAATATGATCCCTAGCATTTACAGAGCTGTACAGTGCAGGCTTGAATTTATTTTTGCGTTTTTATATTTCACAGATTACGGCCGGTTCCAAGATATGCGGCCGGCCGTAAAAGGAGATCCTTGCGGGGCCGTATAATAGAATCGCGAGTTAACTGAACCCTCGCAAGGAATCGCAGCCTTACGGCCGATTTACGGCCGATAATAGAATGAGGCCCTATATGTCTGGCCAGCTTGTTAACATGCTTTATCAACAAATTACCAGTTTATGTAAAATAAACTATAATGGTATGAACAAAGCAGAAGTTTAAATTTAAGATGTTGCATTAAAAGATACATATATAGAGTAATCTAAGTCTCTGTTTGGTTAATTATTTTTTTTTCTAATCTATTCATAGTGTAATGGAACAATAACATATGCTGTTGTAAATTGGTGTAAAGATTGGGTGACTAGTAAAACCTATCAAATATGTGTTCTTATTAAATTTAATTGAAATGGAGCTACCAGTTTCTCTAAAGTGCGTAATGTAAAAGTTGTGAGGAGTTTTAGGAGAGATCATCTACAGAGTAGTAATAATATACATTACATTCTGCAGCACAGGCATGTTTTTGCAGTGTTTCTGAAAATATTACTCCAGCACCTCCCTTTTTACAATGTGTTACTTTTTTATTTTTTTCTATTGCTAGCAAGGTACCAAATCTGTTTAGTTGATAATTGACAAAAGAAAACCAGGTTGTTTATCCGAGGGAGAGTGGAGCTGAGCTGGTGACTCCTATGCTATAATATTGATCAATGAAGCTACTAGCAGCCTATTGGTTTTTTTCCACAAAAAGTTGTATTTAATTTTTGTAATTATTTTTCAAACAAGTTGAAAAATATACATTATGATGGATACGTAAGTTAAACAATTCACAATATTCCTGAACTCTTATACAGAAACATAAAAAGAAAAGAACCTCTCTGACCTAATTCAAATATCTTTAGAATTAATCCTTCAAACCTCATCTCAGAATAGTTGAGGAACACAGTTAGGCAAATTAATAAAGGTAGTTTGGATTATAGATTTATAACTAACAACAGAGAAACTAAAAAAAAGAAATATACAAAAAAAAAGGGGGAGATGTGCTCCTTACCTAGGCACGTCCCTTCATAGTTCAATAAATTACTGCACATACATGTAAAAGCAGATCATTAGATTAGTTATAATAAGAATGTAGCCACAATTCCCATATTGTATAAAATATAGGTAATCTCATGAGCAAGTGTTAGCATTTTGCAAATTGATTTTAGTGGCTAGCATAAGAAATTGTCTAATCTTATTTTGAGATTGTGTAATACTGTGTTTCTATCTGCGAATGTATTGGGCTATCTACCAAACGGGAAGCAAGCTGAGTAACATGTGCCCAGAGTCTCTGTGCCAGAAAACATGAATAAAGTTTCCCCAATCTTGACATCCTCTCAAGCAGAGAGTAGATACCCTTAGACTCATTCAGTTTACCTGGAGTTAAATATATGCAATGCTTAATTGTGGTTTCTAATATGCTATAATTTAAAGAGTTTTTAGACAGGTTCACTCGCACTTCAGTCAAAGAATCTGCTTTGCACCCCGGGCCTAAGTTGCTTTCCCATCGAGGCACATACTTATAGGTATGTCCTACTGATTGTATAACAAGCATAGAACCCCTTTGCAAGCAAATCCAGTTGGTATACCCAAGAGAAACAGGTTTCCTGTGAGGGAGGGATGATTTAAAATTAGCGATAATAAAGTGTTTTATCTGACAAAATTCAAAATGTTGCTCTAGAGACAGGCTACATTTATCTCTAAAATCCTGATATTTTAAGAATCAGTCCTAAGAAAAATATGGGTAAAGTCCCACTTTAAAGCCATGATGGGGAAGACTTAGAGGCAAGAGGTTGAGCACCAGAGGGTGATATTTATTAGACAATGCACACACTTTTAAGCGTTTGATTTGGGGCTAACATTTTGGAACACCAGAGAGGTAAGACTTGCAAGTCATAATATAATATCCAGGAGAAAGGGTTTCATGTGAGTATTTTTATTTCTACCCACATGGGACTATGCTGTTTGGAGTTTACTATTAGAGTACAGGATAATTGTGCTGCTCTATAACACAAGATGTGGACAAGATAAGCTCCCTACATTTTTGTGTATCTACGCAATAGAGCACCAAATCCATGGATTTTTATAATGCCAAATTAATTTAAAGATCAGGTCCTGTAAGTGTTTAGTAACTGCTATTTTATTATGAATAGGAAGGGTACGGTAAGGATGCAGTAAAGTTAATTAATTTATAGAATTGTTGACCATGATAGATCAAACCTAGACCACATCCTAAGGTCTTTAATAAAGGTTTTGTGCATATTAGAGAGGTTATTGTCAGAAAGTTTGGACCAAGCTGCAGTGACATTTACTGCTAAGTACCCGAAAGAGGAAGCGATTCAGACAAAATAAGAGTTTCACTTGATAAGTTTTAGTATTTCTGGGTTATAGTTAGGTTTAGAGCCTCAGATTTAGAAACATTTACCTGTAGACCTGAAACTGTTCCAAATCCAGATAACAGGTGGAACACTTTGGGAAGAGACGTCAAAATGTTAGTATGGGTACACATAAGACCATCAGTGTAAAAACAGCATTTGTATCCAAGTGTTCCTACTCTAACCCCCTGGATTATCAAGTGATTCCAAATAAATTGAGCTAATGGATCCATGGCCATATGAAAGTGGAGAAAGGGGGCAACCATGTCTAGCGCCTCTTTCAATTCTTACAGAAGTAGGTATAACCCCTGGTAAAAGGACAGCCTTAAGTAAACAATAATAGCAGTTAATCATATTAATGAAGGACCCAGATATCCCCATTTTGTTTAATACTTTATGAAGATTCAAGTTAATCCCACAGTTTTCCATGATCCAAGACCAGAAGGCACACTGGTACTTCTTGACCCTGGACAAGGAGCACTAAATTTACAATTTATCTCACATTGTCACCTGCTTTCCCAGAAGTCACACAACCAGCTTGGTTTTTATGAATTGGCTTAAGGGTAAATCATGCCATCCAGTGAGCCATTAGTATTGCTAGAATCTTAATCTATCAATAAAGAAGGTATATTGGCCTTTTCATTATTTTTTCCTACCTTTAGGATAACCATTATTTCAGCCTTGTTCATTTCAGCACTAGTTACCATAAAATATAGTTAAAGAGAGTTTTTAATTGACTTGCCAAGATGTCTTGAAACTTTTTAAAATAGAGAAATGTGAAGCCCTACTGACCTGGGGATTTCCCTGATTTAAGGGGCTTAATTCTCTCCCAACCTCTTCCACAGTAGCCACAGTTGATTTGTCTCCTCCATTTTAAGAAGCTTACATTTAGAAAATATAGCACACAAACTCCCAGGGGTTGAATGCCCTGTTCTCCATACAAGCTGTGCCCCAGTCAGCAAATAACTTTTTCAATATAATAAGTCTAAGTCCTCTCCTTTGCCTTGGGCTTGATCTGATTCGTTCTCTCTGTGTCTTCTAACTGGGCTTGCAGGTTTTTATTTTATATTTAAATAATATTAATTTCCAAAAGTACTTATTGTTAAATGTAGCTATTATACTAATCTTGGAACCTTTTCTGTGTCCCATTAAGTATGCATAGATTAGTCATGACTCACTTTGATTCCTGCTGTGTATTAGCACATGAACTGCAGATCAACTGAGAGAAATACGATGAATTATGTGTTTAGCCAGAGGGGTAGTGCTAAATTTAGTGTTGCTTAAATCCCCAGGAACATTCTTTCCCACCAAATCACAAATAAGCTTCCATTGCATACTTTTACAAATCTGCAATATAACAATTTCCTATATTGAACTGTACGAACACTTAACAAGAATTAGTAAACCTTTGATCCTTTAGAACTGGAAAAGTCCTTGTTTACTTGCAAAATTGCTGCCTTCTCTATATATTGCTATAAGCTACTATTTGGGTCTTCTGAGCTACTTCTGCCTTAGCAATAAATAACTAAGAAATTGATTAAGCTGTTCAAACATAAAACTAGAATATCAACAATTTTCCAGCTTTCTTTCATCTTAGTGTATAATCGTTACACTTTTAAAATCTCCCACCACATATGGAGAGTTTGTTCTATTTCTTTCCAGGTGTAATTCAAAGTTAAACTTTATAGCACTTTAAAGAAAATGCTTATCAACATCTGGTATTGATTTAAAGCATATGCAAATTTCAATGAGCCCGCCTTGGTTGAAGTCCAATTTAGTTTAAGTCGCATCGCATAGGGAAAAAATTGGTTTGCAACAAGTCACTTGCTTGGATTGAGACCTGTCCTCTAAACAAGCCGGTGCCTTTAAGAGCCTACATTGAGCCAGTGCCTGTAAGAGCCCAAATTGAGCCTGTGCAAGACCTTCAGGGGGAGCAGCAACCGATAGTGGCCAAGGAACTTTCTTCTTCAGGTAAAGAGGAGGGAAGGGAGAAAGCACCTACGGCACTCATCAAAGAAATGTGTGCTACATGGGCTGTATTACAAAATTTTGTTGAGCATTATCAACCTGACAAAGCTCAAGCAAGTCGAGTTGTGGTCTTGTTTAAAGATCAAGCAATATCTAACTTCAGAAATGTTTTGCAACAAAGGAAGTTTT
This sequence comes from Discoglossus pictus, assembly GCA_027410445.1. Classification (NCBI taxonomy): domain Eukaryota; kingdom Metazoa; phylum Chordata; class Amphibia; order Anura; family Alytidae; genus Discoglossus; species Discoglossus pictus. Next base: position 342,814,167 of record CM050166.1, read on the forward strand.
CCTTGATAGGTTCCTAGGTTCCTACATCACAGTGTCCAGCAGGGTGCAGTGGTGCTAAGGAACAGAAAGGACAAATGTCCCCTGTGCAAGTGCCTGATGTAATTCCTTCCCAGCAATAACCTGTCTGCTCTTTCTCCTCATTTACATCGCCACCATCCCATTGGTACTGTACAGTCAAAGTTAAATTCTCTGTTATTTGATCTCTTTACAGTTAAAGTGAAGTTAAATTCTCTGTTATTTGATGCAGTTACTGTTTTTAATGATGCCTGTTTAGTTTTAAGGTTTTGTATCCAAAAACAAACCATCAGTTTAAACTAAAATTTTAAAAAATCTGGGGTCAGGAACAAATTATTTAAATTTACATTGATTCCTTTAAGAAATGCTTGTATATGTTGCATCCTACCATCCGGAACCGATTAAGGACTTGAACCAAGCTACCACTGTACACTGAAAGGGAAATATGTCCATATATTTGGCGCACTACATTAATGTCCATTTATCTTATGCTCAAACTAGTTTTGCTCAAGTTATTTTGGAGCCAAACTAGTTTGGTACTTTCACTTTTCTTCTGATAATGGAAATTCCACCCTCACAATTGCTATCATGCATTAGAGAGAGCAGGATTTAAACTGTAATTTTTTTTTCTTTTACATATAAAATGAATGCTGCAAGTTTTCTAAACCATATACAAATTACTTTGACTACCTCTAACGAGGGTGTGCCAGGGCATTGCACTAGTCAGTTTATGGAGCTCCATGGAAAATAACTTACTCCCTCTACTAGTACTTTATGCTGCTAAAAACATTTCAGAAGTTGGTGCTGACTATGTTCCATAAGCAGTTCGTATAGGGATTTGTTTTTTTGTTTTGTTTTTAAATCTTGCAGAACTCATTAATTGTGCAAAGAAAACACATGGAATACATAATATCTGATATTTTAAATGTATAACAGGAAATTAATGAATTTCTAGTGTTTCTCTAATCTAGCCTTACCATAGAGAAACGTGAAGAATATCAACTGACTTCCATCAACCCTCAGTTCAATGGAAATTTTTTGGCCAAGCGACGGGTGATTTGTGGTGAGATGGTGATGGATTTAGTCCCAAATCCGTTAGACTATGAAATACAAAAAGTAATCTTAAGATGTAAGACTCCATTTAACGTATACATGTGCGTATCATTGGATCTGTATGTGCCAGTTTTCAATTGTTCCCAACATTTTTGTTGTTTAGTCATTCAGTTGTGGTCGATTCTCTGTGATACTATGGACCGCAACATGCCAGGCACATATCGTTTTTTTGGTAAAGATACTGAACTGGGTTGCCAGTTCTTTTTCCAGTGGACCAGGATTTGTCTGACCTCTGTGCTATGACTTGCCCATCTGGGGTAACCCTATGTGGCATTGCTCCACAGCTTTATTGAGGTACACAAGCCCCTTCACCACGCCAAGGCAGCGATCTAGAAGGGGATTCACAACACTAGTCAACAAGAAAAATGCAAAATATACCTCATTAATACCAAGTCATTATGCATATAACTTTACTACTTGGACAAAAAAAGGATTGATTAAAATTGAGGCAAAGTGCTAAGTGTAACAATGTACACTAAATTGTTTCAGGGCTATTAATTTCCAGTCCTTGAGAGCAAGTATCACACTGTATTTTGTTGCGTACAGATAGGGTGGCATCATCATTTTTATGTACTTTCCTGTGCTCACCGTGAAATATGAAAAAAAGTGTTGTGGATCCAGTACTTGAGGACTGAAGTTGAATGAGCCACATGTGGCAGGCCTTCAGATGACAAGGTTTGTGTGCTGCTGCATGGAAAGAAGAATTGTGTCCCATGTCCCATTAACGTGTCCATAAATCACTGTGCATTGCTATGTCATTATATCATAGGCACAAATGTGGTAATGATGCATTTATTTTTCTTTGCTCAACATTTCTGTTCCTTAGCATGTGTTGAAGTATGTACCAGATTCTGCATGAAGGAGTGTTACTAATTATACTGTTCTCAGTTTATAAATCTTCACATAAAAAAGCTTAGATGACTCAATAATTAACAAGAATACAAAGGTATTTACTGGTTCTTGTTTCATATTCATCTAGTTGGTAGAAAAGTGAAACAAACTATTTGTTTTCGGGGTACGGCTACATTTTTCCCACGATATGTTTGCGCTATACTGTAAAGTGGCTCAAGTGAATTAAAACATTGGTGGGCAAAAGGTTTATATTTAGTCAAGAAAAGGCTAAATAAGCTATGAACAATATACAGTATATTTATACAATGAAATATGTATATATGGATGATACTGTATGTGTTATATTCCCATTTCCATAATGGCATCCAGAATTCCCAGAATGCAATTGAAACATTTTAATGGTGGCACAATGTGAAGAAAAGCTTTGCTATTTCTGTCCGAAAGCAATTTGTACTTTCTACATGGAGCACTGTGTAAGCTACAGAACATTATAAACACTGTTTTAACACAGTTTTCATGGAAAAATACTGTACCTACAGGTAAGTTCATTTAGGCAACTGCCTACTTTGTCTAATGGGAAATGTGACTCTGGAGACAGATGAAAGAAAAAAGAACATAATGGGTATGGGTTTATTTAGGTTTAATGCTGCCCTCGGCATATTCATATTTTTGTGCCCCCACACCCAGCTACTTGTGGGTATTTATCTCTATGTGGGGTAAGTACCCCCTAGGGGTGCTGCTGTAAGAGGGGCACCTGATTTAAAAAAGAGAGCGTCATTTTATTAATAAAACAAACAATAAACAATAGCTGCGCACCACAGATTTTTTATTTAAGAATATATCTAATCCCTTTTTAAAATTATCTATCAAATATGCTGTCACCAGGGGTGTAGGGGCCATAAAAATTTGGGGCGGTGGGGCACAACTCATTGTATATACAGGGCTGTAAAATAGCTTATATATACATATAAACACAGAAAAATCTGGGTGGCATTTATCCCCCCAGTTCCTACACCCATGGCTGTCACCACCTCCTCTGGTAGACTAATCCACAGATTAACCACCCTTACTGTGTAGAACCCTTTTCTTTCTTCAAGGTCTTTTTACTTCTAATCTCAAAGGATGGCCTCTTGTCAGTTGAAAACCTCTTGGCACAAAAAGTTAACTTTGCAAAGCCTTGTATTGACTCTGGATATATTTATTTAAGGTAATCATATCCCCTCTTAGACGCCTTTTTTCTAGAGAAAATAAGTTTAATTTGGTTAGTCTTTCTTCATAACTTAGCCCCTCCATTCCCCTTATTAGTTTTGCTGCCCTCCTCTGTACCTTTTCCAGCTCTAAAATATCCTTTTTATAGTGGTGCCCAAAATGGTACTCCATATTCCAAATGAGGGCGTACTAGGGATTTGTATAGTGGTAGAATTATATTGGCTTCCCTGGCTTCTATACCCTTCTTAATACATGCTAATATTTTACTTGCCTTTGCAGCTGCTTCTTGGCATTGAGCTCTGTTACCTAAGTGGTTGTCCACAAGCACTCCCAAATCCCTTTCAATATCTGATACACCTAGATTTGCTCAATTAAGATTATAAATTGCATGGCTATTTTTCCTTCCCAGATGCATAACTTGCATAAATCAATACTGAATTGCACACTGTATATCTGTGTATTTATTATGAATTCATGCAATCACATATTTGTTGTGGGTAATATATGCAGCCCTCCCTCTATTGTAGTGGATTTTTATGTGTGTATATATACTGTATATATGTCTGTGTGTGTTATACATAACATCATTATTAGGGTAATATTGACATTACCAGATAAGCAGAGCAGATAATAAGTTAGAGGATTTAGTATTTTATCATGTATCATGTAAATATTGAGGTTTTACATTTTCATTTATCAGTAAGCATTCTTGATGAACGGCCAAGCAAAGATTGAAATCTTTTTAATGACCAATTATTGACAATAATTGCTGATGATTTACTAAACAGATTTTGGTAGAATGGGCATATCAGGGCCTGTTGGTTCTTATTCTGATGTTAAATCTGTGTCTGCTATCTGATTATTTTGCTTGCAATTTAAATGGAGCTAGCGGCGAAAAATCAAGGAAAACTGATTATACATCCTGATTTTAGTCCTGTTGTGCTAACAGTGTCCCTTTAATTACTTACGTGGGCCCAACAGCTTTCATATAGGAAATGTCCACCTCTGTCTTAGACCAGTGTTTCCCAATCTAATTCAGCCAGTAACCCCCTTCGAGGTTACAAACATTCGGATACAACCCTAAGGCACCAAAATGTTTTTTGAGAAACAAAGCACCGGTGTCCATGCCCCCTTAAAGCCATTCTCAGGAAAAGGGAACTCGTTCCCAAAGGAGCCGACACCTCTTCCTCAAACTGGGAACACTGCATTAGTCGGAAACTGCTAGTTAGTCTCAGTAATACGTCACATAAGGACATTTGAAAGAAACTCGCAACTCTCATATTTTGGAAGATATATTCAAAAGAGCATGGTTTAAGCATTGCCAAGGAAAAGTCCATAATGTGAGTCTAGAAAAGCGAAGTTTGTAATCTTTAGACCGCTTGTTTTTTTGCATAAACACTGTTTGCAGATGCTAAGCATAGTCTTTTAAATGTAACACAATAAAAAGCTGGAATGTGATTGTCTAAGTCAGGTAAATGACAATTTATGGTTCTAGGAGCCAAGTTTTTTCTTAACATAACCAGTACCAACACATAGCTTGTCCTCCACAAATGAAAGTGCCTGGCTAACCAGGAATAAGCTAGACAAGATGATTTTGAACAAGGGGGGTCTTTCACCAGTCTGGAAACCAACTAACAGCATGTGAATTCAAATCAGTGTCAGTTTGCATTGTGTATTCTGTGTTCTCTGCAAGTCACATCACAGATTAATAAAAGACAAGGCAAGCAAAATGCATCACTTTTTATATTGCGTTCTTTCCTATAGAAATGTATTAAAAAGACACAGAAAAGGTCCCATATGTGTTATACATTATACATAAGTAAAAGAATTAGCAATTATAGCAAATAACTTTTATTATATTCCTGACCTTAGCTGAGCGCTTGCTGAGCGCATGCTGTAATATAGTTTTTCTATTGTGACGATTCCAGCTGGTAGGGCTATACAAGCCCTGGGCCACTTGCTGTAGACTACATGTTTCTACCAACTAGGACTCAGCACCAGCACCCTGATATCTGGCTTCTGCATTACTCAGAGTCTAACCTTCCTATGGCAGTGATCAGGACAGGTTACTTGCAGGGTAGAGATAGGATAAGTATCACAGCTACTAGTAGCAAAATAAATAGCGCAAATCCAAGTTCCCATCCAAATAAGAAAAAATGCTGGCCAAAGTGGCCATGGCATAAGTCCCAGTGCATGTCCCCTGCCTGGAGGGTGTAGTAGGTTGGCCTGGTCTGGGGGTGGTTGCCCACCTTTCAGGGAAGTGTCCACAGTCTCCATCCCAACCTCCATTCCTTTCAATAACCCACCCCAAATTGCAGGCATCAATCTTGGGGATACATTAAGTGTCTCAGGAACTAGGATCTCATCCAGGGGCATACTGCTACCCCCTTGGGGGTCAGTGGTCAAACCAGGGTTGGGGAAAAACAGAGCAGTACTCAGGACTATGGTCTCTGGATGGAGACCCTTTCCCGGCTGGTGCTCACCTGAGGTAGCAGACTTTGCTCGGGTCGGTAGCTCCTTAGGGTAAGTATCCTCCAGGGCTGGTAAGGTTGGGATCCCCTCTGCAGCTAGGGTACGCTGTATTTCAAGACAGGTAACAGTCCATGGGTAGCTGGGCAGACTGCCAGGGCTTGCACCCTCCTCTGACAGCTTTTCAGTCTCCAACTCCTCACCCTTCGTTAGCGGCTAGAACCTCTCTGGTTGTTGCCCATCTCCCCGTGGCTGGTGCTGCTTTCCACTGCTCCCTGGTCTTGCATTTACCAGGGACTGGACTGTTCTCCCGGCCTCCCTTTCCTGGCAAATTCCCAGAAGTCCCACTGATCTTGCCTGTTCTGTAGTGGTCAGATTTCCAGGTACCTTCTTGTTTCCTTCCTCCACCTGATAGGGATGTAGCCAACGGTCCATTTTCTCTGGCAGTGTATCCTCTACTAGCTTAGCAGGGAAAGCATGGGGTAACTCCTCATACTTGAGCCAGGTCCCACCTAGGCCCACCTCCTCGTCTGTGGCAATCCGCTGCCTTCACCTCTCCAGCATATCTGTGATCAGGCTCATTTTCTCCCTGATCACCTCCACTCTGCAGGCCTCCATGATGTCCATGACCCCCTCTATCCAGGGCTGGCCTTTCTTGGATTTGGAAGGTTTGGAAAAATCGCTGATCGGTTTCTGCATCCCCGCCAAGCCACCGAAAGTACTGGACTTCCAAACTTAGATCGCCATATCCCATCATTGCTGCTGGTTCTTGCATTGAGATCTCACCCCTGCTGACCAATTGTGACAATACCAGTTGGTAGGGCTATATAAGCCACCTACTATAGACTATGGGTTTCTACCAACTAGGACCGTTTGGGTTCTTTGAAATCTCTGCACCAGCACCCTGATATCTGGCTTTTGCATCAGTCAGAGTCTAACCTTCCTATGGCAGTGATCAGGACAGGTTACTTGCAGGGTAGAGATAGGATAAGTATTGCAGCTTCCAGTAGCAAAATAAATAGACACACGATTTCTATATGTCTAAGAATGAACTGCCTTTATTCAGTTCCAAAAACCAACTCCCTGTTCAACACATTTTCAGAGAACTTACATCATGGGACATCAAAAACCCATCCTCCCATTCCAGACCTGTATGCATGCATGGTCACCCACAGTAGTGGTAAACCCACATTCCTGGGAGACTGGGGAAGGAAGTTATATCTAGGCATTGCATCTGGCTATCAATAACAGTACCGAAGAAACCATTACAGTCCTATATATACAACATGACATTAACTATGGATACAGATTAATTATTTACACAGATTACATGGGAAATTACATACAAGGCAGGGCATATGCCTTAATAAACATGAAACATGATGGCAATATAATTCCCCCAACCATTTTCCAATGGGGAAGTCTGGTATTTTAGGCCTTGGAAAGGGGGTCCAGGCCTTGCAAAGGGGGTCCATGACAGCTACCATAAAAGGTTGCAGGCATCTGTTTTAAATGGATGCTTGCACTTTTTATTTCAGTTTTTAATTCATTATAAATATTAAAACTCAGTGATAGTTCTGAAATATTTCCTAATTTTCTTTGCTACTTTGTAAAATACAGAATGATCTTTCAACTGTTTTTTTATACAAATAATTGGACAGAATAACAAGACATCTGGGAAATACTTCAGTTAGCACGCAGGGGCTGTTTCTTTGAAGTGAAAATTCTTGTAAAGTATATTTATTCAACTGAACATAAATGATTCATATGGGATATTGTTAATGAATGCACCTTTTATGTTACAATCTCTTCAAAAACATTGGGATAATTTCCCATATTGGTTTTCTGTAAGCATTCATTTTGAGGTTGACAGCGAATCTCTCACTTTATGGTAAATGATAGGGATGTTACGGTCTAAAAACCTTGAATACATGCCCCCTCTTAACCTCTACTTGTGAAATTCACATGTAAAAAAATAATGTTGCTGTTATATGCTGCACGTAAAAACAATGTAAGCCTTTGCGAGTGATCGCAACGTTTAACTTGTTTTCTGCTTTGTGTTCAAATTAGTCTAGAGGGCTATTACATGACACTGTTTGCTAAGAATTAGTGTGCACTTACAAAGATCTGAGACCACTAACATGCAAGTACAAAGGCCTTCACTATTACATTAGTACCCTTCCGTGCTGTAATCAAGAAAAAGAAGGGGTTAATAATCAATACAATTATTGGGTTATTTTGCAGCTCCCTCAATAACCATGGAACCATCAATACTCACTTCCCTCCAACCCTTGTGTTTTGGGATGAGGGGCCCTAACCCCAATAAAATATTCTGTTCATGCACATCCTAGACCCTAAGGTCCTGTGTGGGACAGAGTGTAAAATCTCTTGCAAGGCTAGAGCATTTTTACATGGTGAATGTATATAAGAAATGTGTATTTCTGTTTCATAGTTAAAGGAAACCTCCATGAATGTATTCAAAATATACGCAGAGTACCTCATGTGTAAGGCGGGCTTGATGAATCCAAAGCCAGAATCAATATTGCTGGAAGAAATCATCTCAGATATGTGGATGGTACTACTCTGATGGCTGAAAGTGAAAAGGAACTAAAGGCCTATTCATGAGGTGCAAAAGTTGTCCGGCTGCTAAAAGTAAAAAAACAAAGATCATGGCAAATGGCAATCTTGACTCCTGGCAAATAGATGGGGAAGAAGTGGAGGCAGTGACAGATTATATTATAAAGTCAACATATTAAACAATCAACAAAGGTCCGTATTGTAAAATAATATGGTATTCCCTGTAATATCATACGGATGTGAGAGCTGGACCATAAAGAAGGCTGAGCGACGTAGAATTGACGCTTTTGATTTGTGGTGTTGGAGAAAACTACTTAGAGTCCCTTGGACTGCAAGAAGATCACACAAATCAGTATTACAGGAAATTAAGACAAACTATTCACTGGAAGGTATGATCATGAGGCTGAAGCTGAAATATTTTGGCCATATCATGAGATTACAGGACTCTCTAGAGAAGACTCTGATGCCCGGAAAGATTGAAGGCACAAGAAGAAGGAGGAGGCAGAGATGGAGATGGATAGATGAGATCATTGAAGCAATGAACACAGGCTTTATGGAGCTCAGAGTAGCAGTAGCTGACAGATGTGCCTTGTGTGTTGTTGTCCATAAGGTCATGGAGAGTCAGCCATGACTAAACAACAACAACATATTATTAATTGCAATAGCAAGTAAATAAGTAATGACCTGTATTTTAGAACTTGGGATCACTAGTAATAAAAAGCTTACAGACCCCTATAGTACCATAACAACATGAGTTAGAATGTAATTAGGAATTTATCATTAATAAATGCATATTTAATTAGTTTAAAAAAAAAAAACAATATTCAAAAAAAAATGTACTGTCAAAGTTCAGACTCAACTGCTGCTGGTATCCATCGACTATAAGGTCAGTGGGGGGAGGTGGCTCCTAAATATTCAGATAGAATGCCCCAAAAAGCAATGATACCCAATGGCAGAAGACTTGTGTTAGAGGTTTTCCTTGGTAACAAGCTTTAGTTATTGGATTAGACTATCAATGAGTATTTCATTAAATTATCACATCTTATTGTTCTTAAAAAACATTATACCTGTTTCTCTGCCAAAACCCACAACACTACCCATAATTTCATTAGCAAAATGAAGACAGACACACCACTGGAGACAGACACACCACAGGAGACAGATAGTATAACATTTGAAAGTAACTTTTAAATGATTTTGGAATTTGTTATTATAAATTATTAAATAGGACTTTTATATGGTCAGTGCAAACTTGCTACTCTTGCTAGGGCACTACAGTGGTTGTGTCACTCCACACATTGTACCTTTCAAAAATAAAATGTGTCTGCTGAAGTCACGGATACAACTAATATTCCCAGCATTCTCCTTCACAACAATTGTTTCCACTACTGAATGAGAATTTTCATAGACTGGCTGAGGAACCAAACTTGTATACTCTAGACATCCAACTTTCTATCCTTATTTGAATAGTGGCACACCTGTCAGCCACTGCCCCTCTGAGCTTACTCAAGCTCATATTTGTTGCTTCAATTACCTCATCTTCAGTCTTTCCAGCAGCAGAGTCTTCTCTCTGGAATCCTGTCTTCTCATGACATGGCCAAAATATTTGAGCTTTAGCCTCGTGATCAAACTTTCCATTGAACAGTTTGGTTTGATTTCCTTTAAGTGTGTGTGTAATTGTGTGTAACACTTTTTGCCCTTCCTCAAAATTATACCAATAAAAAATATGCTATATATACATGGTGTATGTGTGTAACCACATGTTCTGCCCTCTACAAGAATTATTGAATACATTAATTGCTCAATGTGTATCTATGATAAATCCATATAATCACATGCTTTTTTGTGTGGTTAACATGTGCTGCCCTTCCTTTTAATTAATTATAAATAAAACATTAATAATTTGCTGTTTGTCGGGAATTTTTCTGTATATGTATGTATACGTGTGTGTATACGTGTGTGTTATAATTAACATCAAGGTTTTCAGTTTTCATCTGTCAGTAAGCATTTTTGATGAACAACCAAGCAAAGACTAATATCTTTTTAATAGACAATTATTGTCATTAATTGCTGTGGACCTACTAAACAGATTTTGACAGAATGGGCAGATTATATCGGCTTGCTGGTTCTTAATCTGATGTTAAATGTCTGTTACTGCTATCTGGTTATTTTGCTGAAGGCATGGCTCTAGTTATTTGCAATTTAAAGGGACTCCATCATCCAAAAATCAAGTTGTTGTTTTGGTATTGTAAAGAGCATGAAGTATTGATTGATTGGATGTTCCTGCAGTCCAATGGACACTACAATTCAAATCAGCCTTCCTTATAGTCTCACATTTGTATGTTACTACTGGGAATACCATAGTTCTAACTATGACAACATTTGCTGATAATGTAATAGCTTTACTTTTGAATAGCTTGTCCAGACTTGCCATATCTTTCCTCCCCAGAAGCAAATATATTTTCATTTCATGGCTGCAGTCACTGTTTACAGAGATCTTGGATCCCTGGAAAAAAAAATCTGTCACCCCCTCCACTTCTTCCCCATCTAGTTGCCAGGAACTGTGATTGCTGTTTGCCATAATCATCATAATTTTACCATTGAGCAGTAGGCCAACTTTTGCCTTCTCTTCTTTCATCCTAATGAATAGTCCCTCCTCACGTTCAGCCATCAGAGTAGTATCAGCCACATATCTAAGATTGTTGATATTTCTTCTAGCAATATCGATTCCGTCTTTGGATTCATCAAGCCCGGCCTTAGACATGATATATTCTGCATATATTTTGAATAAATTCATGGAGATTTCCTTTAACTATGAAACAGAAATACATATTTCTTATATACATTCGCCATGTCAAAAAGCTCTAGCTTTGAAAGATATTTTACACTCTGTCCCACAAAGGCCCTTAGGGTCTAGGATGGGCATGAACAGAATATTTTATTGGGGTTAGGGTCTCATCAAAAGACCGTTAAGTTCCTCCTCACAATCAGCCATCAGTGTATTATCATCTGCTAATGTGAGGTTGTTGATATTTCCCCAGGCAATATTAATTTCAACTTCGGGTTTGTCCAGCCTGGATTTACTCATGCTGTATTCTGCTTATAAGTTGAATAAATAAGGTGACAATATAAAACCTTGTCCTTATCCTTTCGCAAACTTGAACCATTCAGTTATTCCATGTTCGGTTCTGATTGTAACATCTTGGTCCACATACAGATTCCTCAGAAGGGGGATGAGATGGTCTGGTACCCCCATCTCTTTAAGAACTTTAAGATTATTTTTTTGTGATCCACACAGTCAAATGCTTTAGAATAGTCTATGAAGCAGGTGTAAAAGTTTTTTTCATGGAACTCTCTTGCTTTCTATATTATCCAGAGGACACTGGCAACTTCATCTCTTGTTCCTCTGCCTCTGTAAAACATGACTGGTTCTCAGTCCATATATTGTTGGAGCTGAGCTTGAAGGATATTAAGCATTACTTTGCTGGCATGTGAAATAAATATAGTTGTTGATAATTGGAACACTCTTTTGCACTGCTTTTTTTGGGAATAGGCTGTTGACTGACCTTTTCCACACCACTGGCCACTGTTGTGTTTTCCAAAATTGTTGGCATAATACAAGCAACACTTTCACAGCATCATCTTTTAGATTTTGAACAGTTCAGCTGGGATTCCATCAACTCTTGCAGCCTTGTTATCAGCAAGACATCCAATATATCTAGCTCAAACTCATTGGACAAACTATTGAGGGTATCAATGTTGTAAAAATCCTTTCTGTTTAGAGCATCTGTATATTCCTGCCCATGGCTGGATTACCCATTAGGCAAACTAAGCACCTGCTTAGGGCGCATCCATGTGAATGGCATCCCTTTTTAGCTTAAAAAAACCTAAAAATGTTTCTGGCTTAAAAAACAAATGTCTGCAGTTTGCAGAATGTCCGCTAGGGGGGCACCCACCTGGAACTAGAGTTAAAAAGGGAAGAGGAAGGGGCTGTGAGCACTGACTCTGCTTGGGAATGGTGAGAGGAGATATACAGTTCATTGAGGGAACCATGAATGCCAACATGAACTGTGACATACTGAAGCAGAGCATGATCCCCTCCCTTCAGAGACTGGGCCACAGGGCCGTATTCCAACATGATAAGAACCCCAAACCGACCTCCAAGACGACCACTGCCTTGCTAAAGAAGCTGAAGATTGATGGACTGGCCAATCACATCACTAGCGGGGCATCCTCAAATGGAAGGTGGGGGAGTACAAGGTCTCTAACATCCACCAGCTCTGTGATGTCACCATGGAGGAGTGGAAGAGGACTCCAGTGGAAACCTGTAAAGCTCTGATGAACTCCATGCCTATGAGGGTTAGGGCAGTGCTGAAAAATAATGGTGGCCACACAAAATATTGACACTTTGGGCCCAATTTGGACATTTCCACTTAGGGGTGCCAACAGTTTAGACATTAATGGCTGTGTGTTGAGTTATTTTGAGGGGGCAGCAAATTTACACGGTTATACAGGCTGTACACTTACTACTTTACATTGTAGCAGAGTGTCATTTCTTCAGGGTTGTCACTTGAAAAGATATAATAAAATATTTACAGAAATGTGAAGGGTGTACTTACTTTTGTGAAATACTGTGTGTGTGTGTGTATATATATATATATATATATATATATATATATATATATATATATATATATATACAGCTATACCTTGTTTAACGCTGAAAAAAATAAACAATTGCAATTGATTATCAGAGATCCAGTGGGAAAAATAATTGGTCCTAAGACCACCCAATGAGAACTCAAAGGGAACTCTATTCAAATTATAGCAACTCATAAAAATGCAAACTTTATTAAATAACTAAATTGGAGAATTCACAAAAATAAGTATTTACATATATACAATCAATATAGATTATCCATCCCACAACTTCTGCTCATAGATAAATATCAGTAATGTTTAGGAAATAAATTCCAAAGTCCACTATAAGGGTAAAATAATAGCAACACTAGAATTAATAATAGAATAACTAGACAACAGAAACATTGTGTCTAAAACGTCTAACATCACTAGATAATGCTTGCGTCAGAGCTTTATTAGAGGGACCGACAGTGCCAAGCCCACTTAGTCCGAGGTCAAATTACAAGCAGGAGTGACGTGGCAGCCACGGTCGGCAAACGGAGGCTGCGCTGATCTCTTGCGACTGCAGTACCCAATATCCAGGTATGGTCACAGTGGACTCTGTTGCCTAGTTGATGTAAGAATAGCAACTCTGGTGACACGGGCAGCAATTAACTACTGCAGTCTGGGGCATCATTAGGTATAATACTAAACTCCTTGTGGTGTACTGTTATTGATTAAATTACTTAAGAGACTTTTCTGCAAGCATTATCTAGTGATGTTAGATGTTTTAGACACAATGTTTCTGTTGTATAATTATGATATCATTAATTCTAGTGTTGCTATTATGTTACCCTTATAGTGGACCTTGGAATTTATTTCCTAAACATTACTGCTATTTATCTATGAGTAGCAGTTGTGGTTTGGAAAATCCATTTTGATTGTATATATGTAAATACAAATTTTTGTGAATCCCCCAATTTAGTTATTTGTTATTTAATAAAGTTTGAATTTTTATGAGTTGCTACAATTTGAATATCATTTTAGTTCCCTTTGAGTTCTCATTGGGTAATCTTAGGACCAATTATTTTTCCCACTGGATCTCTGCTAATTATTCAGTATTCTATATTTTGTGGGTTGTATTCCCCATTATCTTAATATTACAATTGCTATTGAAACTTTTTTTGTTTTATATGAGCTTGAAACAAACAGCAAACGTAACGCTAACACAAACTGAACTATAGCAGAAATATAAACTTTAAATGTATGATGCATTAAAAGGGGTTTGGAAGCAAAAACAGCGTTATAGCGAGGCAGAGCATTAAACAGGGAACAAGTCAAAATAGTGTTATAGAATAATAGCGCTAACAGGGGTATCGCTAAGCAGGGTATACATGTATAAAAATACAGGCATACCCCTTTTAACTCTGTAGAGTGTTAATCTGGGATGTGTCAGTGTTAATCGGGGATGTGTCGGCCAAAAACAGTGTTATTTCCAATGGGGCATGTGTATGTGTGTGTGTGTGCCTGTGTGCCTATGTCTGTGTGTGTCTGTGTTTTGTCTGTGTGTGTGTGGACTAAGTGATCTTGATGTTTGTGTGTGTGTCTATGTTTGTGTGTATGTGTGTGTGCCTGTGTGCCTATGCCTGTGTGTGTCTGTGTTTTGTCTGTGTGAGTGTTAACTAAGTGATCTTGATGTTTGTGTGTGTCTATGTTTGTGTGTATGTATGTGTGTGTGTGTGTGTGTGGACTAAGTGATATTGATGTTTGTGTGTGTGTGTGTGCCTGTGTGCCTATGCCTGTGTGTGTCTGTGTTTTGTCTGTGTGAGTGTGGACTAAGTGATCTTGATGTCTGTGTGTGTCTATGTTTGTGTGTATGTCTGTGTGTGTCTGTGAGTGTGGACTAAGTGATCTTGACATGTATCTGGCTGACTGCCCACCTTCAGAGATATAGTTCACATAAATAAATGTAAATTAATAACATTCTTATATGATATATTGTAAGGAAGGGCCGGCATCTGTTGAGACATATCATGATCACACACTCACAGTTTTATCATCAAAGGCCCACTACAGTTCAAGAAAAAACACACTTGTTTGTCAAGTGTTATGTTTTGCCATAGATTTTTTGGGGGGGAAATCTGAATTTTTGTTGTCGCTGTTAATGGGTATAGGAATCCATTTCTTGTTTGTTACATCACTTCAGGAGACCTGAATCATGAGTTTTCAGTGGAGGGAGGGTTGAGGATGAAGGGAACAGAAATAATTTCTAAATTGGAGAAGACTGACATTGACACCACTCCCCTTCCCCCTCCCTCCATATATCTCCAGAAATGTAAACACCCTTCTGACACACACACACAACTTACACCAAAGTATCATAGGTTTCCCCAGGTTCCAGCAGATGCATCAAAATATATTATTTCTAATTGAAAACTAGCTGTGTGACTTTTTTTTCTGATTACTGTACTTGTGCTCTTAGTTAGACTCAATGTTTTCAAAATGTTTTGCCTTCATTGTGCATAATGTATGATACAAGTGATCATGATTTGTGTTTGTGTAACATATCCTTGCAGCCCTCTCATAGAAAAAAATAAAATAATACGGCCCACCATCAAATGAATTTTAATAAACAAGCGAGGCTATGAGTAGCTATACTGTTAAAATGGCTGTTATGGGGAAATGCTGTGATATGCTCACACAGCAATAGAGCGATATACACACACAGAAATGGTACAAAATGGGTGCGTGCATATGTTTGGACACACTCGCAGGGGTTACTCCACTTCACTGTCAAGGGGCTCCAAAAAGTTAGTCCCAGCCCTGTTCCTGCCACCTCTTCTTTATCCAATCTGCTACAATTTTTGTCTTTTTGTCTTCCACTTTGGCATGAAAGGTTCCTTTGAGGTCCCCAATATACTTGGAGATCTATTGACTTTCCATTCTGCGATCTTCCTCTGTCTCTTTACATCATTCATTGTAGAAAGTCTTCTTGTCTCTTCTCGCTATCCCCTGGTATTCTGCATTCAGTTGAACAAATATTTTCCTATCTCTACTACCTTTCGCTTTCCTTCTTTTGCCGCCTTAGTTTTCTTTCTCTTGGTGTTATTATTTGTTGCTGTTTTCTGGACAATGTCTCAATCTTCGTCCCAGAGTTCTTTAGACATTCTCAGCCTTATTAAATTACGATTCGGTAAATTTAAAAGGGCTCTAATTAAGCACACAGCATATTTTTTTTACAGAAGTTTTTAGTTAGTGAACTTCTATCCAAAAGCAAGGTCTTCACTAACTAAAAACTTCTGTAAATAAAATATGCTATGGGCTTAATTAGAGCCCTATTAAATTTACCAAATCGCAATTTAATAAGGCTGTCTCTCCCATGTCTAGTCCCTTAAATATATTATTTATTTTGTATCTACTTAGACTAATGATTTACCCTCTTTTGTTCAGTTTAATTTTGAACTTTGCAATAAGAAGCTCATGGTCTGAGCCGCAAACAGCTCCAGGTCTTGTTTTTGCTGCCTGTATAGAGTTCCTGGATCTTTGGCTACAAAGTTTGATAAGTGCCCATGTCAGACAAGCTGGAAACTTTGTATATACAAAACCAAAGTCTTAAAAAAATTAAGATTTTCTTCTAAATATGTGCATATTTTGCTGGCTTACATCGTTGTTAGTCTTAGATTGTTATATGCTTCATAAACATGTGAAGCTTTTGCTAAAATACACCATCTCTCCAATGTAGCATGAGACTCTTCAAAGTACTTATGGGTACATAAATAAAATAGGTTAGCCATTCCTGCTATACAGGTTGTACACATTTCATATATTATTCATTAAAATAATTACTTGCATGTAAAACTAATTATTTGAAATAAAAAATGTAATTAAAGGAACACAAAAACAGATGCATATGAATGTGTGTAGACCTTTACCTAATCTGTTAGTTACATAGCTGAGAGGGAATCTGACCAATTAGTGTGAGTATACAAGATGATGCTAATAATTCAGAAACATTTCCTAAGATTTCAGAACAAAATCATACAATCAAAAAAAAACTGTATTTTTTTTAACCTACTCTTTAGTGGCCCTTAAGGCATACCCTAATTATTAAAAAATAAAAAATAAAACAAAGTGGTGCTTAGGTGTGAATTTTACTAGGCGTATAATATACCGGTATATATATTTACATGTATGCACTTTGTTTTATCAAGAAGTGCTTATAAGCTCTGTTTTCATTACCTAAAATCAAACAAATAGTCCCTGCATGGGTCTGCCGATGGCAGAGTATGCAGACACATACTCTGTAGTGATGGATTTGTAGTGTTGTGTCCTAGCCTTTGAGAAACCACGTCTAAGCTGCATTTTGCAGAATGTTAGAATGTTGCTGAGAGATGATCACTCATTGGCTAGTATGTTACACAGCATAGCTAGTACAGCAGTCTGTTGTTCATAAGCTGCAGAGGGTATACCCAAGCAGGTAATATTTTTTAAAATTTTAGGCAGTACTATACAGAGCTTATAAGTACTTTTTAATGAAATAAAGTACATAAAAGTAAATAGATACAAAAGTACATTATATTCCTAGTAAAGTCCAGAACACTTCATTATCCCTTTAATTTATTAAATCTGTACTGGCACTCCCACTTTGCCTATTTTGATCTTTCTTATTCTTTATCATACAAAATAAATAACAGGAATTCAATATTTAAATGCACAAGGCCAACAATATCTTCAATCCTTAAAAGTAAAACAAATCAACACCATCTAACATATCTTAAGTGGGATCCTTAAAAAGTGTTTGGTCTGGAGAGGCTCCAATGTATCCTGAAGGGATTATTTTAATCACATAGTTACATTTAAGATTTTAATGTTTTCTTATTTTTATGCATTTTTATACTGTTATTTATTTCGTGTGATAATAAAAAACATGAAATTATGGAAAGTAGAAAGTGCCAGTCCAGAGTTTATAAATGATTTTGGGTATGAACCTGCCCCTTATGATAGTCTTTTTTTCTATGTTATTATGATAGTCTTTTATTATTAAGCAATAACTCAGAATTCAATTCATTCAGTCCAAACTGTAAAATGACTTCAGTTCAGTAAATGACAATTTCTCAGCAGCCAAATACAGTTTGAATAAATAGATGTCTGAACAATAACAAAGACAGTGCTATTAGAGTGAGTGCGCCCGCTGGCAGACAGCTGTGTGTCTTTGTTACAGATGTTGTGCTATATTAATAAAGGCATTATTCATATACACAGTAACCAAGGCTTCCTTTTATAAGGTATACAAGCGACTTGCCCGTCAAAAAATTACGGCAATAAGATTGTAAGGCAGGTAATGTTGTTTGTGTGCGACATTAATTTTGTTGGTGTTCCAAGATCCTTCGGCGCTCATTGCGAGGCTCTTGGTTGTTTGTGTGCTATGAGCAGCGTTGTGTTTTTTTTTTTGGTATGGCAATGAATAATTAATAAAATAAGAAATTAATACACTTTACCTATTGTGAAGTAATATATGCAGGAAGCATTGTGTTGAAGAGCTGGCAATCTCTTTTTCATGTTGCTGCAGCATCAGTGCTGTGGAGCTACTGTGTAAGCGTCATGAATGTGTGCAGTGTGCAGTGTAATAGTGTGCGTGCGCGAGCCAAATCCGTTAGGGTAGCTGTGTACTTCCGGATTGTATAAGTTAGTGTTCTAAAATGGCGCCTAATGTGTGGTATGCGGCTGTGGCTGATTTTGTGTCCTTGTTTTTGGATCTCGTCCGACTTTTTCGGAAAATCCGTAGGTATTTGGTGGTGTTTTGCGCGTTTAGGGTCCTTTAGCCTCGTTTTCGTTTTGTTCGGCTGACATTTTTTCTCTCGCTTAGGTGATTTTCGGGTGTCTAAACTCTGTTATTTGGACTTAAATCGAGGCGTAACTTCACTTGCAGAGTTCCTGGGTGCCCCCCCCCCCCCTTGCTGTGGGTAAGCTTTTTATGTGTTTGTTGTGTGTATTTATTGTGTTTCTAATGTTTTTAGGGTCGCACGGGTTGCGTCCTTGTTTTCGGATCTCGTACGTCTTTTTCGGAAAATCCGTAGGTGTTTGGTGGTGTTTTGCGTCTTTAGAGTCCTGCAGACTCGTTTTAGTTTTTTTCGTCTGACATTTTTTCTCTCGCTTAGGGGATTTTCGGTTGTCTAAACTCTTTTATTTAGAGTGAAATTGAGGTGTAACTTCAGTTTTCAAGGTCCTGGGTGCCTCCCCTTGCTGTAGGTAAGTTTTTTATGTATTTGTTGTGTGTAAATTTATTGTGTTTTTAATGTTTTCATGTGCGCGGGTTTTGGGCGGTAAGGTTGTATTTTTTGCGAGGTTGTAATGTTTTTTTTTCTAAGTCCAGTATTTGTTTGTCGTAATAAATTGCACAGCACTATAACTTGTTCCATTTATATAGAGGCTAGCAATTCACATCTCATCTCTTCTCTCTTTTCACAGAAGTCTCGGAAACAGTGCAAGATTTTACTTTGAACTGGTGGCAGAACTACTGTTGTCACAGCCGGAACAAAGCACCAGGGCCCAGAACACAATAGGGGGCCTCTGCTACTGCCAATGGCCAGGAGTAAAGGGAGACTCTGTCTAATCTGACATCTACATATATGTTTTAGATTTTTTATTGTCTACAGGGTATATAGAGAAGTTGCAAGGAGAGGGGGTGCAAAAGATTTTGCACCAGAGCCCTCTATTCCATAGCTCTGTCATTAATCTGAATTAAGGCTATTTGGAAGGGTAAATCGGCCAACTCCATGTTTCTGTACTAGGAGGCTGGTGAATTCACAGAGATTTTTTGCCCACAGTAAAGATTCAAGTACAGAACCAGATCAGCTTCAGTAATGTAGTGTTATCAACATTTTTCCCCCTCCAGGTTTCTATGAGCAACCTTTGACTATAAAATATTTTGTTTTAAAATGATCCTTCATTGAATTGCCACACTAGATACAACAGAAGAGAATACAGGGTAAAACCTGAGTATACGAGAAATACCCTGTGTGGCCTATTCACCTTCATTTTAATTAACATGAACATTTGCAGTGAAAAGGAACTATATCACGTTAACATCTGCCCTGCAGATACACAAAATAACATAAATATGAAACATTAGAACATATACATGTATTTATTCACAGGGGACCTCTACACTCTACCAATAATAATGCCCCCAAATGTAGAGAGAGAGAGAGACTTGCTGCCCCCACATCAACCCCCCTGCTGTTAGATGAGATGGGGAATCTGGAAAGAGCCTGACACACCCACTCCAGTAGGGGCAGGGATCTTACAGCACAACTTAACCATCAATTAATTCCTTTCTGGATCCCCCTAAGAAGGCCAAATGAATAGTAAGCTGTAGGGGAACAAAAGGGGGGACAGGAAGGGGAGATGGCGGGGGGTTCGCAGGGGTCTGGGCAGTACAGGAAGGATGGGATTGTGTTTGACAGGGGTGGAGGATTAGGAGAACTGAAAACATTTTTTACACTGGAGGAGCATTTAATATAATTTTATAAATATATTTTAAGGTTATAGTTATTCCCCCATCCTTCTCCTATCACTGCAAGTGGAGTTGTGCAGTTGTGGAGACGAGTGGTTAGTTTCCATGAACAGGTGTGCTTTCAGAGAAAATCTGAAGACTAGTGGGGGCTGATTTTGTGTTACTAATGGGTGTTAATATGTAAAAACATGAACAAAGCAGAGAGAGTGGGTTGGAGAGACAAGAGTTTTGTGTGTGAGGAAGGTACACATTTTAGACATACTCTAGAGGTGGAGACAGCGGTATTTGGGGACTGATGAAGGAGAGGTCTGAGTCAAGTGTGACACTGAGAGATGTTGGGGTGAGTGTGGAGTTATAAAAAGAAAAGGAAATTTCTCGTATAAAGGTGGACGAGGATGGGAATTAACTAATTACGTTCTTCGAAATATTTATTTTTAGATCATAAGAAGCCATTCATGAGAAGATGTTAGTCAGACATGTTGTGAAGGTGGGCCGTATATACTCGAGTATAAGCCGAGTTTTCAGCCCTTTTTTTAAGGCAAAAAAGGGCCCTCTCGGCTTATACTCGAGTCACTCTCCCCCTGTGTCTCTCTAACCCCCCCCATGTACCCCCCCATGTCTCTCTAAACCCCTGTGTCTCTCTAAACCCCAGTGTCTTTGTACCCCCCCCCCCTGTGTCTCTCTACCCCCCTGTGTCTCTCTAACCCCCCTGTGTCTCTTTCCCTCCGCCCTCCTCATCCTCAACCCCCCTCCTCATTCTCCCTCCTCAACCCTCCTCCTCAGCCTAAACCCCCCTCCTCATTCTAACCCCCCCTAAATACCTCCCTCTCTCCCCTCACTTACCTGCTTCTGCTCCGGCCTCTGCTCCTTGACCCGGCTCGCATGTGACGTCACATGCGCGCCGGGTCAAGGAACGGAGGCCGGAGCAGAAGCAGGTAAGTGAGGGGAGAGGGGGAGGTATTTAGGGGGGTTTAGGTTGAGGAGGGGGGTTGAGGGGAGTTTAGGTTGAGGAGGGGGGTTGAGGAGGGGGGTTGAGGTTGAGGAGGGGGTTGAGGATGGGGGGTTGAGGATGAGGATGGGGGGTTGAGGAGGGAGGATGAGGATGGGGGGTTGAGGAGGGAGGATGAGGATGGAGGGTTGAGGTAGGAGGATGAGGGGATGGCTGAGGAGGGGATTGAGGATGGGGGGTTGAGGAGGGGGGGTTGAGGAGGGGGTTGAGGATAGGGGTGTTGAGGATGTGGGGGTTGTGGAGGGAGGAAGAGGATGGGGGTGTTGAGGAGGGAGGTTGAGGATTAGGAGGGAGGTTGAGGAGGGGGGGTTGAGGAGGGAGGTTGAGGAGGGGGTTGAGGATGGGGGGGTTGAAGAGGGAGGTTGAGGATGAGGAGGGAGGTTGAGGATGAGGAGGGAGGTTGAGGATGAGGAGGAGGGGTTGTGGAGGGGGATTGAGGTTGAGGAGGGGGGTTGAGGATGGGGGGTTGAGGAGAGAGGATGAGGATGGGGGGTTGAGGAGAGAGGATGAGGATGGGGG
Source organism: Discoglossus pictus (assembly GCA_027410445.1). Lineage (NCBI taxonomy): Eukaryota > Metazoa > Chordata > Amphibia > Anura > Alytidae > Discoglossus > Discoglossus pictus. The sequence continues at coordinate 342,836,066 of CM050166.1, forward strand.
GTTGAGGAGGGGGGTGAGGATGGGGGGTTGAGGAGGGAGGATGAGGAGGGGCGTTGAGGATGGGGGGGTTGAGGATTGGGGGATTGAGGATGGGGGGTTGAGGATGGGGGGGTTGAGGATGAGGGGGTTGAGGAGGGAGGTTAAGGGTGAGGAGGGAGGATGAGGTTGAGGATGAGAAGTGGGGTTGAGGAGGAAGGTTGAGAATAAGAAGGGGGGTTGAGGAGGGTGATAAGGGAGGGGGGAAGAGACACAGGGAAGGGAGAGGTTGGAAGAGACACAGGGAAGGAAGAGGGGAGAAGAGACACAGGAGAGAGAGGGTGACACAAGAGGGGGACACAGAGGGCACAAGAGGGACACAGGGGGCAGCACATTTCCCACCCTCGGCTTATACTCGAGTCACTTATTTTACCCAGTATTTTGTGGTAAAATAGGTGCCTCGGCTTATACTCGGGTCGGCTTATACTCGAGTATATACAGTACTTTGCCAAGAGAAGCCCAGTTTTAGAAAATCAGGATCCTTGAGTTATCCAGTATACGATTAAGAATCTAAAAACAAAAATTATCTTGTTTGTTTGATAAAAAGCACATTATTGTTATTTTACCACTAACACTTTGACACTTCATCTTAAAATCTCAGGCAGTGGATAAAAGACCACTACACTCCAATATTCATAGTACAGTATTACTTATGAATAACTACTACTTAAAGGACTACATTAGTTTCCATGTAATAGGGATTATTTATTTACTCATTAGCAATCTCTTCAGCGTTTGTAGACAAAATGTAGTGTAGCTTTTAAAACTAACTTTAGTGTTTCAGACTTCAGCCGATATGGTGATCTCTGCCCCCTTACAGATGTCTATGGGATGGGAGATGATTTACTCAAGAGAGCGTCATTATATCAGCCTCCTTCTCTGCCGTATTTACTGCAGGCAAGTCCTGACTAGGCATAACAACATTATGACAGCCTTTTGGGCAGATTATCTCCCATTCTAGGCATCTAATAGGAGTGGAGCAGCTCTACTGATCCGAGGTTCAAATGTAAGCTTTGAATGCTATATTGAATTCATTTTATTCAAACTCTGGTTTTATTGTTGCTAAATAAATGAAAATATCCGTAATGTTTTTTTGCATCACAAGTAATCAAAGAAGCAATCATGTGACACAGAAAATTTTATTTATATTTTATGCTGTGGGTGCAGCTTACAGTATTACGGGATGCACCTCTATAAAATTAAAGGTGAGAATAAGGGAACATTTCCATAATATTAAAAAGGATCAACATCAGTAGTTTAGTTGAACATTAAATAATTCCATGGACAAGAATCAGGGCAACTGATCTTTAATAGTATCGAAGGGACATGAAGGGTTTCTGGAATTTAGTAGGCAAATAAATACACCTATGTATTTATTTACTTTTATGTAATTTATTTTATTAAGAAGTGTTTATAAGTGGGTAACTGGTTTCTGTAATTCAACAGTACCAGATGCATCATCCACCAAGGATATCCCCCTGTTTAGGTACTTGCTAAGCTTCAGAAACGGTTTGATCAACACTTGGACAGTGAGTTGTATAGAAACGACAAGGAGTTAACCTGAAACCCTCTTTACCCTGAAAGAACTACAGATTGAAGGCATGTATTCCTTCCAAAAGGGTATATCACTTTATTGGAACTGCATAACAATACATAAAGTCAAACAATAATCATAAAATCGGCAATGTATGGGGCACGGATAAAAGTCTACATAATGTAATTTAATTTCCTGTCATTAGCGCTAATCCTATTGGCTGAATCTGTTGGTGGTGGTCCAATTAGAGGCTGGGCGCCTAGTGAAACCAATGGTAAGAGCACCTATTGCTTATGTGGATTAACTGGGGGAAAGACTGACACCAAGAAGTCTGCGTGAGTATGGCTAGTGACTTCTGCAGTGGGCTAAAAACACTGTATTCTGGTTAGTGGTAAGGAAAATAGTGCCAAGGTATCTGGGGAAAGGATTGGACAAATATTGTTTACATGGAACAAAGGGTACAGGGTAGAGCCATTAAACTACTGATTGAGGCTAGTGGGCCAATAGCCCTTATTAACAGCAAGTGGTTAGTGATACCATTTCATTGGGTTTTAGAGATAGCTCCCCCTGGTTACACTGCTTTTCCAATCCTGTGAGAGAGTTCAAAATGTCCCTTCCATCTAGTCTTTTCATATAATTCAGCTTTGCACTATTATTGTGGTTAACTGCAGGTCAGGGAGGGTTAAGTGACTGTGAGCTATACCCCCTTTGATGTATGATCTTTGCTTAACCTCATTTCCCATGCCACTTAAATTTGTCGAAATAGTGTGGGGTGCCGCTGGCACTGGGGATTCTGCTGGAGTGGCATTCCCAATCTGTTTTGTACGACTTCCATTAACGGCAATGCCAGTTAGGGCTATGGTTGGAGCAGTCTCGCCTAGTGGGAACTCTTAAAATGTCAATGTCGCAACTTTTGTGTTTTTTAAGAGTAGATCTCTGGGTATATTCCCCTTAGGTACCCTGGGGATGGATGAAGGCCAAGTAAATTTAACTAGGCTCGTGGGGGTTTCGGGTTTCAGAGAAGGATGTCAATTGGAAGTCAAGGGCTGGAAGATCTCTCCAGAAAAAATTGCTATCATGTGATCATGGCTCTCTTGATGAACATGTAAAAAAGTTAGGAGTATTCCCAGGAAATATTCCCTTACAGATTCTCTATGATACATTTAAAGATCTGATAGCAGAGTACAATATATATGACTATGGTCAGGTTTTTTCTATATGTCTTCTAAATAACAAATGTATATAAAAAGAAAAGAAGAAATAACAAACAACCATTCTTCACTGTTATATGCAATTATTCTTTATTGCAGGCTTCCATTTTCTTTACTAAGCCTGCTACTTGCAGTTTCCTTTTTCAACTGTGTGTGTACTTCTAAACTATTGAACTTCCCATTAGAGCCAATGAGAGTAGTGGTAGTTGTATATGTCACTTTCCCTCTGTGCAGCTCCAAACTTCCCATGTATTTAAGGCCTCTCACCTCAGGGAGCAGATCACTGTAAACTGAAATTATAGATTCGACACAAGTATATATATATTTCTTTGTGTTCTATTTCACAATATTGTACAAGATGGAGGACACGTTCTTGTCTCCTATGAATATGTTCCATCACAAGGAGGTTCAATGTTGGATACTAAGAGTTTTACCCCCAACAAGTGATGCTTAGAGAACAGTAGCCCCAGTACTTCTTAAGCTGCAATAGATATAGGCACATATAGGAGTTTTCATAGATACCCCTTACCTCTCTATTCCCTGCATTCTAAGGGTTGGTAGACCCTAATAGTTCAATTCACTGAGTGTATCAGGACCACCCACACAGAGATCTTTGCTTAAAGGACCAGTTAATTCAGCACAACTTGGAGCACACCACTGTAAAGCTTTCCTAAAACATGTTGAAATACCTTTTTTAAATAGGTGCCCTTTTCCACAGACAAAATAATGAGTCACTGCCCCCAGTCAGACTCACAGTAACAGTTCTGTGCAGAGAGCAGAAGCAGGAAGAGAGATTACCCTTCCCAAATTCATCTGTGCAGATAAAGGACTGCTAAAATCAACTAAAGAGTACAGTTGGGGGTTAACATGTCCTGCTACATTCCTGAAGTTCAGAGAAAAACTATAAATCTTTGGGCTCACCATGGGATTACCTCTCTGTGTCAGCATATGTTGTTAACCATGGAACAGTCATGAGTATGTTTGTAAAGAAGCCTAAGATTGTAGATTTTTACCTGTTAATATTTTAATAAAACATTTTTTTAACATACAATCTTGCGTTCTTGCACACCATGAAGCGCACTTATAGTTAGGTAAATGGGCCTTTAAAAATGGTATTGTGCCAAAAGCACAACTGTTGCCACTGTAATAATATATACAGGCTAATAAAATAGCCTTGACTGAATAATATATGTTAATCCATAGTAGAAAACAAATCAGTAGAAATCTATATGAAATAAATCATCAATAGTTATATTTAATAGTACCTTAGTACTTTAACAAAGTATTAGCAGATTATTGCTCTTCAATAATACTTGAATAGTAAATTGGCTTGATATATTTTTATCAATTTGTGATTTTTAGACAGAATTAGTGTCTAAATTCCACATTATTGCTCTTTAGAAATACCAGAGGCGGAGCTACCACTGATGCAAGGCACCGGGGCCCTCTCACGACCTCCTGAGACGACCCGCGGCCTTTCTGTAGCACTTGCGGGACCCCTCGGACCTCCCACAGCTCACAGACCTCCCTGTGACCCTCCTTGGCCCTCCTGCAGCCCCCTGTGGCCCTCTGCTGACCCCTCCTGCAGTTTCCTGTGGCCCTCCCGCAGCCCAAGTTTTCTTTTTGCACCAGGCCCCCCCCCATGCACTAGCTCCACCACATAAAAAATTGTATTGATACATTTTTCTCACAAGAATATTATTTAACTAGATTATAGGATTATTTTATCTGTATTTATTTATTAGTTTGCTGCCAACCTTTTCTATGTTTTTAACCCTTGATATAAGAAAATACATCTTGTGCAATCTTGCAGTAATTTGGATCCTCTGAATGTGCAAATCTCTGAGAGTGACCTACACTTGATAAATGGTCCGATTTATCATTTGCTTAATGGATGTTAAATTATACCAGAAACCAAACATTTTGTGAGAAAAAACAATTTCAGAGATTTTGTTAATATATTCTCCATAATTCAGAATGCAGGAATTCAAATAGCTGACTGACAGATCCGGTGATGAACTCAATTTGCATTGAACAGTTTACATTATTCAGTAAACTTGGTGACAGATGACAAAAATATAAAAACAGCTGTAGCAATTTGAAGAAAAAACATTATGTGACCTTTTCACATTCGAATTTTCACAAACATTTGCAGTTGTAACTGGGACAATATAACAACTTTCACCATGTCAGATCCAGCCTGCAAACTCATATAAAAATATAAATATTACACATTAAAACAAGTATATATATATATATATATATATATATATATATATATATATATATATATAATGTACTTATTTATTTATTCACTCGCAGCTAATGCCACCTAGGACCTCTGGGGGCAGTGCGGTTTGTCTGCCTTGAAGACGTGTGTGGTTCTTGTTTGAGATTGGTGGTTGTGGGTAGAATAATGGCGTCATAAATGTTAATGATTACTTAACCAAGATCAAATGTAAGAACTGAAGTGTTGGTCTATCTATGGCTTATTAATACATATCTGAGCATTAATTAAATGAATTTAGGAGCGTCACTTCTTCATCTATCTATCTATCTAAGTATCCTTCAGTCATGTCCAATTCTCGGTGATCATATGGGCACAGCACGTCAGGTACATCTGTCTGTGCTTCTGGTTGTGCTTATCCATATGGTTTTCAATGCAAAGATACTGGAGTGGGTTGCCAGTTCCTTCTTTAGTGGACCGTATTTGTCTGACCTCTCTGCCCATCTTGAGTGACCCTAAGTGGTATAGCTCGTTCAACACAGCAGGGTAGCGATCCAGAAGGGGATCTATCTATCTATTTATCTATAATATTTATTGTTATTATTATTATTTTGCATTGTACTGTGTTCTTTTTTGGTATCATCTAGACTGTTGTATTAATTCTAAATTATGCAATTTCCATCATTCTCTATATTGAAAAATGCTTGCTATAATAAAAATTATTTTCTTAGAAAAATGATAAAATGCACATGAATTACCTTGAAATAAACACATACACAGGAACTGTTGTTTTTGATGTGGTAATTAACTTAGTCAGTCAAAAGTGAATAAGATATGTCATCTCTGCAGGATTCTCTGTATACGCATGCGTAGTGTATATCATTGTATGACCAATACTGTAATTCATTACAGAGATTTTCTGTCATTAATGGAAGGAAGAGCACAGTGGGATTAACTGTAAAAAAATAACCAATAAACAAGTGACCCGCGCAATACCTTATTTTTTCCTTGACCTAAATAGACTTTCAGCTAAATCCATTCAGTTCCAGTCGGATTTGCTTTATTCACATTCACAAATTTAACCAAAATGCAAAGTAATGTTATGAGGGGAACGCTGGAATTGAATATCGTCAATGTTAGGAGGTTTATTTGAAAAATTGGCTCATTATATATCAATTAATGTGGCTTTTTATGTTTGCAATATAATATCCTAAATCAGTGGTTCACAACCTTTATTTTGGTAGAGAAATATCAAATAAAATATAAAGTATCTATGTCCTTTCTCTCCTTGGTTCCTTACCAACTGATTGGCCAACATTGTATGACAAAATGGTGGACCACTCTTCTAATAAACCTATTCTAGCTCTTGTTCCATATGGATTCTGTATTGATTGAACAGGCTCAGTTCAAGTGTCCTAATGACTCTCATTTTGTTTGTATTTTGTACCGAGCCAAGCGTCCATGCTTTGTTATATTCACTACCATGAGAGGTTTCACTACTGAAGGGAGACTTCATTGGTTTCTACATTATTGTACCCAGCCTGTCTTTTTAAAGACTACTATAGTTTCAAACTTAAAATATATTATTTTGAAGACCTAAAATTGATAGTGTGCAAACTGTTTTCAGAGAGTATAAATAAATACACCTTTTTTATAATAATAATCTGCAGCAGCTGATATGTTGGTTTGTACTAATCTACTTCCTGAGTTCAGACTAACAAGTAAATTGAAATTATAGTAGGTGAAATGACTGTGGTATTAACAGGACTAACAGTAATATCACTAGTTTACACACTCTGCTAAGACATCAGCTGAAAGAAGCAGCTTAGTTAAAGGAATATTTTGTTTAATCGTTCAGTCAAGTCTGACTCTCTGTGATCCTATGGACCATCTTGTGTCCAATTGTGCCAATCCATAAGGTTTTCATGGCAAAGATACTGGAGTGGGATGACAGTTTCCTTTTCAGTGGACCGCAAGACCCTATATGTTATAGCCCGGAGTGTCACTGAGATACACAAAGCCACTTCACAAAGACTAGGTAACAATCCAGAACAGGTAAAGGAACATTAACCCCATTGTAAAATATATTAGCATTTAAAAGTTAAATATTTAAAGGCTGTGTTTATGATTTTCTCGCTTTTTTGCTCATTATCAAATGTATTGAAAAGACCATATATAGAAGAGAAACCAGATTGCAGTGGTCCTTTAAGTTGAATAAATGTCTTCACAGTTTGTGAACAGTCTCTCGCCTACGTAGTGTAAAAACTCCCACCTTAGTGAACATAGACAGTTACATCTGAATAGTATATTAAACTTATAAAAAAAATCTAATTTTTGCTTACAGCAACACAACAGCACATAAGGTATATGTAATTTTACAAACTACACTACAAACTTTAAAATGTTTTTAGAAAATAAAAAAATAACTTTAATTATTAGTTTACTTGGAGAAGCCAAATTTAGCTGCTTTCTCAAACAGGACGAACATGATACATTTATTGAAGGCACTAACACTAAATACAGTCATATTAAAAGCACCACTATGGTCAGATATTTACTATTTGGTCTTCTAAATAACAAAGCTGATAATGTGCAACATGTATATAGAAAGTAAAAACATAAACTCAGCAATTCTTCACTGTAATGCAAACACTTGTGACAGTTGATGGAAACATGGCAAAATGTGTATGGGATGCAAATAGTAAAATGTTACAGCCTTATTTGGGAGAAATTAGCAGTTAAGTTAGGGTAAAAAAAATGGAACATATTTTTCAGGTCATCAACATTTTTTAAATAACTATACAGTGTGTGACACGTATTACCTAAGAAAATAATATAATTGTGTATTTATGTAAATATTTGTGATACATGTCAAGAAATGGACTATCCCCACTTATAATGGTGCAATTCTAAGGCTGGAACATATTAGTATTAGTTCAAGTACACTGTGGTGGTAAACAAGTCTTCCTCATGTAAAGTCTAAGTTTAGCACAATGAATAACCTTTTAGACAAATGATATAAAAGTTATAACTTTAATGTTTCTATAACAGTGTGATCACCACTTGGGGGTTGCCATATTGGCCTTTCTGTCTCTTCCCACACCTCAAAGAGAAATACGCAGTTCTTTATTGCAGACTTTCATTTTCTTTACTATGCCTGCTTCTTGCAGCTTTAACTTCATACAGTTTTAATAGAGTGTATCCTTGTAAAGTATGGGTTCCTTGGTGGTCCAGTGGTTAGGATTTGTTGCTTTCACCACTGCCCCCAGGGTTTGATTCCAGTCAGGGAACCAAGAGGTCACACCACCCTGAAGCCATTTAGGGTTGGGCCTGGTCAGTACTTGGATGGGATACCACCTAGGAATACCAGGAGCTGTATGCTGTGGCCCACTGGAGAAGGAACTGGCAACCCACTCCAGTATCTCTGCCATGAATACCAAAAGGATCAGCATAGTGTGTTGTGGTCCATGAGGTCACGCAGAGTTGGATATGACTGAATGGCACAAACATTCTTGTAAACTAATTAATTTTTCATTAGAGCTAATGATACCCTGATAGTTGCAAATGTCACCTTCCCTCTGAGCAGAAACAGACCACCTGTGTATTTAAAGTCTCCTCTCATCTCAGGGAGCAGACCACTGTAAACTGCAATTGTAGATTCCACAGAAGAATAATTGCACATAACAATGATACATTAAAGGCTGTTTTATTTATTTATTTTTCATTCTAAAAACATGTTTCCTCTTTACAAACTGAGTTCTTCAAAAGGGCTATTTTACATGTTTTACCACATTGGTACTGTAAATTGTAGCCGCTGCATCCTTTTGTGTATCCAAGGTGTCCTCCATTTCCTCCCACTGATGCAAACAGATATACAAAATGTCAGCCTTTTTATAGTGTAATAAATATAATAGTTTAAAAAGTAAAGACTGTATTTATGGGACTACAGAGGTTCTATATGTTTTGTTCTGTATTTGATATGATTTTATTATATATGATGTAAAATTATATGTTTTAAAAACTTGTCTGACTAAGGGCTTAATTAGGAAGCAAAGTGTCATAAAGTTAGTTTTCTATTACTAAATATCAGGTGCCTCTGCTGACTTCCATGATTCTTTGTGAAGGCTTCATGTTCAAGAGGGATGTTTATATTTCTGTAGGAGGAAGGTTTGCAGTTAACCTTACAAACTGCCTGTTCCTGAGCATGTGCGGGGAAAGAAGGTCGGTTTCTAAAAGCAAGAGCTCCATTGATTAGGAAATTCCCCTCTTCTTTCCACCTTTAAAGAACTATGGTACAGTTACAAAATAAATATACGTTTGAAAACTTACAGTCTGATGTAGAGCATAGTTAAGCAGAAAAAAAGTAATACAGCTAGTTTTTAATTAATCAGAAGAAATAGTTATTTATGCCTCTGTAGGACCCTGGAGGGATCCTTTATATGTTGGGGAAGTTGTGTGTGTGAGAGGGTCATTTACATCTCTGGTGAGCTGTGGTTACCTCCTTTGATTCAAGGAGTCTGCCCCTGGGTCTATTAGAGGGAAGGGGTGTGGTGTAAATTCCAATCTTATCCAGTGATCAAACAATGGCCCTGGAAGTCTGCCTGTCTCCTCCTCCTCCTCCCTCCACTGATATACCCCTCCTCATTACTCATCTCTCAGGACATGATGTAACAGGCGCAAAATGTATTCCTGCACTCATAGACAGAGTCTTCAAAAAAACTGATAAAAAAAAAAAAAAAAAAATGTCCATGGCTTACAAAGCTGTTAATATTTTTAACTTGGCACTGACTTGACAAACAAGTGACTTTTGTCTTGAACTGCAGTGGTCCTTTAAACTGTTCAGCAGATAAGTACATACTCTTAGGCTCCATGCTTACCAAGAACTGTTGAAGTTAGACACAATTAGCCTTCTAGTCGAGTCACATTATTATGACCACCAGCTAATATCCCGAATACCCGTTGTGTGCAGCACAGACAGCAGCTAGACAGTGTGGTAGTCAGTAAGATGCTGGAAGGTTGGCAAGGGTATCTGGAGCCATGCAGACTGCAGTGTGCAGACTGCAGTGCATCCAACATCTGCTGAAGAATGTGTGGTGGAGGATCCATACAATGAAGATGGCGATGGAAGGGGGTCACACAGGTGCTCAAAGGAGTTCAAGTCCAGGGAATTTGTAGGCCAGTGAAGTACTTGAAAGTCTTCATTGTGCTTCTCCAACCACTCCCGGGCAATTCTGACTGTATGATTTGTTGCATTATCCTGCTGGAAGATCCCATCCGTTCCAGGGAAGACAGTGAACATGTATGGGTCTACTTGATCTGCACGGATGGATAGATAACCCAATCGGTTGAGAGTGCCTTCCAGACAAGGCCAAGAAACATTCCCCAGACCATAACGCTGCCGCCACCAGCCTTTGTTTATCCAACAATGGTTGCAGAGTGTTTGTTCTCAGAGGTTTCTCGTCTGACACGCCAACGTCCGTCCAGTCGATTGAGCAGAAAACGTGACTGATTAGAGAAGGCAATCCTTTGTAATCAGTAGAGGTCCAATTTCGGTACTGTCATGCAAATTGAAGGCTTTTCTGATGGTGAACCCCTGTCAGCATGGGTGTAGTGTCCAGCTGTTTGCTTTGGAGTCCCATAAACAAAAGGGTTCTCTGTACTGTCATTTTAGTCACACATCTGGCAGCCCTCTGGTTCGTTTGGATGTTGAGTTGCTCAACTGTAGCTTGTCGGTTGGCCCTCACACACATTTGCAGCCAACGTTCACCTTTGTCATCAAAGGACTGTGGTGCTCTGCAGTTTACACGCAGTTTATTTGCAATGGTGCTGGAGTCACGGTACACTTTAACCACAGCAGTACGCGAACAGGTCACAAACTGCGCTGCTTCAGAAATAGTGCCACCCTTGGAACAAAAGCCAATGATCATCTCCTTTTCAAAGTCCGATAGATTGCACATTTTACCCATGACAGCAATGGTTAATATGTTTGCAGAATGCATAAATCATCAACCTTATATACCCACCAAGCCAGCTCATGACACATGCTGTATTTCATTGGCTGCGCAATGCTGATGTCAGAAGTAGGCAGTGGTCATAATAATGTGGCTCGACCCTGTTTATACAGAGTCTGAAAAAACTTTGATTTTCTCTAAACCTATTTTATTGTTACACAACTGCTGCTGTTCTTAGTTTGTTATGTTACATATTTCACAAACAGATAACAATTTTCCTAAACTGCAGTGGTCCTTTAAGAATGCCTGTGCAGCAAATCAAAGCCATAAAAGGCTGTTACTGTAAAGTACTCTGCGGCTGAGGGGAAGCTATCACCAGAGTAGAAGTAGCCACTTGTGTGTCTTTTATAACCTGGCACTACCAGCCTTACCAATTAAAGCTAAGAGTGATTTAAATAGTAACATTGTGTCAGCCCTGGCTTGGCATCCAGTCATACAATAAGAGATCTTTGTTCTAGGAAGTGAACTTTTGTGGTTTGTTGAGTTCTTGTCAGCCTTATATAAATAAATATAGTAATTTGCTACATTTAGTTGTGTCTACCAACCAGCTAGGAAATCTCAGTAATGGGAGCTGTCTCTGCGCGGGTTACATGAATTGCCCGCACTGTCTCTTCGAGCTTCCTTTGCCAATAACATGAACACACCGGCCCAAGCCAGTCAGGTTATTTTAAATTATAGGACAATCCTGTTTAAAAGCATGTTTGTGGTGCGTAGGAAGGAAGAGGGAGATTGGCGGTTAATGATTAAAGATCTCCAGCTGCAAAATAAGGGTGATAATTGGGCAATATAAAAATAGCACTAATGCCTTCAATTTGCAAGGCTGGAATTCATGGACAGCCACAAAGTAATAGTAACTGGCACTTTAGTATAATTATGTATATTTTCTTATATATTTTATTACTGGTTTCACATAATGCTCCCATATACACACATAAATGCATATTTAATTCTGTCCTTGATATATACATATTGCTGCTAGTAATTTGTTGAAAATATATAAATGTTCAGTTCTCATTTATAGAATTTACAGATGTGTTAAAGAAAAAATCGAAATACATAATCAGAGAAAAAAGTAATCTTGTGAATGTGCAAAATGTGCATATATAAAGTATCAGTATTTATTTTCAAAATGGAAAGATGAATAATAAAGTAATAAAACGGAGTAGGAATAATATCTAATTTTCTCTAATAATCCACATATTGCACAACACTGTCTATTTTGCATACATTGCAAGGGTTGACTACATATGTGCACTGCCTTAGACGATTTAGGAATTATGACAATAAATCTAAAAAGAACTGCAACCCCCAGTAAGATAACCCTCCCTCTCAAGTTACAGGCAGAAGTCAAAGGCAGCAAAGTCAGCTAAATATAACAATTTCTTTAAAATGCTGATTGTTGTCATAATTGCCTCTAAAATGTAAGGGTTCTTTTGTTAATTGCCAGAAGGAAAATATTTGTGTATGTTAGTTCCACTAATATGGAATATTTTTAACCATTAAACCATCACAATGTAGCTTTCCAGGCTGCCAGGAAGCAGACGTTTGATAAAGTTTGAGGTAAATATTCCAAACTTTCTAGCCTGTAAACATTGGAGACAAATAGATTTCTAAACTATGTGATATTTCTACCCATCTGCAGCACCAGCTTCTAGGCTATAGCAACCTGAGAAACATGTCTATAGTAATAGATTAGATGAGACTAATCGCTCTCAAGCCCGGAGTCACCTACAGGCCAGGTTTTATGGATCAGTCAGCTGATTGAGACACCGGTGGTCAAGTAGGGATATTCACCCAGCCAGGTTTCAGAACCACATTTAAGGAGAAAACACAGTTTTCAAGCCCTCTTTTTCAGATTCCTCCGACTCTTTAGTTTCAGAGTTTGAGAGAATAATAGAAGCCCAGAGTGTAAGTTCTACAGAATATGGGCCCGAATCAATTGCAAGCCCGCAACTCGAACATTGTAGGCCGCATGTCTGCCGGTGTGCTGCGGGCTCTCGTTCCGGAGCTATTCAATTGCTCAAGCCCGCAAGTTACTGGCCCAAAGTCAACTCCGTACACCATGCGCTGGTTCGTAGCAGTTCAGGGCGGGAACGTGATCAATTAAGCAAGCCCGGAACCTCCCATTTTGAATCAACCAATAGAAAATGAGATTTTCATTATTACGGCAGTAAAACATGGAGGTTACATGTCAATCAATTCGGCTTGCAAAGCCTAAAAAATACAGAATTATGAAAATGAATGCCAATACAGATCGAGTCTATATGGGTGGCCTGATATGTATTAACTCATAGATACCTGAGATCAATTTAACCCCGAAATAACACATACAAATTAATTTTATTTCATGCAGATTTGCGAACTTGAGACTGTTGTGCAATTAATTCTAACGTCCGTCATCGATTTCCCCATTATTTACAGTGCAGTATTGATTTTTTATTTGCATTTACAGTGCTACGAATAGGTATTTAACCCCCTTCTGAGTCCTCTCTAGCACTCATAGGATTTTCTCCTTCATTTGCCATTTACGGGTGTGAAAACATTTGCGGGCTTGGGGAATTGGAGCAATTGAATAGCGTTTTGCGATTTTAGCCATCATAACTCTTGTGAAAGTGTAAGATCAAAGACTTCGGGAGACTGTAAGTTCCAGGTATAACCATTCCAAAGTTTTCAAGGCCGTAACTGGTAACCCGTTTGGAATATGCAAAAAGACACCAATTGAATAGCAAATTAACTTGCAACCTCCAGTAATATGCGAAAGCTCAATTGAATCGGGCTCTATGTCTGTAATGAGCATTGTGCACATATTGAGTGTGTGTATCTGTAAATCTTATTTTTCATTTGTTTGTTATATAAATCTCGGGAATCAATGAATCAATGGGAATCAATTTATATCGGTAGTTACAGCCTTGCATAATTGATCATGATCACGCTTTGAAATGCTACTTACGCCTTGCATGGTTTACAGTAGCTGCGGGCTTGATCAATTGAATTGCTCTGTAACTGTTGCAAATTTCAAGCCTGCAATCGAATAAGGACTTTAGTTTTTACATCATGCAGAATAGCAGTAACATTTCTAAATATTGCAGAAAATGTCAAGAAAATAAGTGTCCCTTTTTGACCATGGGAAATATCGGGAGTTATGCTATCAGGCTGTACATTAGCAGTGCATTATTGCATTTTTATAGGCTCATAAGTGGTGGGGTATATGATCTGTGCAAGGCTGTCTTTCAGTATCTGAATTGTTTTGCCACCACAGTATCTGGTCCATTTTGAAGTTAAAACAAGAAGCAGACTTCAGAATCGCTTGTATCGTGCAATATAAATGCATGATGGGCCCGCAGACGTATCCCACTGCAGGATCAGCTCCATCTTTTTTAAGAACGCTGGCACTCCCAAGTGGGCATGGACAGATCCCTGAAGTGTGACTGATGTACTTGTCTTAGCTGCTGCCATTCCTGATGTCTGGTACATCTGAGTGTTGCTATTTTGAAAACAGAAGTGGAGACCATCCTTTTTTCCCTATGTCCATTATCCTAAATGGATTGTATTGTTTTTACATTTCTCGATTAGTGCTTTTTGTTATGGGTCTATGAAATATCACATCTGTCATTTTTTTCCAAGTAACTTGTTATATAGTGAACTGTTTGCAGTGGCAGAGCTAGTAAATGAAGGGCCCTGGTGCAAAAAATGTTTTGCCCCCCTCACCCCTGGGCCATTTTCAATGCCAACTGATATATACATATATGTAAAATATATATATATATATATATATATATATATATATATATATATATATATATATATATATATATATATATAAATATATAAATACATATATGCCCCTGTTCAGTGGCGTAGCTAGAGCATTTGCCACCCCCAGGTGCGGATATATACTGTATTTATCGGCATATAACACGCACCGGAGTATAACACGCACCTCATTTTAAGAAGGGAATTTCAGGGGAAAAAAAATCAAATAAAGAACTTTGAAGCAAAATCCTCAACCTCCCTCTCATCCTCAACCCCCTCCTCAACCTCCCTCCTCATCCTCCCTCCTCAACCCCCTCCTCAAACCCCCATCCTCCACCTCCTCAAACCCCCTCCTCAACCCCCCAATCCTCATCCTCCTTCCTCAACCCCCCTATCCTCATGCCCCCTCCTCTACCTCAACCCCTCATCCTCAACCCCCCTCCTCATCCTCAACCCCCCTCCTCATCCTCAACCTCCCTCCTCATCCTCAACCCCCTCCTCATCCTCAACCCCCCTCCTCATCCTCAACCTCCCTCCTCATCCTCAACCCCCTCCTCATCCTCAACCCCCTCCTCAACCTCCCTCCTCATCCTCCCTCCTTAACCCCCTCCTCAACCCCCTCCTCCTTCCTCAACCCCCCTCCTCAACTTCCCTCCTCATCCTCAACCCCCTCCTCATCCTCAACCTCCCTCCTCATCCTCAACCCCCTCCTCAACCTCCCTCCTCATCCTCCCTCCTCAACCCCCCCATCCTCAACCCCCTCCTCAACCTCCCTCCGCATCCTCAACCCCCCTCCTCATCCTCAACCCCCTTCCTCATCCTCAACCCCCTCCTCAACCTCCCTCCTCATCCTCCCTCCTCAACCCCCACTCAACCTCCCTCCTGAAACCCCCTCCTCAACCCCCCAATCCTCATCCTCCTTCCTCAACCCCCCTATCCTCATGCCCCCTCCTCAACCTCAACCCCTCATCCTCAACCCCCCTCCTCATCCTCAACCCCCCTCCTCATCCTCAACCTCCCTCCTCATCCTCATCCCCCTCCTCATCCTCCCTCCTCAAACCCCCTCCTCAACCCCCCTCCTCAACCCCCCTATCCTCATCCTTCTTCCTCAACCCCCCTATCCTCAACCCCCTCCTCAACCACCCTCCTCATCCTCAACCTCCCTCCTCATCCTCAACCCCCTCCTCAACCTCCCTCCTCATCCTCCCTCCTCAACCCCCCCATCCTCAACACCCTTCTCAACCTCAACCTCCCTCCTCATCCTCAACCCCCCTCCTCATCCTCAACCCCCTCCTCAACCTCACTCCTCATCCTCCCTCCTCAACCCCCCCTCAACCTCCCTCCTCAAACCCCCTCCTCAACCCCCCAATCCTCATCCTCCTTCCTCAACCCCCCTATCCTCATGCCCCCTCCTCAACCTCAACCCCTCATCCTCAACCCCCCTCCTCATCCTCAACCTCCCTCCTCATCCTCAACCCCCTCCTCAACCTCCCTCCTCATCCTCCCTCCTCAACCCCCCCATCCTCAACCCCCTCCTCAACCTCCCTCCTCATTCTAAATCCCCCTCGGCACCCGGTATATGCTAATGACGTGGCACGCTGGCGCGCATGTGACGTCACCGGGTCAAGGAGCGGAGCGGAGGCTGGATCAGAAGCAGGTAAGTGAGGGGGGTGTATTTAGGGGGGTTTAGGTTGAGGAGGGGGGTTTAGGTTGAGGAGGGGGGAGGGAATATCGGCATATAACACGCACCTATGATTTGCCCCCTATTTTCAGGGAGAAAAAGTGCATGTTATACGCAGATAAATACGGTATATGTGTGTGTATATTTTTTACTTCTGTGGGCATAATGTTGAATACCGTATTGGCCCGAATATAAGACACACTTTTTTTCTGAAATTACGAAACGGCTTATGTTTGCAACCGTAAAAAATGATGAAAAAGCCGTTTTGCGGGCTTGAGACTGTTGCGCAATTAATTCTGTCATTCATCGTTTTCCCGTTATTTTACAGTGCAGTATTGATTTTTAATATATATTTACGGTGCTACATTAACCCACTCGCGGGTCCTATTTGGAACCTATCGGATTTTCTTTTACATTTGCCGTTTACAGGTGTGAGTGCCTGCGGATTTGTAAGGATTTACGATTTTAGCGATTGTAGCATTTTGCGAGCTATAATTTCCAGCCTGTAATCTGCAAATGAAGTTACCATAGATATGGATTAGAAAGCCTGTTTCTCGCAGTTATGGCTGATCACTTAGGGAGAAAATCATCATCAAACCTAGGAATGTGGCGTAGTTATGATGCAAGTTTCTAACTTGCAGTTGTTAGTTATGCTAAAACCACAAGCAACAGAGAAGCTGGAAAAAAATATGGATTGGACGAATGTAATGTGCGACGTTGGATTGCTTCAAAGCAGAAATTGAAAAATGCAGTTTCAACGAGAAAATTTCAGGGTCCAAAAAAAACTAAAAAAAAACTGAAGGCCTTGGAAATTGCAAGAACCCTACAAATACAGAAGAGGGAATTCCATGCGAGTATTGGTTGGTGCCGTCAATTTATGCAGAGAAAGGGTCTCGCTCTTCGACGAAGCATTTCATTAGTACAGAAACTGGCAGCAGAAACTGACTAATTTCCAGTGGTATGTCATCCATTTGCGGCACCGTCACTCATATCCATTACACCAGATGGGCAATGCTGACGAGACACCCATATTTTTCAACATGCCAAGCAATACAACAGTAGACCAGAAAGGGGCAAAAAGTATCACATTAAGAACAACTGGCAATGAAAAGATTAGAGTATCGATGATGTTAGCCATTACTGCTGACAGAGAAAAGTTACCTCCCTATGTTATTCTGAAGCGAAAAACATTGCCCAAAGAAAGCATTCCTGATGGCTTAGTGATTTGTTGCCTGGAAAAAGGCTGGATGACAAAGGAACTGATGGTTGACTGATTGTCTGTAGTTTGCAGACCTGGAGCACTGCTCAATAACAGAGCCATGCTAGTTTTAGTTGCTTTTAAGGGTCATCTCACTCCTGAAATGAAGAATAAACTTGCTGTACAGAAAACAGACCTCGCTGTCATCCCCGGTGGCATGACTTCAACGCTACAAGTGCTTGATGTCATTGTGAACAAGCCGTTCAAAGACCACCTCCGAAAACACAATTCAGATTGGCTTCGGGAAGGGTTTCATGCTCTCACGCTGTCTGGTAAGATTAAGAAGCCATCAACTACACTTCTGTGCCATTGGATTATCACTTCGTGGTCCAAAATATCATCAAAGTCCATCATCAAGGGTTCAAAAAATGTTGCGTGTTAAATGCACTGGATGGTAGCGAGGACAACTTACTATGGGAGGAAAGTGAAGAAAACAGTGAGAGTGATGAAGTGAATACTGGTAGCAAAGTCAGTAGGGACAGCAGTAATGACAGCGAATAGGCAAATTACAGTAATACGTGTTACCTGACCTAAGAAAAGAGTTTGCTTGTTACCTTACCTTACTTGTTACCTTACGTTTGATGTTACCTTACCTTACTCTTGGTGTTAATATTGATAACCTGCCTAAGGTGGCATAATGTTTTCCAAATACTAGATATATGGTATATGGTAAATAAAAATCACTATTTTATTCCCTGAATCTAATTGGCATTTGTCTTTTTCTCTCCAATTTTAAGGGTGCGGCTTATATTCGGATATTATCTTTTTTCCTTTTCCCACTTCAATTTCACAGGTGCTGCTTATATGCGGGTACGGCTTGTATTCGGGCCAATATGGTATATATAAAAAGGAACAACAGTGCCTTGCAAAAGTATTCACCCCCCCCCCCTTGACGTTTTACCTATTTTGTTGCATTACAGCCTTAAATTCAATGTTTTGTTAATCTGAATTTCATGTGATGGATCAGAACACAATAGTTTAAGTTGGTGAACTAAAATGAGAAAAATATATACATAAAACTATTTTTTAGAAATAGAAGACAGAAAATTTGCATGTGCGTATGTATTCACCCCTTTGTTATGAAGCCCATAAAAAGGTGCAAC
The DNA here is from genome assembly GCA_027410445.1 of Discoglossus pictus. Taxonomy (NCBI): domain Eukaryota; kingdom Metazoa; phylum Chordata; class Amphibia; order Anura; family Alytidae; genus Discoglossus; species Discoglossus pictus. The sequence goes on from CM050166.1 coordinate 342,854,880, forward strand.
CAATTACCTTCAGAAGTCACATAATTAGTGAAATGATGTCCACCTGTGTGCAATCTAAGTGTCACATGACCTGTCATTACATATATACACCTTTTTTTTTTTTTATAGTTTTTTCCAGTGCAGCAAGCAATAGGCACATTAACACATAAGAATTTATATAAACACGTATGCCTTATAATCAAAACTATAGCATGCCCTTTCAGTTTTCTTTTTTCTATTATTCTGTAGTTACTATAGCAATCCTTTAACTTAAACAAGGGAAACCTGAACAAACAAAACTTATTTATATAAAAACTAAGACTTTAAATAAATAAATAACAATGCAGATAAGGGAAAATTCAATAGACCAAGTTGCATTTATACATTTATATCTAAAAGGTTCCTTAACCAAGGCATGAGTCCATGCTTAGCCCTTCTTCACCTCCTAAATAATTACTTCTAAGCTATGTCCATTTAGTTATGCAGCTCAATTTGCTTAGTTAATCTACTATTTCAGTAAGCTGCAATTCTTAAAACTTATACAGTTATTGTACATGTATTCACCTCTTGTGTCGCATTCCAGGCGAACCAGAGTCTCCAGGACCAGCTCTTGAGTCTCCTCCAATCCAAGCCCCCTTCTAGCTCAATTCTGATATTTTGTTGTTATCTTATTACCATTAGATCACTCAGATCAAGAGGAAACCTAACGACGACTCTAACCAGGGGCTCCGGATTTTATAGAACTGCGGCATAGTATCTACTATAGCAGATGTTAACTTCTCATTTATTGCTATGTAATTAATTTTCTTAATAACCTCCTGCGCATCTAGCTTTTCCGATTTCCACTGACTGGCAATGTGTACTTTGGCAGCGGCAGCCATTATCTGGAATAGCCTATTCTGATTTTTTGATAAACTAGGAAGTTTAACCCCCAATAAGCAAGACTTCATGGTTGCCGTAACCGTAGTCTCAAATAATGACGTTGCCATTAGTGCTAACCTTTCCCATAGCTCGTGAACCGCCTGACACAGCCACCAGGTATGGATATGGTCTCCTATTTGTTGACAGACCCTAAAACAGTTACTGCTTACCCTAGGGTCATACTTATTGAGTTTGTCTGGAGTGAAATATATTCTCTGAAGTACTTTGATAGATGTCTCTATGTGCGTGTAATTACATGTTGCCCTTCTTAGATTGAAGAATGATTTCTACCACTTTTTCCATTCCCATTTCCCTCCCAGCTCCTTTTCCCATTTACAGATATATGCTGGTTTGTCTGTATTCTTTGACTTAGAAAATATATCGTATAACGAGCCTAATATCCCTTTTGCAAGTGGGAGGTTTTTGCATGCTAACGAGAATTAGGAGGATTTCGGGGGTCCAAATTTTTTTTATATTTCGCTGGCCCAGCTCCTTATTTTTAGATAGTTGTAATACTCCCCTGGGGGAAGGGCATATCTTTCGTCAAACTGCTCCAGAGTCATCAAATGACTCCCTATAAACCAGGAGCCTAACTTAAAAAAGCCCCTAGAGGCCCACCAATGTTTAGATATTATATTCATGGTTGCCCAAATATCCTGGGAGGAAAGGACCGACCAAAGGGGGGATGTATCTATATCCAGCTTGTTCTTGGATCTGGCCCACTTCCACGTTGTTATGGTTAGGTTTATTATGGGGTTTGGGTGTGATTTAATCGGGCTCAACCCTTCAGGCACCCAAATTAATGTGTCCCAGCTATGTTGTTGCATTTGCTGTTGTTCTAAGAATACCCAGCCCGGCTGATGTTTAACTGAATGCGTTTGTGGTAGTTGGGACAGTCTAGTCGCTTTAAAGTACTCCCGCAGATTAGGACACGATAGCCCCCCTCTTTTTTATGTCTGAACATTACCTTCCTGGAAATGCAAGATTTCTTATTTTTCCACACATACCTAAAAATACTGGACTGGAACCGGTCCAGCTCCCTCAGGAAGATCGGCACAGGGAGCGTTCGAAAGAGATATAGAATCTTTGGCAGAATGTTCATTTTGACTGCCGCAATTCGGCCAGTCCAAGAAAGAGGATGGGGGGGGGGGGGGGGTAGTTAGCCCTATACAAATTAGAAATTTTAGGTGTAATATTAACCCCTAGGTGTTTTATATGTTTTGTAGGCCACGAGAAGGAATACAGAGATTTCTAATGGTCTATGCCACCCTGGACCATGCCTAAGCTCTGATTTCCCTAAATTCAGCCTTAGTCCTAACATCTTGCCAAACCTGTCAAGAGTCGACATCAATGCTGGAATGGAGGACCCGGGATTTGTTAAGGTACATAGGATATCGTCCGCGAAGAATGAGCACTTATATTGTTGTAGCCCCACTTGGAGCCCTTGAATTTCCCTATCCGCTCTAATGAGTTGCGCCAGTGGTTCCACAGCCATGGCAAATAATAGAGTGTGGGCATCCCTGTCTTGTACCTCTCTGTATGTTAATTTGGGCTCTATGATCGCCTGGCAACCTCAGAATAGCTGTTGGAGCTTCATAGTATGTGCGGAGTAGAGTAATAAACCGACCCCTGAGACCAAACCTGTCCAGAACTTTAAACAGATATGGCCACTCAACCGTTTTGAAGGCTTTCTCTATATCTAGAGCCAGTAGGCACAATGGGGAGTTTTTTTTATGCGCTAGGTATTGAATATAGAGGGTACGTCTGACATTGTCCCCTGCCTGTCTATAAGGTATAAACCCCGCCTGGTCTTTGTGGATAATTTCTGGTAAGTAAATTTTGGCCATTAACTTAACGTCAACACTCAGTAGGGATATGGGCCGATAGTTCTTCACCTCAAGACTATCCCTACCCTCCTTCGGAAGCACTACCAGTTCCGCTTGATTTAGCTCTGGAGGCATTTTTTCCCCTTTCATGATAGCGTTGAAAAGGACATGAGATGGGAATTTAGAATGGGTTAAAATTTCTTATACTATAAATTGGTATAGCCGTCCGGCCCTGGGGATTTGCCAATCTTAAAACCCTGGATTGCTGCCTTAACTTCTTCTGATGAAATATCTAGGTTAAGGTTGGCTAGTTGCTGCTCGTCTATAGAGGGAAGATCAATGGTTCTTAAAAAGGAGCCAAGATCCAGTCCATCGTTCAGCCGACCAGACGAGTAGATCTGCTGATAGAAGGACTGGAACTCCTTCTGTATGTCCCTCGGGCTAAAAGAAATGTTGCCGTCTACTTTCCTAATCTGGGTCACTCTAGACTGGATCTCCTTAGCCTTCAATCTCCTAGCCAGCATTCTGTCTGGTTTGTTAGCTTTCCAGTAATATAGGTGCCTAGTCTTCCTCATAGCCTTCTCCATGTAAAAAGATAGGACCCCGTCCAGTTCTATCCTGACTTTGTTAATTTGACTGCGAAGCTTCATGGTAGGGCATTTCTGATTAAGTTTTTCTAGGTTGCTGAGGGTAGATGTTAACTCCACCTCCTCCTGCGACTTACAGTGTTGGGCTGTTAGTTTAATACAGCAGCTCCTTATAAAAGCCTTATGGGCTACCCAGAACCATCCCACCCCAGTCTCAGGGGAATCATTCAAGTCAAAATACTGCTTAATGTCCCCCGCTAATGATACTAAGCTGTTGGGGTCTGCCAGCAGGTGTTCATCGATCTTTTAGCTTCTAAACGGAGATAGGTTAGGGCCTATTGTTATTTTAATGACCACTATAGCGTGATCAGACCAGGGGCAAGGGACAATGTCAGATTCTCGGACTTTATCAAAAAGTAGAGAGCTCATTACGTGTCAATCCTCGAATAAGTACCATGCGTAGGTGAGTAATATGTATATTCCCTGTTATACACACCAGAGGATGCAACACCTAGGATGCAACACCAAGAGGCACCACTAACCAAACACTGCCATGAAGACCACGGGACTCTCCAAACAAGTAATGGACAATATTGTTGAGAAGTACAAGTCAGGGTTAGGTTATAAAAAAATATCCAAATCTTTGATGATCACCAGGAGCACCATTAAATCATCATAACCAAATAGAAAGAACATGGCACAACAGCAAACCTGTCAACAGACAGCCTCCCACCAAAACTCACGGACCGGGCAAGGAGGGCATTAATCAGAGAGGCAGCACAGAGACCCTAAGGTATCCCTGAAGGAGCTGCAGAGTTCCATAGCAGAGACTGGAGTATCTGTACAAAGGATGACAATAAGCAGTACGCTCATAGAGTTGGGCTTTATGGCAGAGTGGCCAGAAGAAAGCCATTACTTTCAGCAAAAAACAAAATGGCACGTTTTGAGTTTGCAAAAAGGCATGTGGAAGACTCCCAAAATGTATGGAGGAAGGTGCTCTGGTCTGGTGAGACCAAAATTTAACTTTTTGTCCATCAAAGAAAACGCTATGTCTGGTGCAAACCCAACACATCACATCACCCAAAGAACACCATGCCCACAGTGAAACATGGTGGTGGCAGCATCATGCTGTGGGGATGTTTTTCAGCAGCTGGGACTGGGAAACTGGTCAGAGTTGAGGGAAAGATGGATAGTACTAAATACAGGGATATTCTTGAGCAAAACCTGTACCACTCTGTGTGTGATTTGAGGCTAGGACGGAGGTTCACCTTCCAGCAGGACAATGACCCCAAACACACTGCTAAAGCAACACTTGAGTGGTTTAAGGGGAAACATGTAAATGCGTTGGAATGGCCTAGTCAAATCCCAGACCTCAATCCAATAGAAAATCTGTGGTCAGACTTAAAGATTGCTGTTCACAAGTGCAAACCATGCAACTTGAAGGAGCTGGAGCAGTTTTGCAAGGAGGAATGGGCAAAAATCCCAGTGGCACCCTCATAGAGACTTATCCAAAGCAACTTGGAGCTATGATTGCCGCAAAAGGTTACTCTACAAAGTACTGACTTTAGGGGGGTGAATAGTTATGCACATTGTAGATGTTTTTTATTTTTTTATTGTGAATCAAAAAATAACAGAAAAAGTGAAAGTTGTGGGCGTGTTCTGTAGCGTGGAGGGCTTCTATTGCTCTTTTGCCCTCCATATAGTAAATTATTTTTGTGGTGAACTACCTACTTTAAAATATCCACTATTCAGGCTAAGAAACCGACCCAACACTGATGAGAGGCAGTAACCTGGAAATGGCTGTATGTGAGTAGGATTCCTAGCTTGCGTATAATCCAAACATTTACCACGTATTCTTCTCTATTACAGAGCGTGTGTGGTATCACAGCGCTATACCAGGTAATACTAAAATATAAGAAATAAAAAATAGTAATATTTGGCTATAGTGATGATAATTCCCCTCACATACTGTAGATGTAGGTCTACATATGTCATCCCCTGTATAATTAAGTCTATGTATATATTTATATGTATATTTATTTATATATGTATATATAAAACTGCAGTGAAATAATGACAAAATGTACCTTGCGGTAGAATATATGAATATTACAGAAGGTGATATACTTGTTAATATCAATATTAATATTAATAATATCTATACACGTGACTTCTATATAATATCAATATCAGTCTCTGATGAACTTTAGACGTAATCTCGTTTCTGCTGTTGAAAGGTGTGCTGCTTTTTTGAAGTACTGGTCACCACAGGAATTTAATTACCTTGTGAACAGAGTAAGTTATCACACTTCCACCAATATCCACCACGGATCACCAAAGTAACGGGTAGACCTCCAAATGTTACAAGGTACCTCAAGATGTAGTATTGTGGTAGGGGTCTGTAAGGTGAAGTATGCGTGTGAGGGCCTCAGGTAGAATAAACCAAAAGAGGTTATAAAAACCTCTAAACAGTTGGGAGGGCAGATGTCCCTGGTTTAATGGCCAGGGTATACTGTCTCCCCTCTATAAAAGCTTTCTCAATGTGATAAAATGAATAAGAAAAGCTACAATTGGGTGCACCTAGCAGTGGTGAATCCTGCTCAAAAGTAGATCAGTGTATAGCTTTAATGAACATAATCTCGGTTTAAAAACCTTTTTTCCTAGTCAGTTTCAGTTATGTTATCCAGCATTATGGCACCAAATGTATCCACATGACCACCTTGCACCCTCTCAGGCACTCCTCAAAGCTGTTTGATACAGCGGACATATGCTTAAGGGAAGCCATGTTTGGTATGGGTATGGATTGCATGTCCCAGCCAAGGTTCCCGGAATGCAGTGTAATAACTGTATTTCTCGGAATTTTGGGCATGAAACAAGTTTTTTAACTTGTTTTAGACATTCAAATCTGAACGCAAATGTACTATTTCTTTACTATATATATATATATATATATATATATATATATATATATATATATATGTGTGTGTGTATATATATATATATATATATATATATATATATATAGTTCATTTAGTTAATTTTTTTAAATATTTAACATTATGCCCACAGAAGTAAAAAAAATAAAAAAAATACACACATATATATATATATATATATATATATATTAAATTTAATTAATTAATTAAATTATAAATGAATATATTTTACCTTTTTCTAATTAATATATCCAGCAATCAATATCCTGAAGAGCTAACAATCTATTTGTAATTTCCTGCAACATACAATATACATTTGGACTGTTGCTGACCTGAGGTGTGTCAGCAATATGCCAAGTGTGCAGTATAAATGGGTTGCGTACACGAGGGCAAAGTGTTTGTTTAGTTGTGTAAATCACCATTTTAGAATAGTAATATTATTAGTTGCAAGTTAGTGTTGTAAAATGGCTGCGATTGTGTATGTGTTACGCAGGTCTGGAGTATTTTTCGTAGACTTCCTTATAGTGTATTTTGTACCTCGTATGTTCCTCTGTAAAAGTCTTATGTGCCTGGCTGTGTTTTCTGTGGTTAGGGGTTGTGTAGCCTCGTTTTGAGTTTTTTTGTCCTCCATTTTTTTTGTCGCTTAGATGATTTTCGATTTCCAAAACTGTGCAAATTGTGTTTAAATTGTCGTGCAACCTCACTCCCAGACATCCTGGCTGTCCCCCTGTGCTGTGTATGATGTGTATTGTATTTATTTTTTTATTTTCTTTGTGTTTTTGTTGATTTTGGATGTGCTCGGTTCGGCCATTAACGTTTTTTTTTTACCTCAGATTTCTTTTTTCTAAGTCCTGTGGCTCGTATTTATTTTTTTCTAAGTCCCGCTTTGCAGTCTTATGTGCCTGGCGGTGTTTTGCGTGGTTAGGGGTCGTGTAGCCTTGTGTTTGTTTTTTGCAGAGGTCCCGGGTGCCCCACCCCCCTTGCTGTGGGTAAGCTTTTTATGTCTTTTTTGTGTGTTTTTTTAAAAATGTTTTTAGGTGTGCGCGGTTTGGCCGTTAAGGTTGTATTTTTGCGGCTCGTATTTTTTTAGTGTAAGTCCGTAAATGTTTCGTTCTACGTCCCGCGGCTCGGATTTTTTTGTGTAAGTCCGTATTTAGTGATTACGTGTCAGATGTATTTTTTCAAAGTCCCGCTTCTGTGGGTGTTTGGAAACATTTGTGTGGCGCCGTAGAGCCTCCACCTCAGAAAATGCGGCCCATCGCTTCGCATTTGCGGCCCAAACTGCGGCCCTCGCGAAGCGAGCTATCAAAGCGTGACAACAATAGTTTGACAACTATTATATGTGTTTATATATATGTATCTATTAACGTGTGTATCTATTTACTTTTATGTCCTTTATTTAAAAAAAAGTGCTTTGGTTTGTACTCCATAAATCATGCAAATAGTTCCTGCTTGAGTCTGCCCTCTGCAGCTCATGAAGACAAAGGCACTGTAGTACAGGCTGTGCAGTGTTTCATACCAATCAGGGCAACGTCTCAGCAACATACAGCAACAGAGCGGTGAGACATGGCTAGAAACACAGCTTATAAGCACTTCTTAATAAAATAAAGTACCGTATATACTCGAGTATAAGCCGAGTTTTTCAGCCCTTTCTTTAAGGCAAAAAAGGGCTCCCTCGGCTTATACTCGAGTGACTCTCCCATCCGTGTCTCTCTAACCCCCCGTGTCTCTCTAACCCCCCCCCAGTGTGTCTCTAACCCCCTGTGTGTCTCTAACCCCCCGTGTGTCTCTCTATCCCCCGTGTCTCTTACCCTCCCCCCTCCTCAACCTAAATCCCCTCCTCAGCATAAACCCCCCTCAACCCCCTCCTCCACCTAAACCCCCCTAAATACCTTCCCCCTCTACCCTCAGGAGGGGGGGTTGAGGAGGGGGTTGGGGTTGAGGTTGAGGAGGGTTGAGGTTGAGGAGTGTTGAGGCTGAGAAGGGGGTTGAGGATGAGGATGGGGGGGTTGACGGGGGAGTTGAGGAGGGGGTTGAGGATGGGAGGGTTGAGGAGGGAGGTTGAGGAGGGAGGTTGAGGATGAGGAGGGAGGTTGAGGATGAGGAGGGGGGGTTGAGGAGGGGGGTTGAGGTTGAGGAGGGGGGTTGAGGAGAGAGGATGAGGATGGGGTGTTGAGGAGGGGGATTGAGGATGGGGTTGAGGATGGGGGGTTGAGGAAAGAGGATGAGGATGGGGGGGTTGAGGAGGGGGATTGAGGATGGGGAGTTGAGGAGGGAGGTTGAGGAGGGGGTTGAGGATGAGGAGGGAGGTTGAGGAAGGGGTTGAGGATGAGGAGGGAGGTTGAGGATGAGGAGGGAGGATGAGGAGGGAGGATGAGGAGAGAGGTTGAGGAGAGAGAGGTTGAGGAGGGAGGTTGAGGGGGGTTGAGGAGGTGGGTTGGGGCTGAGGGGGGTGAGGTTGAGGTGGGTTGGGGTTGAGGGGGGTTGAGTTTGAGGATGAGGGGTTGAAGATGAGGATGGGGGTGTTGAGGAGGGGGTTGAGGATGGGGGGGTTGAGGAGGAAGGTTGAGGAGGGGGTTAAGAAGGGGGTAGAGGATGAGGATGAGGAGGAGGGGTTGAGGAGGGGGTTTGAGGATGGGGGGTTGAGAAGGGGGGGTTGAGGATGGGGGGGTTGAGGAGGGAGGTTGGGGGTGAGGTTGAGGAGGGTTGAGGCTGAGGAGGGGGTTGAGGATGAGGATGGGGGGGTTGAGGAGGGGGTTGAGGATGGGGGGTTGAGGAGGGAGGTTGAGGAAGGGTTTGAGGAGGTAGGTTGAGGAGGGAGGTTGAGGATGAGGAGGAGGGGTTGAGGAGGGGAGTTGAGGTTGAGGAGAGGGATTGAGGATGGGTGTTGAGGAGAGAGGATGAGGATGGGGGGGTTGAGGAGGGGGATTGAGGATGGGGGTTGAGGATGGGGGGTTGAGGAGAGAGGATGAGGATGGGGGGTTGAGGAGGGGGATTTAGGATGGGGGGTTGAGGAGGAAGGTTGAGGAGGGGGTTGAGGATGAGGAGGGAGGTTGAGGAGGGAGTTGAGGATGAGGAGGGAGGTTGAGGATGAGGAGGGAGGTTGAGGATGAGGAGGGAGGATGAGGAGGGAGGATGAGGAGAGAGGTTGAGGAGGGAGGTTGAGGATAAGGAGGGAGGTTGAGGAGTGGGGTTGAGGATGAGGAGGGAGGTTGAGGATGAGGATTAGGTGTTGAGGACGGGGGCTGAGGATGGGGGGGTTGAGGAGGGGGGGTTGAGGAGGAGGTTGGGGTTGAGGTTGAGGAGGGTTGAGGTTGAGGAGTGTTGAGACTGAGGAGGGGGTTGAGGAGGGGGTTGAGGATGAGGATGGGGGGGTTGACGGGGGAGTTGAGGAGGGGGTTGAGGATGGGGGGGTTGAGGAGGGAGGTTGAGGAGGGAGGTTGAGGATGAGGAGGGAGGTTGAGGATGAGGAGGAGGGGTTGAGGAGGGGGGTTGAGGAGAGAGGATGAGGATGGGGTGTTGAGGAGGGGGGTTGAGGATGGGGGGTTGAGGAAATAGGATTAGGATGGGGGGTTGAGGAGGGGGATTGAGGATGGGGAGTTGAGGAGGGAGGTTGAGGAGGGGGTTGAGGATGAGGAGGGAGGTTGAGGAAGGGGTTGAGGATGAGGAGGGAGGTTGAGGATGAGGAGGGAGGATGAGGAGGGAGGATGAGGAGAGAGGTTGAGGAGAGAGAGGTTGAGGAGGGAGGTTGAGGGGGGTTGAGGAGGTGGGTTGGGGCTGAGGTGGGTGAGGTTGGGGTTGAGGGGGGTTGAGGTTGAGGATGAGGGGGGTTGAGGTTGAGGATGAGGGGTTGAAGATGAGGATGGGGGTGTTGAGGAGGGGGTTGAGGATGGGGGGGTTGAGGAGGAAGGTTGAGGAGGGGGTTAAGGAGGGGGTAGAGGATGAGGAGGGAGCTTGAGGATGAGGATTAGGGGTTGAGGACAGGGGCTGAGGATGGGGGGGTTGAGGATGGGGGGGTTGAGGAGGGGGGTTGAGGGGGGGGTTGAGGAGGAGGTTGGGGTTGAGGTTGAGGAGGGTTGAGGTTGAGGATTGTTGAGGCTGAGGAGGGGGTTGAGGAGGGGGTTGAGGATGAGGATGGGGGGGTGGACGGGGGAGTTGAGGAGGGGGTTGAGGATGGGGGGGTTGAGGAGGGAGGTTGAGGAGGGAGGTTGAGGATGAGGAGGGAGGTTGAGGATGAGGAGGAGGGGTTGAGGAGGGGGGTTGAGGTTGAGGAGGGGGGTTGAGGAGAGAGGATGAGGATGGGGTGTTGAGGAGGGGGGTTGAGGATGGGGGTTGAGGAAAGAGGATGAGGATGGGGGGTTGAGGAGGGGGATTGAGGATGGGGAGTTGAGGAGGGAGGTTGAGGAGGGGGTTGAGGATGAGGAGGGAGGTTGAGGAAGGGGTTGAGGATGAGGAGGGAGGTTGAGGATGAGGAGGGAGGATGAAGAGGGAGGATGAGGAGAGAGGTTGAGGAGAGAGAGGTTGAGGAGGGAGGTTGAGGGGGGTTGAGGAGGTGGGTTGGGGCTGAGGGGGGTGAGGTTGGGGTTGAGGAGGGGGTTGAGGTTGATGATGAGGGGGGTTGAGGTTGAGGATGAGGGGTTGAAGATGAGGATGGGGGTGTTGAGGAGGGGGTTGAGGATGGGGGGGTTGAGGAGGAAGGTTGAGGAGGGGGTTAAGGAGGGGGTAGAGGATGAGGAGGGAGGTTGAGGATGAGGATTAGGGGTTGAGGACAGGGGCTGAGGATGGGGGGGTTGAGGATGGGGGGGTTGAGGAGGGGGGTTGAGGATGGGGGGGTTGAGGAGGGGGGGTTGAGGAGGAGGTTGGGGTTGAGGTTGAGGAGGGTTGAGGTTGAGGAGTGTTGAGGCTGAGGAGGGTTGAGGTTGAGGAGTGTTGAGGCTGAGGAGGGGGTTGAGGAGGGGGTTGAGGACGAGGATGGGGGGGTTGACGGGGGAGTTGAGGAGGGGGTTGAGGATGGGGGGGTTGAGGAGGGAGGTTGAGGAGGGAGGTTGAGGATGAGGAGGGAGGTTGAGGATGAGGAGGAGGGGTTGAGGAGGGGGGTTGAGGTTGAGGAGGGGGGTTGAGGAGAGAGGATGAGGATGGGGTGTTGAGGAGGGGGGTTGAGGATGGGGGTTGAGGAAAGAGGATGAGGATGGGGGGTTGAGGAGGGGGATTGAGGATGGGGAGTTGAGGAGGGAGGTTGAGGAGGGGGTTGAGGATGAGGAGGGAGGTTGAGGAAGGGGTTGAGGATGAGGAGGGAGGTTGAGGATGAGGAGGGAGGATGAAGAGGGAGGATGAGGAGAGAGGTTGAGGAGAGAGAGGTTGAGGAGGGAGGTTGAGGGGGGTTGAGGAGGTGGGTTGGGGCTGAGGGGGGTGAGGTTGGGGTTGAGGGGGGTTGAGGTTGAGGATGAGGGGGGTTGAGGTTGAGGATGAGGGGTTGAAGATGAGGATGGGGGTGTTGAGGAGGGGGTTGAGGATGGGGGGGTTGAGGAGGAAGGTTGAGGAGGGGGTTAAGGAGGGGGTAGAGGATGAGGAGGGAGGTTGAGGATGATGAGGAGGGGTTGAGGAGGGGGGTTGAGGATGGGGGGGTTGAGGAGGGGGGTTGAGGATGGGGGGGTTGAGGAGGGGGATTGAGGATGGGGGGGTTGAGGAGGGAGGTTGAGGAGGGGGTTGGGGGTGAGGTTGAGGAGGGTTGAGGCTGAGGAGAGGGTTGAGGATGAGGATGGGGGGTTGAGGAGGGGTTGACGATGGGCGGTTGAGGAGGGAGGTTGAGGAAGGGGTTGAGGAGGGAGCTTGAGGAGGGAGGTTGAGGATGAGGAGGAGGGGTTGAGGAGGGGGGTTGAGGTTGAGGAGGGGGATTGAGGATGGGTGTTGAGGAGAGAGGGTGAGGATGGGGGCATTGAGGAGGGGGATTTAGGATGGGGGTTGAGGATGGGGGGTTGAGGAGAGAGGATGAGGATGGGGGGTTGAGGAGGGGGATTTAGGATGGGGGGTTGAGGAGGAAGGTTGAGGAGGGGGTTGAGGATGAGGAGGGAGGTTGAGGAGGGAGTTGAGGATGAGGAGGGAGGTTGAGGATGAGGAGGGAGGATGAGGAGGGAGGTTGAGGAGGGAGGTTGAGGATGAGGAGGGAGGTTGAGGAGTGGGGTTGAGGAGGGTGATAAGGGAGGGGGGAAGAGACACAGGGAAGGGAGAGGGGAGAAGAGACACGGAGAGACGGGGACACAGAGGGCACAAGAGGGACACAGGGGGCAGCACATTTCCCACCCTCGGCTTATACTCGATTCACTCATTTTACCCAGTATTTTGTGATAAAATGGGTGCCTCGGCTTATACTCAGGTCGGCTTATACTCGAGTATATATGGTATATAAAAGTGAATAGATACACATGTATGTTATATACCTAGTAAAATACAAAAACCTTCAAAAAAAGAAAGCTTAAATATGAATAACAATATATTTTCTTAAAAACAAATTTAATAAATAAACTCTATTGTTTATAATAGTGCCCTACATGCTAAATTTATTGGGAGACAGCTTAACATATTATATTTGCTGAACTTGCACTGATCAGTTATTTATTTATTTCTTGCATCCCTCTACTTTTTTATTTCTGGGGATGCTTTCAATACATATATAAATGACTTAATCGATACAGTTGTAACATAACATAATGTTTGTTGTGATTTACAGTAATACATGTAAAATATCAGGTGATTTTTTTTTTGAGTCCCACTATGCGATGAGAATTGAAATGTGAAGGAAATGTAATATATGCAATTAACAAAAAGAGCGCCCTAGTTCTCAGAAATAGATGATTTTTATAGACAAGGCAGTGTAAGAGAAACCACAAAAAGCACAACAGCACTGCACTGACATAACAATACTGTGTAAAGTGTTCCACTTACCCTGAACTTCCCCACTATATAAGTCACAGTGTGGTTAGTCTGATAGTCTGTATGGAAGTTCCCAGCTGTGAGAGTGGAATGGACCCAGTTCAGAGATACAATACTTTTAAGGCTATTCATAACTCTACTAGAAAGTATGTCTGAAACCACCAAACAATCCCCTGCAAACAGAATATAGACAACTAACAAACACAAAATAAAGCACAAAACCACTAATTTATTATCTTTTATATGTAATTATGCAGCAGTAGAATCAGCCATTTTGGATTATGTTCATCAACTTCCTGAGGTGGGAGGAAACTGAATACAGAGGCAGGTTGTATCAGCACAATGGGATAAGATTATCTAAAACATTTAAAATAGCCTATTGGAGGGCTAATTATTTTACTAGAACACAGCCTCCCTAGAAAATTGGAAACAGAATTAGCTATAAAAAGAAAAAGGAACCCTGCATTAATAAAATCATTGCAAACAGTGTGCACTTATCAATTTTATTTCAAAAGACCATATAGAAAAATACTGGGAAGAAGTCTAAAATATCATGGGGGGGTATAAGGACACCCGTGGCCATAGGCTAGTATACCATGGGGGTCCACATGGAAAATCCTGTAAGGCTTCTTTGGCACTACATGAGTTCTTAAGAGAACATTTCTGAGCTATTACACTATTTCTGCAGGGTAGCTCTTGTAGGAAATTATGTTTCCTTAGCCAGGTGATTTGTCATGTAAGGAAGATTAACTACCGACCAGTCACAAAAATCCACACTATGTGTTTTCTAAGCAGCTAAGAGATTAAACTACCGAGTTAGAGCCAATAAGCACAGTAAATCTGGTAGCAACCACGGTAAAGTTACAGAACTTCTGAACATATTGTGACTTGTTTACCTGTTTCTATCTCAAATGTTACTGTACAGTGCTGCATAAGTTACCCCACAGGTCCCAGGAGCGAAGGATGGCTTTTATCGCGAGTTAGAGAGTGGGAGGAGGTTTGTCTATTTTTGCTACATTATTTTTTACAGAGAAATTCACCATTAAATTATTCACATAATTTAGATATTAATAATCTTTATAACATTCCGAACACGCAAAAAACGTCCGAAAATGGCGCACATGAAAACATGAGAAACACAATAAATAAACACAACAGACACATAAAAAGCTTATCTACAGCAAGGGGGGGCAGCATCCAGCACCTTGAAAAGTGAAGTTACACGTCCATTTAAGTCCAAAAAATGGAGTTTAAACAGCCGAAAATCACCTAAACGAGAGAAAAAATGGCAGCCGAACAAAACGAAAACGAGGCTACAAACTCAACAATACTACAGTGACTCGCAAAACTGAAACACTGCTACAGTCAACTTTACGAGGTACGTAACACATACTGTGCGACACGTACCACACTGATATTAACCACCATTTTGACAACTACTACACATAAAATGGCGGCTGGAGTGCAAATTGTACACTGGAACGCAAATAGCGCAAGCGTATTGCGTTCTAACGGTCTCAGGCACCTCAAAGTTTATAAATACTGCCTACTTTCCAGAAAATTCGACATTTCTACTCAGGTGATGAACGGAGTGACTGGATAGTTAACTGCTGCTGTTACTTGAGAAGAGAATTATTTCCTAATTTCCTACTTTACACTGTGCAAATTACAACTGAGAGGTAAGCTATAATATATTACATTTTATTACCAAGACAGTAAAAAAAAACAATACAAACTTTAACTATGAAATTGGGATTCATGTATAGTGACATGTGACACGCACATTTATGTGTATAGGCCCTACAACAAACTAATGTTAACTCAAACTAATGAAACAAGTATATTTAAATTACTGTATATACTCGAGTATAAGCCGAGTTTTTCAGCCCTTTTTTAAGGCTAAAAAGGGCCCCCTCGGCTTATACTCGAGTCACTCTCCCCCGTGTCTCTCTAACTCCCCCCATGTCTCTCTAAACCCCCCGTGTCTCACTAAACCCCCACCCCGTGTCTCTCTAACCCTCCCCATGTCTCTCTAACCCACGTGCCTCTCTAAACCCCTGTGTCTATTTCCCTCCTCATCCTCAACCCCCCCTCCTCATTCTAACCCCCCCTTTACCCTCTCAATACTTCCCCCTCTACCTTTCCCCTCACTAACCTCCATCTGTAGTTTCTCCCCGGCATCCGCTCCTTCCTGCTTCGGCACCCGGCATATGCTAATGACGTGACGTCACAGCGTCACATCGTTAGCATATACCGGTGAATGGCAGCAGGAGCTGATGCTGGTAAGAATCAAGAGGGGAGAAAGGGATGTAATTGCATAGGGGGGAAGGAGGAGGATGGGAGGAGGAGGGGGGGGGATGGGAAGGAGGAAGATGAAGGAGGATGGGAAGGATGAGGATGGGAGGGAGGAGGATGTTCATTAGCATATATCAGTTCTGGTGATCTCCACCCTCACTACACCGGAGAACATCCTCCTCCTTCCCATCCTCCTCCTTCATCCTCCTCCTTCCCATCCCTCCCCTCCTTCTTCCCATCCTCCTCCTTCCCCCCTATGCAATTACATCCCTTTCTCCCCTCTTGATTCTTTCCAGCATCACCTCCTGCTGCTAATACTTCCCCCCCAGCGTGTCTTATGCCATTTACCGGTATATGCTAATGTCGTTAGCATATACCGGTGAATGGCATAAGACACTCTGCGGGGGAAGTATTAGCAGCAGTAGCTGATGCTGGTAAGAATCAAGAGGGGAGAAAGGGATGTAATTGCATAGGGGGGGAGGAGGAGGATGGGAAGAAGGAGGGGAGGGATGGGAGTTGAGTATGGGGGGTTGGGGGTTAAGGAGAGACGATGAGGATGGGAGGGTTGAGGAGGGGGGTTGAGGAGAGGGGTTGAGGAGGGAGGTTGAGGAGGGGGGTTGGGGTTGAGGTTGAGGAGGGTTGAGGTTGAGGAGGGTTGAGATTGAGGAGGGAGGTTGAGGAGGGGGGTTGAGGAGGGAGGATGAGGATGGGGGGTTTGAGGAGGGAGGATGAGGAGGGAGGATGAGGAGGAGGGGTTGAGGAGGGGGGTTGAGGTTGAGGAGGGGGGATGAGGATGGGGGGGTTGAGGAGGGAGGATGAGGAGGGAGGTTGAGGATGAGGAGGAGGGGTTGAGGAGGGGGTTTGAGGTTGAGGAGGGGGGTTGAGGAGAGAGGATGAGGATGGGGGGGTTGAGGAGGGGGGTTGAGGATGGGGGGTTGAGGAGGGAGGATGAGGTTGAGGAGGGGGTTGAGGATGAGGAGGGAGGTTGAGGATGAGGAGGGAGGTTGAGGATGAGGAGGGAGGTTGTGGAGGAGGTTGAGGATGAGGAGGGAGGTTGAGGATGAGGAGGGAGGTTGAGGATGAGGAGGGAGGTTGAGGAGGGGGTTGAGGTTGAAGATGGGTGGGTTGAGGAGGGGGTTGAGGATGAGGAGGGGGTTGATGATGAGGAGGGAGGTTGAGGATGAGGAGGGAGGTTGAGGAGGAGGCTGAGGATGAGGAGGGAGGCTGAGGATGAGGAGGGAGGTTGAGGATGAGGAGGGAGGTTGAGGAGTGGGGTTGAGGAGGGTGATAAGGGAAGGGGGAAGAGACACAGGGAAGGGAGAGGGGAGAGGACACAGAGGGCACAAGAAGGACACAGGGGGCAGCACATTTCCCACCCTCGGCTTATACTCGAGTCACTCATTTTACCCAGTATTTTGTGGTAAAAGCAACCTGAATCTGAATCTTTCCCCTTTTTTTCACTATTCAAACAGACTCTGCATCAACAGCATCACTCAAGAATTTGCACCGTGGACTGTCAAAGAGAATTACTTTTAAAGAACAGAAAGAAAGAAGAAGAGGTAAGATAGAAAAATAAATTACATGCTGAAAAAGACCATGCTTTGCAAAATCAAAAAGAAGAAATATACAAGATTGGCAGGAGGGGACCCTCTGTCATTCGGACAAGAACAACACTTCAATCAAGGTATAGTATAAGAAGTAGAAAAAAAAGTTAATATATATGTTTAATGGCCGCCAATATAAAAATTAAAAGTAAAAAAAAAAAAAGGAGGAAGATGAAAGAGGATGGGAAGGATGAGGATGGGAGGGAGGAGGATGTTCATTAGCATATATCAGTTCTGGTGATCTCCACCCTCACTACACCGGAGAACATCCTCCTCCTTCCCATCCTCCTCCTTCATCCTCCTCCTTCCCATCCCTCCCCTCCTTCTTCCCATCCTCCTCCTTCCCCCCTATGCAATTACATCCCTTTCTCCCCTCTTGATTCTTTCCAGCATCACCTCCTGCTGCTAATACTTCCCCCCCAGCGTGTCTTATGCCATTTACCGGTATATGCTAATGTCGTTAGCATATACCGGTGAATGGCATAAGACAATCTGCGGGGGAAGTATTAGCAGCAGTAGCTGATGCTGGTAAGAATCAAGAGGGGAGAAAGGGATGTAATTGCATAGGGGGGGAGGAGGAGGATGGGAAGAAGGAGGGGAGGGATGGGAGTTGAGTATGGGGGGTTGGGGGTTAAGGAGAGACGATGAGGATGGGAGGGTTGAGGAGGGGGGTTGAGGAGAGGGGTTGAGGAGGGAGGTTGAGGAGGGGGGTTGGGGTTGAGGTTGAGGAGGGTTGAGGTTGAGGAGGGTTGAGATTGAGGAGGGAGGTTGAGGAGGGGGGTTGAGGAGGGAGGATGAGGATGGGGGGTTTGAGGAGGGAGGATGAGGAGGAGGGGTTGAGGAGGGGGGTTGAGGTTGAGGAGGGGGGATGAGGATGGGGGGGTTGAGGAGGGAGGATGAGGAGGGAGGTTGAGGATGAGGAGGAGGGGTTGAGGAGGGGGTTTGAGGTTGAGGAGGGGGGTTGAGGAGAGAGGATGAGGATGGGGGGGTTGAGGAGGGAGGATGAGGTTGAGGAGGGGGTTGAGGATGAGGAGGGAGGTTGAGGATGAGGAGGGAGGTTGAGGATGAGGAGGGAGGTTGTGGAGGAGGTTGAGGATGAGGAGGGAGGTTGAGGATGAGGAGGGAGGTTGAGGATGAGGAGGGAGGTTGAGGAGGGGGTTGAGGTTGAAGATGGGTGGGTTGAGGAGGGGGTTGAGGATGAGGAGGGGGTTGATGATGAGGAGGGGGTTGATGATGAGGAGGGAGGTTGAGGATGAGGAGGGAGGTTGAGGAGGAGGCTGAGGATGAGGAGGGAGGCTGAGGATGAGGAGGGAGGTTGAGGATGAGGAGGGAGGTTGAGGAGTGGGGTTGAGGAGGGTGATAAGGGAGGGGGGAAGAGACACAGGGAAGGGAGAGGGGAGAGGACACAGAGGGCACAGGAAGGACACAGGGGGCAGCACATTTCCCACCCTCGGCTTATACTCGAGTCACTCATTTTACCCAGTATTTTGTGGTAAAAGCAACCTGAATCTGAATCTTTCCCCTTTTTTTCACTATTCAAACAGACTCTGCATCAACAGCATCACTCAAGAATTTGCACCGTGGACTGTCAAAGAGAATTACTTTTAAAGAACAGAAAGAAAGAAGAAGAGGTAAGATAGAAAAATAAATTACATGCTGAAAAAGACCATGCTTTGCAAAATCAAAAAGAAGAAATATACAAGATTGGCAGGAGGGGACCCTCTGTCATTCGGACAAGAACAACACTTCAATCAAGGTATAGTATAAGAAGTAGAAAAAAAAGTTAATATATATGTTTAATGGCCGCCAATATAAAAATTAAAAGTAAAAAAAAAAAAAAAAATACAAATTTTTAATAAATACTAAAACAGCACAGTTCAACAAACTTCACAAAGACCTATACAATTTACAAAGAAAGACAGTTTCAGAGAAAAATAAATAAAAAAGAGGTGGCCACAAAACAGGATAGCATCCGAAACATTATAACATACATAAAACAAAAGTATTCCTCCTCTTTACTGTAAAATAACCTCCAAACATCACCCGCAAGCCAAATGCAGCAACCAAAAAGTGGTGAACACAAAACTGGATAAAACAAAAATGCCCAACATGATATAGAAAAGGCAATTAACATTCATTTTTACTGTCCAACAACATTTAATCTTCATAAAGAAGACTAATTAAGCAAATAAAGCATGCAAGATATGGCGGACACAAAAAGGATTGTACCAAAAATCACACAAACAGATAGAAAAGTAAATTGATATTCTTCTTTATTGTTTAAGAACCTATAAGCCTTATAAAGAAGCCTAAATAAGCATACCAAAAGTGGTGGACACAAAACAGGATAATGCTAAACACATTGCGATCATATCCAAAATAGGAAAAACATTAATAATTACAGTAAAAAAAAAAGGATAACTGTAATATACAAATACAATTAAAGTATTTTAAAGGGTTTCACAAAAAACAGCATAGCAGAAAAATTCACCATGACAGATAGAATAGACCAAAACAATGAAATATGCTATTCATTAGAAATACATTGAAATCAAATAACATTTTACTTTTTCTTTTACAACAGACACTGTGTAAAGAGCATTGGACGAAGACTTATAACAGCGGACCAAGAAAGATTCTGCTTGAAATCACACTTCAAACAAGTTACAGTATAACAAGTAAAAAAAGAGAAAACTAAATATACATGTTTGCTCTGCATCCATGTCAACAGAAAAAAAAAACACCAACAACAATAAGAACCACTAATTATAACCTTTATCAAAATATTACTGGCACATTTGTCATTTACCTGTTATTTGTCTTTTATGGACAACAATGTTTAACAGGAAACCCAAACTTCAATCTAGCCACAAAAAAAAGCAACATAAAACAGCATAGTCCACAAAAGTGTCAAAACACAGACTAAATAACATTTTTCATTCTCAATTACCAGCCCTAATGTACAATATTAAGCATAAAACCTAACCACACACATAAAATAGAATACTACAACAAATAGTACTAACACCGAAAAAGCAACAATACAAACCTTTTCACAGCCCCAACATATAAGCCTTTAAATAAAATATAAAATACTATTACAACAATCCCCTGTAGGACAAATTACAAAGACTAATTTTTGCCCTCTACTATGCCTATAAGCCAAAAGTACAACAAAAAAAGAAATTAACAAACCAAAAAAAAAATCCATTTCAATTAACACTATACACCTACTACATCTAGAAGAAGCTATAATGTAATTACCTTGAGTGTGCTATGCATGTAAGCTAAAAAATTACAACCTACGACAGAAAGTAAAAGCAAAACAATAAAACACAATACAAAGAAAGTTCCGCTACAATGCACTACAATCACATAGAAACAAACTGTTGATAATAAAAAATGTAAAAAACAAACTTAACATCTCAAACTAAACTAATGATACATTATTGTCTTTTACAGATTAACATGGCTGATAATGACAGCAATCAAGAAAAGATAAGACGTCAAGCTAGAGAACGACAACAGAGATGGGCCAACCAGCAGACACCAGAGCAGAAGGAAATTAGACGAGAAGAATAACGCAAAAGAATTGCAAGCAAAAGACTCACCTGCAAAAATTAAAGATACACAAAAAAAAGCTACTAAGAAAACAAAGCATTTAGAACCTGTTCCTAAAACATCAGATTACATTTTACCTGAAAAAATAAAAGATATACCAAAAAAAGCCACAAAAAACAAAGCATTTACAACCTCTTCCTGAAACATCACATGACATTTTACCTGAACAAATAAAAGACATGCCAAAAAAAGCCACCAAAAAAACAAAGTATTTAGAACCTGTTCCTGAAACATCACATGACATTTCAACTGATGAATTTGAAAATGAAACTGATATTTGCTTTGCAAATTGTCCTTTACTCAAGTCTTTAGCAGTAGAGGTTCATAATTGCGGGGACATGAATACTCAATGTCAGTTTTGTGAGGCTTATCATTTTAAACAGGAGAGACCCAGAGATAGCCAATTTATTAGTTGCTGTCAAAAAGGCAAGGTCAAACTTCCAGAAAGAAAACAATTCCCAATCTATTTACAAAGCATTATGACTGAACCTACTTTTCCAAACTACAAAAATTGTAAGACAAACATAAGATCCTACAATAGTGCCATATGCTTTGCATCTATGGGGGCAACATTAGCTGCTAATGTACCAGGACATGGTCCTTACTGTTTTAAAGTCCAAGGCCAAATTTTAACATCGGACTTCACATTTACATCCAGAGGAAGGAGAGCAAAGAAAATTTGCTCAACTATATGTCCTAGATACAATGGAAGCTGTTGACCAACGTATGCAGCTGCAAGAAAATAAAAAATGCTTACCCAGTGTTTTTATAGAGCTAGATAACATTATGGCCAATAACACCTACACTAAAGCTTATAAAAAATTGGCAGAAGTATTATTATTTTTATTAACTTATATTTGTAACGCGCCAACATATTCTGTAGCGCAATACAGGGGATAAAAACAAGGGAAAATACAGCATTAACAACCTTCCAAAAATGGAGGACCCTGTTTTGAGCTTAGAATCTTTGCAGAAAGTGCTTTTTCCCAAAGCATCCTAGAAGACTGAAATCTCGCCACTTACAATCTAAAGGGAATGGAAGGGGCAGAAATCAGGGAACGATTAAACAGATAAGGAATAAAAAGGTGAAGTGAAAGTTAGAAAGGTTTTTCATTTAGAGATAGAAAATGAACAACAACTTCATGCAGAAAGACATCAATTACCAATCCCAAAGGTCAATATGGTGCTTAAAAGAGATAGACATACTGATAAACATCGTTATAACTTGCCTACATCAAATTAGGTTGCAATGGTGTTTAAAAATGATGAAGGAGAACCACCATTTCAAAGAGACATTAGAATATATCCCAGAAATGAGGAGCAACCATTCATTAATATCAGTATCTTAAGTCCAAATTTAGATCCAATGACATATCCCATTTTTTTCCCACACGGAGAAGCAGGTTGGCAACCAAAATTAACACTTCCCAGTTACCCAAATGCTAAAGCCAGAATCAGAAATAATGTTTCTATGCTTGAATTTAAAGTAGCTCAAATTGCCATTCAAAATACATTTAATCCAATTTTATGTGGTGGAAAACTAACACAACAATGGATTATTGATTCCTATTTGCAAGTTGAGGCAAATAATTTAAACTTTATAAAATATCAACAAGATAAACTACGTGTAGAACAATATTGTGGACTAATGGACTATGTTGCTGAGGTGGCTACAAGCAGAGACATGACAGCTGACAAAGCCATCATTTTGCCATCTTCTTTTCAAGGATCTCCTCGAAATATGAGAGAAAGATACAATGATGCTATGGCTATTGTCACCAAATTTGGCAAACCCGATTTATTTATTACATTTACATGTAAACCGCAATGGCCAGAAATTACACAAAATTTACTTCTTGGCCAAAGTCCTTCCAATTGACCAGATTTAGTAGCCAGAGTTTTTAAAATTAAATTAAATGAATTAATACGTGACATCACTATAAAAAGAGGCCTTCCACATGCACATCTTCTCATAATACTTCAAGAAAAATATAAATTAGATACTGGTGAGAAAGTGGATTCAGCCATTGTTGCTGAACTACCAGATCCAGAACTATATGGTAGACTAAATGAGATTGTTACTCATCGCATGATTCATGGACCCTGTGGCGAGCGTAATCCACAATCACCATGTATGGAAAAAAATAAATGTTCCAAAGATTTTCCAAAAGATTATAGAGACAAAACGTATGCCAATTGTGATGGCTATCCACTTTATAAAAGAAGAGAAGGAGATAGTGCCATTATTCGTGGGAAAAAAGTTGACAATAGATATGTAGTACCCTACAATCCACATTTACTCATGAAGTATATTGCACACATTAATGTAGAAGCCTGCACTTCCATCAAATCCATTAAATATGTGTACAAATATATTTACAAAGGCTATGATGCAGCTACTGTAGTCATCAAAAGTGCAGACAACCCCGAAAGCACTGAGTTAGTACATGATGAACTTGCATCTCATGTAGATGCTCGCTATGTAAGTGCACCAGAAGCTATGTGGCGCCTTTTAAAATTTGAAATGCATGATAGATCACATGCATTATATAGATTATCAGTACATTTGCCACAAAGACATTTAGTGTATTTCCATGCTGGAAATGAAAGTAATGCATTGGCCCAAAGTGAGCATCGTCACACTACACTAACTGCATGGTTTGAATTAAATTCTACAGATTCAGAAGCAACGCAATTCTTATATATTGAAATTCCATATCACTATGTTTTTGTGAATGGATTATGGAGACCTAGAAAAAGCAGAGGAAATAAAATAATCCCAAGAATTTACACAGTCAGTCCAAGAGATCTTGAACATTTCTGCTTACGACTATTACTTTTAAATGTTCCTGGAGCACAAAGTTTTGAACACTTAAGAACTGTTAATGACATAGTATATGAATCCTTCCATTTAGCTGCAAGACATAGAAACTTACTAGCTGATGATACAGAATGGGAAAGATGTCTAGAAGAAGCAGCACTATGTCAAATGCCACGGTAGATGAGGGAACAATTTGCATTTATTTGTATCTTCTTAAATGCTCCAAATGCATTAGCTTTGTGGGACACATTTAAAAGTAATATGGCTGAAGACTTTATGCAACGATACAATGAACCTATTGCACACTTAAAAGCGTTAATGGAAATCCAAGAAGTATTTTTAACTCATGGATTAAGTTGTGCAAGTTTTAATTTGCCTGATCCAGGTCTTATAGATGACATAAACTTTGAAGACTATGACATTCAACTCCAAGTACAAAGAACAGAAGCAATACTTGCAACTTTAAATACGTTACAATTGCAAGCATTTAATGCCATTAAAAATGCAATAGATGATGACATGGTCAAAGAACGTTATTTCTATCTTGATGGACCTGGCGGATCAGGAAAAACATATATGTATAATTTATCAATGAGTTTTGTACGAGCACAAGGTCAAATAGCACTGCCGTTTGCCACTACTGGAATTGCTGCACTTTTGTTAGAAGGTGGAAGAACTGTTCATAGTGGGTTTAAACTTCCAGTGCCTATTTTAGAAACCTCTGTGTCAGATATTTGCATTACATCATTACAAGCAAAAAAAATTGAAAAAAAGTAAATTAATTATAATAGATGAGGCCACAATGATGTCATGCTATGCCCTCCAATTTATTGACCGTTTGCTTTGTGAAGTCATGGATAATACTTTTCCATTTGGTGGAAAGGTAATGTTGTTAGGTGGCGATTTTAGACAAACATTACCTGTCGTTGTACATGGAAATTGAACTGACATTATCGAAACCTGTATAAAGTCAAGCACACTATGGAAACATTTTACCCATCTTCAACTGCAACAAAATATGAGATCAGAAGGCCAAAATGATTTCAAGGATTGGCTTATTAAAATTGGAGAAGGCAGAACAGAAAAAATGGCAAATTTACCTGACGACACTGTGCACATCCCACCTCATATGATTTGTCACCAAGATCTTATATTGGCTATATTTGAAGGTAGCATAAATAACCAGGAATATTCAGAGCTTGCCAACCAAGTCATCCTAACCTGTAAAAATAAGGATGCATTAATCCTCAATAATGAAATCTTTAAAAAAAATTAATGCACCCCAAAGAAATGATCACAGTGCTGATTCTGTAATTGCTGATGACAAATAAAGTCAGGCAAACTTTTCTACTGAATTCATAAACTCACTAACTCCTTCTGGAATGCCACCACATATTTTGTAGCTAAAGAAAGGTGCAATTGTCATGTTACTGCGAAATATGAACCCCAAAAAAGGCCTATGCAATGGTACAAGATTAATTGTTCAACAATTAAAGGACCATTTCATAGATGCTGAAATTTTAACTGGTACCCATAAAGGAGAGAGAGTTTTCATACCAAGAATAGATTTAGCACCAAATGAAAGTAGTCTCCCTTCTATAATTCAAAGAAGACAATTTCCCATCAGTATGGATTTTTGCCATGACCATTAATAAATCACAAGGACAAACTTTCAAATCTGTGGGTATTTTCTTAGAACAACCAGTATTTGCACATGGCCAATTGTACGTTGCCTTATCACGGTGCAAACATCCACAGGCTATCAAAGTTTACATTGAAAAGAATGAAAGTCAAGGTGATTTATTAGAAGATGGACGTATTTTTACTAAAAACATTGTCTACTATGAAGTACTCTAACTTTTCATTAAACAAACAAAAGCCATGCAAAACCAATTTAAAAGCAAATGCAAAAAGATAAAAAAACACAATCTAACCACCAAATTTTGCTAACAAATACACATAAATGTTCTTTTCCTTCTAAAGGTCATTATTATGCAACAGAAATTACATTTACAAAAACAAAATTTGCCTGTTAAACTACATTAAATTGTCAAAAACATACAGAACAGTGCTTACACAGCGTGCAACAAGTTTAAGTTCTTGCATTCTCTTTTTAGAGAACCACTTTTCCACAGACGAAACTATATGTGTGATTTAAAACAATTACTACAGCAACAAACAAAGGTCAACCATTGAAAAATAGAAATTAATAAACAATTCAGTCATAATTAATTGAAGTACTGTTTATGCTTGATTAGCCTCACAAAACACTTGCCTTGCAATTTTTTGACAAATTCTGTTCAAATGTTAATTAACTATGATGCTGTTTCTAATGTTACAAGTTTGAAAAAAATATTTTCAAGTTCCTTACTTAGACAGATAAGAAAGTTCAAGTTTAAAAAAAATATACTTTCAAGTTCCTTACTTAGACATATTTCAAAGTTTATGTTAAGAGCACAACCTTGTTTTAAGGCACAATGTAAATATTGTCTTTTAAGTTAAACTTTAATCCAGGGAGTAATCCGATTGCCAGTTAATGGGGTCAGGAAGGAATTAATTTTTTTCCCTCTCTGATACAATTGCCTACGTTTCAAGGAGGGTTTTTACTGTTTGCCTTCTTCTGGATTCAATGTATATTTAAGTTAACAATTCTTGAGATATAACTTTCATGTTAAAAAAACGTTTCCTCAAGTTTACAATACTGATTAATTTAAAGTTAAACTGTTCTTACATTCAAATGTTAATACTTTTACTACAAAATGCTTTAACAGTTACTGTAACAAAAGAACATTTTACAAAAATAAGCATGTTTAATATCACAATAGTACTTATTTCATCATAACTAAAACCTTACAAGTGTCAAATACGTATATTAATACCGTATATGCTCGAGTATAAGCCGAGGTTTTCAGCCCTTTTTTTAAGGCTAAAAAGGCCCCCCTCTGCTTATACTTGAGTCACTCTCCCCCCCCCCCCCCGTGTCTCTCTAACCCATCCGTGTCTCTCTAACCCCCCCGTGTGTCTCTAAGCCCCCCCGTGAGTCTCTACCCCCCTCGTGTCTCTGTACCCCCCTGTGTCTCTTTCCCTCCCCCTCCTCAACCTCAATCCCCCTCAACCTCCCCCCTCAATCCCCCTCAACCCCAACCCCCTTCTCCTCAACCTAGTTGACGTCACATGCGCGCTGCGTCATTAGCATATACCGGGTGCCAGGACCCGGTATATGCTAATGCCGTGACGTCACATGCGCGCCACGCCATTAGCCGAAGCAGAAGCAGGTAAGTGAGGGGAGGGTAATTAGGGGGGTTTAGGTTGAGGAGTAGGGTTGAGGAGGGTTTAGGTTGAGGAGGGGAGTTGGGGTTGAGAGGGATTGAGGGGGGAGGTTGAGGGGGTTGAGGTTGAGGAGGTGGGTTGGGGTTGAGGGGTGTTGAGGTTGAGGAGGGGGGTTGAGGTTGAGGAGGGAGGTTGAGGATGGGGGGTTGAGGATGAGGATGGGGGGTTGAGGAGGGGGTTGAGGATGGGGGGGTGGAGGAGGGGCAGAGGAGTGAGGATGAGGAGGGAGGTTGAGGATGAGGAGAGAGGTTGAGGATGAGGAGGAGGGGTTGAGGAGGGGGGTTAAGGTTGAGGAGGGGGGTTGAGGATGAGGAGGGGGGTTGAGGATGGGGGGTTGAGGAGAGAGGATGAGGATGGGGGGTTGAGGGAAAAAAGTATTTGGCCCCCTGCTGATTTTGCACGTGATCAGTCTATAATTTTAATGGTAGACGAATTTCAACAGTGAGAGACAGAATTAAAAAAAACAAAAAAACAAGAAAAACGCATGTCAAAAAAGTTATAAATTGATTTGCAGGTCAATGAGTGAAATAAGTATTTGATCCTCTATCAATCAGCAAGATTTCTGTCTCCCAGGTGTCTTTTATACAGGTAACAAGCTGAGATTAGGAGCACTCTCTTAAAGGGAGTGCTCCTAATCTCAGCTTGTTAACTGCATAAAAGACACCTGTCCACAGAAGCAATCAATCAGATTCCAAACTCTCCACCATGACCAAGACCAAAGAGCTGTCCATAGATGTCAGGGACAAGATTGCAGACCTACACAAGGCTGGAATGGGCTACAAGACCATCGCCAAGCAGCTTTGTGAGAAGGTGACAACAGTTGGTGTGATTATTTGCAAATGGAAGAAACACAAAATAACTGTCAGTCTCCCTCGGTCTGATGCTTCATGCAAGATCTCACCTCATGGAGTTTCCATGATCATGAGAATGGTGAGGAATCAGCCTAGAACTACACGGGAGGATCTTGTTAATGATGTCAAGGCCGCTGGAACCATAGTCACCAAGAAACTCAACTCGCCGTGTTTGGAGGAGGAGGAGGAATGCTGCCTATAACGCCAATCAAACATGGAGGTGGACACATTATGCTTTGGGGGTGTTTTTCTGCTAAGGGGACAGGACAACTGCGCTGCATCAAAGGGACGATAGACGGGGCCATGTACCGTCAAATCTTGGGTGAGAACCTCCTTCCCTCAGCCAGGGCATTGAAAATGGGTCGTGGATGGGTATTCCAGCATGAGAATGACCCAAAACAGATAGCCAAGGCAACAAATTAGTGGCTCAAGAAGAAGCACATTAAGGTCCTGTCGTGGCCTAGCCAGTCACCAGACCTTAATCCCATAGAAAATCTGTGGAGGGAGCTGAAGGTTCGTTTTGCCAAACATCAGCCTCAAAACCTTAATGGCTTGGAGAGGATCTGCAAAGAGGAGTGGGACAAAATCCCTCCTGAGATGTGTGCAAACCTGGTAGCCAACTACAAGAAATGTCTGACCTCTGTGATTTTTTTGACATTCGTTTTTTTTAGTTTGTTTTCTTTGCTATTCTGTCTCTCACTATTAAAATACACCTACCATTAAAATAATAGACTGATCATTTCTTTGTCAGTGGACAAACATTAGAAATTAGCAATCGATCAAACACTTTTTCCCCCTCACTGTATATATAACTTATTTCTGTTTTGGTCTCTGGTTATATATGCAATTACTTTGCTTAAGTCACTTAACTGACCTAAAGAAAAGTCTGTAAAAAAGAATAAGCATGTCTGTGAAAATGTGATATTTGTTTCTTTGCACATAATATATACATTTTCTTTCTTTGGAATAACTAATATTAGAATAAAAAAGAAAAAATGGGAAAAAATAGAGATGATGGAAATGTATATATATATATATATATATATATATATATATATATATATATATATGTGTGTGTGTGTGAAGGTGTATGTCTGTACAGTTCTGCTCAAAAGTTTGCATACCCTGGCAGAAATTGTGAAATTTTGACATTTATTTAGAAAATATCACTGATCATGCAAAACAATGTCTTTCATTGAAGGACAGTGATCAAATGAAGCCATTTATTATCACATAGTTGTTTGGCTCCTTTTTCAATCATAATGATAACATAAATCCCCTAATGGCCCTGATCAGAAGTTTGCATTCCATTTGTTCTCTACCCCTTTAGCATCAATGACAGCGTGCAGTCTTTTGTAATAGTTGTTTATGAGGCCCCTAATTCTTGCAGGTGGTGCACATTCGTCTTGGCAAAGTGCCTCCAGAAAGTCTTTGGTCGTCTTGCATGAACCGCACGTTTGAGATCTCCCTAGAGTGGCTCGATGATATTAAGGTCAGGAGACTGTGATGGCCACTCCACAACCTTCATCTTTTGCTGCTGTAACCACTGGAGGATCAACTTGGCCTTGTGCTTAGGGTCATTGTGATGCTGGAAAGTCCAATAGCGTCCTATGCGTAGCCTTCGAGCAGAAGAATGCAAATTGTCTGCCAGTATTTTCTGATAAGGTACTGCATTCATCTTGCCATCAATTTTCACAAGATTCCCTGTGCCTTTAGAGCTCACACACACCCCAAAACATCAGTGAACCACCACCATGCTTCACAGTGGGGATGGTATTTTTTTCTCTTACAGGCCTTGTTAACCCCTCTCCACACATAGCACTTATGGTTGTGACCATAAAGCTCTATTTTGGTCTCGTCACTCCAAATGTGAGGCGTGTCAAGCTGTTGTTGGGCATATTGTAACTGGGGTTTTTTGTGGCATTGGCGCAGCAAAAGGCTTCTTTTTGGCATCTCGACCATGCAGCTCATTTTTGTTCAAGTATTATCATCTTTTTCCAGAGCAGCCTGTATTTCTCCTGAGGTTACCTGTGGGTTTTTCTTTGTATTCCGAACAATTCTTCTGGCAGTTGTAGCTAAAATCATTCTTGGTCTACCTTACCTTGGCTTGGTATCAAGAGATCCCAAAATGTTTCACTTCTTAATATGTGATTGAACAGTACTGACTGACACTTTCAAGGCTTTGGATATCTTTCTTTTTCCTTTTCTATTTTTATGAAGTTCCATTACCTTGTTATGCAGTTCTTTTGGCAGTTCTTTTCTGCTCCACATGGCTCAGTATCCAGCCTGTGCAGTGCATCAACGTGAGAGCTAACAAACTCATTGCCTATTTATACAGAGACTAACTGCAATTTAAAAAGCCACAAGAGTGATAAATTAACCTTTAATTGCCATTTTAACTTGTGTGTGTCACCTTGTGTGTCTGTAACAAGGCCAAACATTTAAGGGTATATAAACTTTTGATCAGGGCCATTTGCCATTTCAGTTATCATTATGATTCAAAAAGGAGCCAAACAACTATGTCATAATAGATGCTTCATATGATCACTATCCTTCAATAAAATACATTTTTATCCATGATCAGTCATATTTTCAAAATAAATGCAAAAATGTCACAGTTTAGCAAACTGTATACATTTATTTGTATGTGTATATATATATATATATATATATATATATATGTACATATATATGTGTGTGTATATATTATGTGTATGTATATGTATATATGTTTATAAGGAATTAGATACAAAAGAGAAGATTGTTATATTGAAGAATTGTTGTTCATCAGTAATAATATTGTGTTTCAATACAAATAATTAAAATATATACATCTATACAGGAATAATCTTAACAGCAGTAATGGCCTCAGTAGTTTGTCCAAATGAGCTGAAGCCAGACATCTTGGAGAGTGAAGGGAGGTGTGCCCTAGGGCAGGGGTGTCAAACTCGGTCCTGGAGGGCCACACCCAGGCCTGGATTTGTGGATATCCTTGCTACAAGCAGGTGAGACTATTGCTTCTGCAGTCATCCTGACTGACTCACCTGTACACAGAAAGGAAATCCTCAAATCCAGGCCTGGGTGTGGCCCTCCAGGACCGAGTTTGACACCCCTGCCCTAGGGTGTCTTGCTAATAACAAGGCTGCAGGAGTTGATGGGATCAAAATTGAACTATTCAAAATTTTGCAAGATGATGCTGTTAAAGTGTTACTTGCCTTATGCCAACACATTTGGAAAAGTCAACAATGGTCAATAGACTGTAAAAGTTCAGTCTACAGCCCAATCCCCCAAAAAAGCAGTGACATAGAATGCTCCAATTATCGAACAATTGCACTCATTTCAAATGCCAGCAAGGTAATGCTTAAGATCCTACAACCTCTACTCCAACAATATATGGACGAGGTTCCGCAGAGGATGAGAGATCAATTTTGCCAATGTTCGATGGATAAAAGAGAAAGCAAGAGAGTTTCAAAAAAACATTTACTTCTGCATTATAGACTATTCTAAAGCATTTGACTGTGTTTTATAGCAATATGTGGCATGTTCTTAAAGGGATGGGAGTACTAGATCATCTCATCCGCCTCCTGAAAAATCTGTATATGAACCAAGAAGCCACGGTCAGAACCGAACATGGGACAACAGAAAGGTTCAAGATCAGAAAAGGAGTGCGACAAGGTTGTATATTGTTACCTTATT
Source organism: Discoglossus pictus (assembly GCA_027410445.1). Classification (NCBI taxonomy): domain Eukaryota; kingdom Metazoa; phylum Chordata; class Amphibia; order Anura; family Alytidae; genus Discoglossus; species Discoglossus pictus. The sequence goes on from CM050166.1 coordinate 342,886,277, forward strand.
TTTTCAACGTATATTCAGAGTACATCATGCGTAAGGCTGGGCTGGATTAATCCAAAGCCAGAATCAATATTGCTGGAAGAAATATCAACAACCCCAGATGCGCGGATCATACTACTTTGGTGGCTGTAAGCGAGGAGGAACTAAAGGACCTATTGATGTTCATGGCAAACAGCAATCTCTGCTCTTGGCAAATAGATGGAGAAGTAGTGGAGTGCTCCAAAACCTCTTCAGATGGTGACTGTAGCCGTAAAATTAAAAGACAATTGCTTCTGGGGAGGAAAGCCATGGGAAGCCTAAAGAAGCTAGTAAAAAGTATATTAAACTATCAACAAAGGTCAGCATAGTTAGAACTATGGTATTTCCAGTAGCAACATACAGATGTGAGAGCTGGACCATAAAGAAGGCTGAGTGACGCCTTTGAATGGTGGGGTTAGAGAAAATTTGCTTAGAGTCCTTTGGACTGCAAGGAGATCAAATCAATCAATACTACAGGAAATCAAGCATAACTATACACTGAAATGTTTGATCATAAGGATAAAGAAAAGTATTTTGGCCATATCATGAGAAGACAGGATTTCCCGGAGAAGACTCAGATGCTGGGAAAGACTGAAAGCAATCGAAGACGGGGCGACAGAGGTGGAGATTGATAGATGAGGTCATTGAAGCAATGAATATGAACTTGAGGGAGCTTAGAGGGGCAGTAGCTGACAGATGTGCCTGACCTGCTGCGGTCCATAGGGTCACTAAGGTGTGAATCTGACTGAACAAAAACAACCAGAAACCCATTCACAGACAACTTCGCCCTAAAATGTAGCGCACTGTTGTGAGGCTGTCTTTGGCAATTGTGAAATCAGGCTAGGGAGAATGATTAAATAGTTAATTAAAATGCCTTCCACTGTATATAAAACAAACAAAAATCTGAGTATATCTGCATGTGCCAAACAGTAAGGAAAGCTTGCTGATAGATGAATGTTTATAATACCTGAGTTTATTGTGCACATTACTATGGATAGCTTTAATTGGTAACGAAAAGCTGCTAATAACAAATAAGAACTAAATACCCTAGAGCACAGCCTGCTGTTGTGAGATGTGTATATATAATCTGCTGCTGCTAGAGCAGTGTGACATATATAACATGCAAATAGGCACAGAAATGTAATGCCTCCAAGACATTTCTGAGAGCTTTTAGTTGGTGTAGGTTTGAAAGATGAGATTAGTTTAGCGTGATAATTTCCAACAAACTGTATTAATTAATATGCCTATTATTTCTTTTTAGCCTGGAGGGTTTGCTTTTATTTCAGTTTTTGCTAAATGTGCATGCACCCTTCCCTTAGAATATTGGACCAATCAGACAGTCTATCATTATGTATTTCAGCAGTTGCCAGCTTTTAATACACGTAGGGTCCATTGTTCAATGCAGCTAAGTCCTGGATATTTTGATACATACATCTAGTTCCACAGTTCCAGCAGATTATCTCTATGTTTCTGAAGTTGTGTCACTATAATGTGGTCCCTCTATAGGTGTATCTAGCCTCAGACTGGTGTTAGTGTATACAGTAGCATTTCAACATTATATTGGCATGTACAAAATAGTATTTGTATTGTTTACTTTTATGTAAATGTCTTTTACACTTTCTGATCTGCTACCGATATTTTCATCAGTGTAGTTAGCCACTGAAAATGGGCTATAAATAAATGTTTAGATATATTCTGTCGACTCCAGCTCGTAAATTCCAACCACAAGGCTGAACTCGAAAACCCTGCCTTTTTAAGTCTGATTTCAGAGGGTGTGATCATATGATGCCGTAATTTACTTCTTAGACACAGCCAATAGTGAATGAGATTGTCATCATGACATCAGTGAAACATGGAAGTTACACGTAATCTGCAATCAGAGGCTAAGAATTAATTAGTCACAATAAATAATATTTGCCGATCTGGCTCACAATCAAGCAATCTAGCACTCTATAAAATGCATTAGATCATCTGTTTCAGTCCATGTGGGTTTCATGATATGTATTAACTCATTGATTCCCATGAAGTAACAGTTAAAAATAATATTTTGTAATAGCATATTTGTGGGTTTGAGACTGTTGTGCAATTAATTCTAATGTCTTTCCATGCCTTCCCATGCATTTAAAGTACAGTATTGTGTGTTTAATAGCTGCTACAGCTCTAATAATTATTTGAAAAAGCCCTTGCGAGTCCTATTTAGTACTTGTAATATTTTTGACAGAAACGTAATACTTTTTTCAGTTGTGGGTTAGACTTTATTTGCGAGCTAGAGCTGCGGGACTAATACAATATCGATTTTGTGTAACTTGAATTAGTAAACGCTCATAATATTTGAGCTGTGCTAAAACCAATGGAGTTCTAATGCCTGTTTTGCGGGTTTGGCTGACCCGTAGTGATTTTGGGCAGGTAACTAGTAATGGGATTGTGAGTATTTAATAGAATCTGTGGCAAAATTACCAGTGGTTTTAAGTGTGTATACATTTACAAATTTGCCAATAGAATAGGGCCCAATGTTGGCACTTTATAAATTAACGGTAAAGAGTAATAATACAATTTGCCATTGAAAGGAATGGAGAATTGGCTGTATTCAGACAATATTTATATTGTATCGCAAGACTCCACAGTTGAAGAAACATATTTAGTGACATATCTAGAACATAAAGTATGGAGCCCCTAATTACCAATCTTCCAGTAACTTAATACAATACACCACAAATTGTCCTAAACACATAAGTAAAGTCAATGCTACCAGTATTCATAGAATATACATCTACTTTGGAGAGAAAAACTAGAACAATAGTTTATGTAATGCACTCACAGGACTGTGAGAGTGAAAGAACAAAAATATAACTTTTATTTCTATTGCTTCTAAAAGTAATGAGCGACATAAATTTGACTAAAATATGTTGATTGTATTATCTCTATAAAACCATGCATGTTTTACTCATGTTTTACTCACTGTTTGTCTAAATATGTTTCTTGGCCCTATATTGAGTATACAGGGTCATTTGTTGTTGAATTAGAAAATACAAACTTTGCAGGAACAGGTAAATGTGTACTAAATTTATAACAATATTTCATGATGGGTGGTGATCATACCAAGAGATACAATATATAGAGCTTCATATGATTACAAACTACTACATTCATTCCAAGATTGATTCCATATTATCCACCCATTGGTTAAAATACCGAGTCTAGTAGTATCAATTTAATCCACTTTAAAGATTCCATTCAACCCATTTGATTGGCTGAAATATATTTGTAAGGTATTTCAGCCAATCAGAAGTGAGGCAAAAATGCATCATTTGTGGCTGGGAGCTCCTCCAAGAATTTTGTTATTAGTCATTGAATATTAATTTTTATTAAGGGTCAGTGCATAGTTAAACATGTAGCTCTTTTTTGGCATTATAGTATTCCTTTTAGAGCTATAATTATTTGCCTATTTTATATTTATAGAAATATTTTACACTGTTGTAGCCTATTATTGCTCTTCACACACAAACAAATAAATCAATAAAAAATGTAAATAAAACTGTCTGCCAAGCTGAAATCTAATTTTTAGGCTCTCTTTGACTTGTTATCTGCTTTAATTATTTGCAACTTGTCACTTCTAAAGAAACAGTTTCATTTTTGGAATTTTTGGCCAGTTTCCATCCACTCAGACAGATAATTTCTCCAAGTTTCAAAGTCCAATCACTATATTATAAAAAAAGCTCTTGCATGGTCTCCATTTTGCTAAGTTAAAAGAACAATTGTTCTTATAAAAGGCTCACCAAAGAATAGTTAGGTGGAGCTTGATGAGAAAAACATCCTTATCAAGCTTTTACTGTGTATTTACACAATGAATTAATTTTTTTATATCATGCCCCAGGATGAATAAACTCCAGATACCACCACCCTCTGAGTGATGTATTGTTGCTAGGACCCACGTACGAGACTACCACATTGAAAGCCTTATGAGAACACTATAAAACACACATTATTAGCAGGCAGTGGTGTAACATTAGTGTGCACCAATATACTTACTAGCCACCTCCCACTATCATTCTGCAAGTATGGTATGTCTGTATGGAGACTTTTCTCCTTTGGGTGGCTCCAACTCCAGAAACAATACATCCTCAGGGCTGGAGAGATAAGGAGTTCACACTGCCATACTACGTGACAAAACAATAGCAATTTATTGTTTAAATACACTGTAAAAAAAATTCTTATTGGGTACTACCTAATTATTCTTTAGAGAATAGACACCTCTGCAACTGAGCTGGACCACAAGGAGCGAACGAGGATATACATATTTGAATTCCTGCAAAAATCACACACTATGTCGTGTTCTCTGGAGAAATAGAATTGATTCAGTTGCGTTCCTTCTTTGTACAGCTCAAAGCAGAGGTTATTTCATTTATAGACATGAATCACCTCATCATTTGTGAGCTATTTAAATTAATGATGATAATCACAAGAAGTTCATTTTAATTTGCAGTGTTATATAATTCGGATAATTACATTCAATAATATTATTTTGAGGATCATAGGAGCAAGTACAAAGCATTTCTTTGTAGCTGTACTCATCCTGAAACAATTGGACATGCAGCAGTTTATAAAGTCTCCCTTTGGAACAGATTGGCACTTTACATTTTAATAAAAAAAGCAAAGCGGATCATGAGACCAATTCCGTTAGGACTTAATGAAGAAAATGGTGCACTAACATAGCCAAGGATAATATAATTATTCCCTTGTTAGAGTTATGGAAATTTGGGGTCCTGTAATATTAACACAGAAATTGGGATTTCATATTTAAGGAACTCTAACAGTTAATATAACAACACCATGTAGAAATAACATGTAATTAATGCATCAGACAATAGATTTTAAATGTATTTGTAATTACTTATGTAGTATAGGTTATTTCTTTTTTCCACAATTAAATAAAAAAACATGCTCACTATTTTTATCAATGTTTTTATATTACTATTAATGCATTATTTGCATTATTTTAAACTTTTGTATATGTTTGTATACAGTTCCATATACAGTAAAATCCCTATTATCCGGCATTCAACCAACCGGGACTCTCAAGCAAACAGGCACCTGCATAAATTCCTCATTTGCAATAAAATCCCAATTATCTGGCATTATCCGGCAGTTCTAAACTGCCAATACATTTTTTTTCTATCAGTTTTTAAGGGCCCAAATGACTCAGCTTAGTTGCTAATGCCCTTTTAAAGGCGTTCTGAGGGGTTTAAGGGTCGTTTAGACCCTTTTTTTCGGGACTCACGATTTACCTGGAAACTACACTTATCCAGCAATAGGGAGTCCCTGCGGGTGCCGGATAAAGGGGAGTATACTGTAATAATGGATAGTTGGATAGAACAACATTATATCCAGTGCAATACAAGAAGCACACACTGCTACACATACATTAAGTAGGAATTTGCATATGTGATTGGCCAAATTTTTCTGAGGATCACATGGACACAGACAAAGAGCCACATCTTGGCCATGAGGCGCGTGTTTCCCCATCTTTTCCATAGAGACTTGCCATGAAGCAAGTGATAATATGCAAACATCACATAACTAAAGTTTTATGAAAAAATATTATGAGTGATATTAGTAAATTGAAATCCACAGATGCTCTCTATTAATACAGAAATTAATACTTGCCATCACTGATGACATCACATATATAGTTGTGAGCATGCTCGTTGTTGTTCCTTGCCAGCAACTGCGGACCTTAGGCCCGCAAATGCGGACCCTCGCAAAGCGAGGGGCCGCATTTGCGGAGGTGGAGGCTCCCACGTCGACCTCAAAATTTATGAACTTAGCATCCACAAATACGAGCCGCGGGACTTAGAAAAATAAACATTACGAGCTTGCAAAAATACGACCTTAGCACCCGAAACAAGCGCACATGAAAACATTAAATACACACAACAAACACATAAAAAGCTTACCACAGCAAGGGGGGGCAAGTGAAGTTACACCTCAATTTAAGTCGAAATACAAGAGTTTAGACACCCCGAAAATCCCCTAAGCGACAGAAAAAACAGCCGCTGAAAAAAACGAAAACGAGGCTACAGTACCCTAAACACGCAAAACACCACGAAACACATACAGATTTTCAGAAAAAGCCGGACGAGGTCCAAGAACAAGGACGCTAAGTCACCAACAGCAGTGTACCACACAGATTAGGCGCCATTTTACAACACTAACTTACACAATGCGGAAGTACACAGCTACCCTAACGGATTTTCCTCGCGCACGCACACTATCTACACTACACACTGCACACATTGCTCACACTTACATAGCAGCTCCACAGCACTGAAAACACACATTGTATGCTGCAGTAACATGAAAACAGATTGCCAGCTCTTGAACACAATGCTTCCTGCATATATTACTTCAAAATAGGTAAAGTATATTCATTTATTATTTTATTAGCATACAAAAAAAGAAAACGCCAACACTGCTCATAGCACACAAACAACAGCCTCGCAATGAGCGCTGAAGGATCTCGGAACACCTACAAAATTAATGTCGCAAACAAACACCATTACCTGTCTTACAATCTTATCGCCGTAATTTTTTTTGACGGGCAAGTCGCTAGTAATATATAATCACAATATATTCATAAACAAACTTAGATTTGAGATATAGAAAGGGAAAGGATAGAAATGGGTCATTGGGGCAAACAAATCTGAATGGTTTAGGTTAGCATAAAATGCACAGAGTGCTTTGCCAAAGGATCATTGTATGATGTTAAAATACATATTTGGAAATGTTGAGCCTAAAATCATAATTAGGCAGGGAAAAGTCATAAAGCTAATTTGTTAATTAACAAAACATGTTGATGCATTGTCTGTTACCTTGAGGCATCCATGATTCTTTGAAGACAAGTAGAGCTTGCAAATTTCATTGTGACTGACAGCTTTTGAGCATTTGCGGGGGAAGAGAGTAATTGTCAGATAAGAAAAGCTCCAATGATTTAACAAAATCTTCTCCCCTCTCCCTCCACTCTCCTTCTATTGAAAGTTAAGCACAAACTCCAGGATCCAAGCTAAAATGAATCACTGATGGAAATTACATCACAAATAGAGGTAAAAAACGAATTTGTTCAATCTAGAGTGAACCAGATTGGGACTATTATTATTGTTTATTTGTAACGCGCCAAAATATTCTGTAGCGCTATATATAAGTTAATTTCCAGAGAAAGACATATTCAATATTAACACATTGCAAAGAATGGAGGGTCCTGTCTTTGAGCTTAGAATCCGGTGTACATAGAGCTTTCCCCAAAGCGCCATGCAAGATTGAAAACTGACTTACAAACTAAAGGTTTTGTGTGTGGTACAGGAGGGTGAGATAAGTGTTGTGTATGTTAGGAAGGAAGGTGATAGGCTTCTTTAAACAGATGTGTTTTTAGTGAGGTTTGGAAGGTTTGGAGGCAGGAGGATAGTCTGGTGGAGCAAGGCAAGGAGTTCCAGAGAATAGGGGCAGCACTAGAAAAGTCCTGAAGGCGGGAGTGAGAGAAGGTGACAAGAGTGGTAGAAAGAAGAAGGTCGTTAGCAGAATGAAGAGGGCGGGTGGGGGAGTATTTGGAGATGAGAGCAGAGATGTAAGGGGGTGCGCTGTTATTGAGGGCTTTGTAAGTTAGGGTCATGATTTTAAATGTTATTCTGGAGGCTAAGGGAAGCCAGTGAAGTGATTCACAGAGAGGTGATGCCGACACTGAACGTTGTATACGGTAGATGAGTCTAGTGGATGCATTCATTATGGATTGAAGTGGGGAAAGATGGGTGGTGGGCAGGCCAGCAAGAAGTGAGTTGTAGTAGCCGAGTCGAGAGATGATAAGAGAGTATATTAGAATCTTAGTTGCGTCTTGTGTAAGGTAGTGACGTATTTTGGAAATGTTTTTTAGATGGAGAAGGCAAGATTTTGTTAGTGACTGTATGTGGGGGATAAAAGAGAGGGCGAGTTCCAGTAGAACTCCAAGGCAACGGGCTTGGGAGGTGGGGATGATGATGTAGTTGTAGACAGTGAGAGAGATGTGAGGAATTGACGCTGTGGGAGGGGGGGGGATATTAGGAGTTCAGTCTTAAACATGTTGAGTTTGAGATGGTGGGTGGACATCCCAGTGGAAACACTAGAGGCAGTTGGAGACATGTGTTAGAAGAGAGGGGGATAGATCTGGTGCTGAGAAGTAGATATGAGTGTCATTTGCATAGAGATGATACTGAAACACAAGGGAGTTTATTAGGATACCAAGTGAGAATATATAGATGGAGAAGAGGATGGGGCCTAGTAGTATAAGCGGTTAATCAACTGTATCAAAGGCAGCAGAGAGATCCAGAAAAAGAAGAATAGAAAAGTGACCTTTTGACTTGGCGGTGAGCAGGTCATTGGTGACTTTAGTGAGAGCTGTCTCAGTGGAATGTTGGGGCCAGAAGCCAGATTGGAAGTTGTCAAGCTGGAAAGGTGGTTATAGACGAGCCTCTTCAGTTGCTTGGAAGCTAGGGAAAGTAGAGAGATAAGGCAGTAGTTAGATGCAACATCAGAGTCAGATGAGGGTTTCTTATGAATAGTCCTTCAAAGATGCAGGGTACATTCTTGGACTTTTTTCGCAAGATTTACTTATCAAAAAAAATAGCTAGTCGGGAAGAGATTCAGACCTTCTTGAACTCTTGCGACCTCCCTAATATAGGAGAGAGTGATTTGTCCTGTCTAAATGCTTGTATTTCTTTGGAGGAGGTACAGGATGTCAAAAGTAGGCAAGTCGCATGGCCCAGATGGATATTAATCTCTATATTATAAAAATATATGTCCCTGCTCGCTCCACACCTAGTCACTTTGTTTAACCATATTCTGAGGGGTGAATGGGTTCCCCCTGAATTTAACCAGGCGGACCTGGTCTTCTTTCCAAAAGAAAATAGAGATCCCCTGGAGGTAAGAAATGACTGCCCTATCTCGCTTTTAAATAATGACATCATATTTCTAGCGAAGCTAATAGACAACAGAGTCTCCCGTTTTTACCATCCCTCATTCACAAAGATCAGGTGGGGTTTGTCCCCTAAAGACAGGCGGGAGATAACATTAGGAAAGTATTAAAAATAATCCATATTGCCAAAGAAAGGAACACCACCTTATGTATGCTGGCTTTAGATATCGAAAAAGCTTTCAATACAGTGGAATGGCAATATCTGTATGCGGTTCTAGAAAAATTTGGAATTTGTGGATTGAATTAAATACTATTATAACCAACACAGGGCCCATTTAAATTACCTGGCCAAAAAAAAACACACATTGAAATTCAGAGAGGAACCAGACAGGGCTGCCCATTATTCCCAGTGTTGTTTGCCATAGCCATTGAGCCTTAGGCTCAGAGAATCAGGACTACAATGCAAATTAAATGGGTCCATTTGGGTCTTCAGCAATTTAAATGTAACTTATTTGAGGACGATTTGCTCTGTACCCTCATGGATTACCATTAATCAGCTCCAGCACTTTTGTCCTTATTAGAGTTCCTTGGTAACCTATCAGGGCTCAGACTTAACTCTGACAAAACCAAAGCTTTATCGGCCAACCTCTCCTCAAAGGATAAAACCTTCCTTCAGGAGAATTACACGTTTATGTGTGTAAATCCTGTATTAGATATCTGGGGATTAATCTCACCCACAACCCAGAGCACATGTACAGAGCAATCTACATCCCGATAATATCACAATTTAAATCTGAGCTCCATACCTGGTCCAAATTTAAAATCTCCTGGTCAGTTAGGATTAACACAATTAAGATGAACCTCCTTCCCAGAGTAGTTTACCTTTTTCACACTTTACCAATCTCTATCCCTAAGAAAGACCAGTTGAACTTACAAAAGGCCATCTTCCAATTTATCTGGGCACACAAACTCCATAGAATCGCAAAACAGATAATGTTGAGACAGAAAAGCTGGGGAGGTCTTTCCTGTCCCAACTTGCTTCTCTACTATAGAGCGGCCCAGCTAGCTTTCATCCCAATAGCAGCACACTCAGTCCTTCCTCAGCCAGCTTGGGTCTTTATAGAGAACTATGCTTTGCGTCCCTACTTCTGGGACCAAATCACTTGGTTAAACAACCCTATTGCATTTTTAAAAAACCTTTAATTCCCATAATTACGCATTCACTGTCCTCCTGCAAATGGGCACACTCCGGATATAACTTAGTTTTAACCCCTTCTTCCTTGACAACCTTAACCCCACACCCTAGCTTTACAGTGGAACTTTCAATGTCCTCTGGTGGACTTCAAGGAATTTTAATAGGCTGGGTAGCTGGTTTCAGAAGGGAAAAATGATTTCCTATAGTTACACGGGAGACACACATAACATTCCTATTGAAGAACACTTTACCTTGTGTAGAAATCTCGCATATTCAACTGAGTCTGGAGACTTGCCTATTGGTAATTCCCTTGGAACAGTTGTCGCCCAGACAAAACAAATGAACACAATTCATAATGCTAGCGATAAAAAATCAGATTGTAAAGAAGTGGAAATCCACAACTTGAGACTTCTTTGCGGTCACTCAGACTTTGAATTGCATTTTAGTATTTGAACGAATCACGCACACTCTCAATTACGTTTGAATCTTTTACACAAATTTGGAACCCATGGCTAGTACTGCAAGAAAATACCCAAAGTAATAATTTATAAAGGACCATTGCCCAATAGGTGAGGGGGGGGGGTGGTCTGGGGAGAGACATGTGACCGGGAGGAGAGCAGGAGGTGCTTCTAATGAGGCAAAGACTGCCTCACATGCAGAGGCGAATTATCCAGGAGAATGGAGCAACTTGTGAAGAATGCTAGAATCTATGTTCTTGTTTTTTCTTAAGTTTTGGTTCGATTTAAATGTTTACTTAGCATTTAAATTGGTAAGCATAATATAATATATACTGTTGGACTATAATGACTGACAGGTGTAAAAGGGCTTACTCGTGGAGGTAATATATACAACACCAAATCCGAACTTCCTTGTGAGGAAGAGTTGGAATTTTATATGCAGAGATCCATGAGAAAGGGAGAGGGTTAAAAAATGCTATGGGAGGGTTAATACCTGCTATCACAGCTGTGGGAGTTGTTTTCTCCATAAAAGCCTCTTGTTTAACCAGGGTAAATACCAAGATGTGAGGTTAAGCTCTGTTGATAAATGAGACCAATATTGCATTTATATTGTATGCTTTCCCCCTGTGACTGTGTATTGATATGCTTCATTTTGTGCTCTCAATAAAACGGTTTGGTGAAACAAATTATTTTTTTAAGATATTCCCCAAAAATGTTTTTATGTTCATGGCTGATACAACTGCTAATTGTGTTAGTTTGTTATATACTTCACATACGTATGAAGTTTTTCTTAGACTGTAGTGGGCCTTTAATAACATATTTGCCATCTTATTCCATAGAATACATTTGCTTTAAGTTGATTCTGTTTCTACCTACAAAGAAAACAAACCAATCTTTACTCCAGTTTATTCAGTCATATTTTACAGACATTTGCTGCATTTCCATTTTATAGTCAATTTAACAGTGTAAGCATAATTTTAATATCCATTTTAACATAATTTTGTAGAAATGTCACATTCAATAATATCACTGTTCAGCTCAGCTGCTAAATGAAGGTGAACATAAAGATAGAAAAGTATAATTTGCTATAAATAATTAATTCAATTTTACATAACACTAACAGCATCAGATTAAGAATTTAAATAACGTGACCGAAGGAATGAGAGGTCACATGGATCATCAGCCAAAATATCAGATTATATGATGTTACCAGTATAACTAGGATACTCCTATAAAATATAACCACACAAGAAAATAATATGTTGTTGTTTGTTAAAAGGCATAGTTGTGGAAGAGATTCACAAGTTTGTGTACTGTATGCAACATTACTAATTGTCTAAGTATTTTCTTTGTAGACTCTGTGTATAGAAATATTTTTTTTGGCTAAAACATTTCCTGAAAACTTACAGCCCTATTAAATTCCCTCAACATGTAAAACCATAGCCAATAACGTAGCTCGCAAGGCTTGCGGCTATTAAATTGGCTCCGTAAAGCAAGTCGCAAACAACGTGGAAATTTGAACGGTGTGCGCGCAAATCCTTTGTTCTCTCAAGCCCGTAACCCCTACGCTCCCAATTTCGCTATTAAATTGCAACACATTCACTGGCGTTCAACCCAGTAACCCACAAATGGAGCCAAGAAGCCAATGGGTACTAGAGAGGACCCGTAAGGGGGTAAAAGTCCTGTTCGTAGCACCGTAAATGTAAATATGAACACACTACTGTACTTATAATAATGTGTTAATACATATAATGGAACTCGCATGGACTTGAATATCATATTTACTGATTTATGAATATTGCATCATTTATGGAATGTGGGTCCGATCGTAACCTGTAATTGAAACTCGTAAGGCTTTGAACTCTAACCTCCATTTTTCAGTAACGTAATGATGACAATCTCATTTGCCATTGGCTCCGTCTAAACCTGTAACTACAGGTTTGACTATTGATCATGTTCACGGCGCAAGTCATTTGCCATTGGCTCCGTCTAAACCTGTAACTACAAGTTTGACTGATTGATCATGTTCACGGCGCAAGAATGGTTTACAGGCTTGCATCTTCGACCCGTAACTCGCGGCATGGTATAATTTAATAGCTCTGTAATGCAGCCGAATTTCAAGGCCATAGGCTTTGCCTGCTTGCTGATCCAACTACGGGCTTCAAATTTAATGGGGCTGTTAGAGCCTGAGGACTTGGGCTTATCTACAATGGTGGGAGTGACAGGAGAGGTCTGGTTTTCGTATCTGACACTATACCCTTACCTCTTATATGGTCAGAAGCAGCGGAGTATATAAATATATTTATATAATATGTATGTATGTATGTATGTATGTATATATATATATATATATATATACATATATATATACATATATATATATATATATATATACATATACAGTTGCAAGCAAAAGTATGTGAACCCTTTGGAATGATATGGATTTCTGCACAAATTGGTCATAAAATGTGATCTGATCTTCATCTAAGTCACAACAATAGACAATCACACTCTGCTTAAACTAATAACACACAAATAATTAAATGTTACCATGTTGTTATTGAACACACCATGTAAACATTCACAGTACAGGTGGAAAAAGTATGTGAACCCCTAGACTAATGACATCTCCAAAAGCTAATTGGAGTGAGGTGTCAGCCAACTGGCGTCCAATCAATGAGATGAGATTGGAGGTGTTGGTTACAGCTGCCCTGTCCTAAAAAAAACACACACCAGTTCTGGATTTGCTTTTCACAAGAAGCATTGCCTGATGTAAATGATGCCTCACACAAAAGAGCTCTCAGAAGACCTACGATTAAGAATTGTTGACTTGCATAAAGCTGGAAAGGGTTATAAAAGTATCTCCAAAAGCCTTGCTGTTCATCAGTCCACGGTAAGACAGATTGTCTATAAATGGAGAAAGTTCAGCACTGCTGCTACTGTCCCTAGGGGAGTGGCCGTCCTGTAAAGATGACTGCAAGAGCACAGCGCAGACTGCTCAATAAGTTGAAGAAGAATCCTAGAGTGTCAGCTAAAGACTTACAAAAGTCTCTGGCATATGCTAACATCCCTGTTAGCGAATCTACGATATGTAAAACACTAAACAAGAATGGATTTCATGGGAGGATACCACAGAGGAAACCACTGCTATCCAAGCAAAACATTGCTGCACGTTTACAGTTTGCACAAGAGCACCTGGATGTTCCACAGCAGTACTGGCAAAATATTCTGTGGACAGATGAAACTAAAGTTGAGTTGTTTGGAAGAAACACACAACACTATGTGTGGAGAAAAAGAGGCACAGCACACCAACATCAAAACCACATCCCAACTGTGAAGTACGGTGGTGGGGGCATCATGGTTTGGGGCTGCTTTGCTGCGTCAGGGCCTGGACGGATTGCTATCATCGAAGGAAAAATGAATTCCCAAGTTTATGAAGACATTTTGCAGGAGAACTTAAGGCCATCTGTCCACCAGCTGAAGGTCAACAGAAGATGGGTGTTACAACAGGACAACGACCCAAAGCATAGAAGTTAATCAACAGAATGGGTTAAACAGAAGAAAATACGCCTTCTAAAGTGGCCCAGTCAGAGTCCTGACCTCAACCCGATTGAGATGTTGTGGCATGACCTCAAGATAGCGATTCACACCAGACATCCCAAGAATATTGCTGAACTGAAACAGTTCTGTAAAGAGAAATGGTCAAGAATTACTCCTGACCGTGCACATCTGATCTGCAACTACAGGAAACGTTTGGTTGTAGTTATTGCTGCCAAAGGAGGTTCAACCAGTTATTAAATCCAAGGGTTCACATACTTTTTCCACCTGCACTGTGAATGTTTACATGGTGTGTTGAATAAAAACATTGCAACATTTAATACTTTGTGTGTTATTTGTTTAAGCAGACTGTGATTGTCTATTGTTGTGACTTAGATGAAGATCAGATCACATTTTTTGACCAATTTGTGCAGAAATCCATATCATTCCAAAGGGTTCACATACTTTTGCTTGCAATTGTATATATATATATATATATATATATATATATATATATATATATATATGAGTATCTGAAAAAGGGGTCCACTAGGGTAGTCTGTTCAAAAAATGGAACATATACAGGAAAAGGACTTGGTGGGTGTGCTAATCTATGTATATAGTTGCTAATGAATATAGAAGGGAAAAAAAGAAAGAATAAAGTGGCAACTAATGTAATACATACAGAAAACACAATAATGCCCAGTGGGGTGAGAAGGGGAGCTGATAAATACAATCAGCTCATACGGTTTGACCACGAGATTGTAGAAATGTTACAATCATAGATAGAAGGTCAAGGACATACCAAATCGTTGCTGATAGTGTGAGGCTAATATAACAATGGCGTGGAAAGTAAAACTTAACCTTTAATAAGGTACATGTAAAAACAACTAATGTGGAAAAAAGAGAAAAAAGATAAATATGAGAAATATATACAGTTGTTAAAAAATGTGTCGTGGAAGACTAGACACAAGAGCCTGTGTGTGTGAGATACTATAGTGCTCAATATAGAGCATGACAATAATGAATGTCATAGGTTACCCAAAATAGGCATATGGGACACCTATGTCCTGAGGGGAGACATGAGACAGCTACAACAGTTTGGCACACAAATACAAAGTGTTGGAAAGAGTCATAAAACAAAGTGTATACTTGGTCCCAGAAGGGCACATAAGATTGCCGATATTTCCTATAACTTAACAAAAAAATTGTCTGGAATAAAGAGTCTGTGAAATATAAACACAGCTATAGCAATGTATCCCAATGGGAAGCTTAGATATCCAAACGTATGTAATGTATTGTGATAGAAAAGAGAAACTTGAAGCCTTGAATAATAAACATAAGAGAATTATAGGCAGACTCATATTAATGAGTAAGTGTGACTCACTGTTGAAGAGGTTCCATGTCTCTGCTCCCAAAATACGCCAGCTGCAATCTTGCAGTCTCACACACTGCGCGCTGTTGGTTGGCGTGGTATAGCGCTGTGTCACTCGTCAGTGACATATTCGCGCGTTACCCGCGATTTGGCGCCAACCAAGCATGCACGCGCCCGCGCTTGCGCGTAACCTGGCCTGTTAGAGCCGAAAACGATCGCGTATGCGCCTCAGAATCGCCCAACATGCGTTTCGCACCAAATTGCTTCTACTGGGGCTGGGATACATTGCTATAGGTGTGTTTATATTTCACAGACTCATGTCTCCCCTCAGGACATAGGTGTCCCATATGCCTATTTTGGGTAACCTATGACATTATTATATACACTCTATATTGAACACTATAGTATCTCACACACACAGGCTCTTGTGTCTAGTCTTCCACAACACATTTTTTAACAATTGTATATATTTCTCATATTTATCTTTTTTCTCTTTTTTCCACATTAGTTGTTTTTACATGTACCTTATTAAAGGTTAAGTTTTACTTTCCACGCCATTGTTATATTAGCCTCACACTATCAGCAATGATTTGGTATGTCCTTGACCTTCTATCTATGATTGTAACATTTCTACAATCTCGTGGTCAAACCGTATGAGCTGATTGTATTTATCAGCTCCCCTTCTCACCCTACTGGGCATTATTGTGTTTTCTGTATGTATTACATTAGTTGCCACTTTATTCTTTCTTTTTTTCCCTTCTATATGTATATATATATATATATATATATATATATATATATATATATATATATACAGTATACTCTCAGTTAACCAGAACCCAAGTATCCAGAAAAAAAAATCGAATACTGTACTTTAAATAAAAAGTTAAATTTACAGGTCTCAACAAATGCTGGGAGCTGTCATGCCAGAAAATGCTTACAGGCACCTAGATTTCATCCACTGTACGTCTCTGCAATTCAATGTTACCTGGAAGCAGACAGGCACGAGTGACTGAGCCAGTGTAGTGTTGGCGTTACATTCTCCGGGCTCAGCACCGCACCCTCCAGCCGAATGTACCTGTGTGTAAGTGAGGAGTGAAAGCTGCTGCTGCTAGAACAGACCTCACTGACAAATATACTTATCAGAGCATCCTATGTGCAGTTAACTCTCAAGCAACCAGAAACTACATTTATCCTGCATCTACCAATCCCCTTGGGTGGCGGTTAACTGAGAGTCTAATATATATATATATATATATATATATATATATAAAAACAACAATTATTTAATTTATGGTGGGCAACAGAGCCACATATGCCCTCCACTGTACAGTAGTAGAATAAAGTCTTTATTAAATCTACTATACAAGCTAGGATCCAGCCCCACGCTGATGAGAGGCATTGACCTTGAAACAGCTGTATGTGGTTAGGATTCCTGGCTTGTGTAAAAATCCATCCTTAGCTTTGCAAAAAAGCTGTGTAATACAGCCAGCATATGCTTAAAGGAAGCCATGTTTAAAATGGATATGGATTGTAAGAGCGAAGCCTTTGTGGGCACGTTTGCATGTCCCTGCCCAGGCTTCCAGAATGCAGTGTAATAACTCTGAGCAGTAAACATTTTTTTTTTACTTGTTTTAGACATTCAAATGTGAACACAAATCTACTATATATATATATATATATATATATATATATATATATATATATATATATATATATATATATAATGTTTAATTACATTTAAACAAAGAAATTAAAAACGTTTTTGAGGGGCACTGCAACAATGGAACCGCCAAAGCAGGGCCCCTGTGCATTGCACCAGGCGCTCTGGTGGTAGATCAGCCCCTGTTTCCTGTCCTGATTTATCCCCCTCAGATTTTTTGGGGCTCCTACACCCATGCTCAGAAGTAGTCTGCAAACCCTGCTACAGTAGAAATGTAAATGCCCCTCTCATACATGCAGCCTTCACTAAAGTATCACAGGTATCCCCATGATCAGCAGAGGCATCAACAGTTATTGTCTCCTTATTAAAAAACTAGACATCACATTTATCTCTGCCTAGTTATGCCATTTTTAAAACATATATTTTAAATATTTTTATATTTTTTATATTTTATCATATAGTGATCCTTCAATCTACATTTTTCAAACTACAGTTTTCACTTTATATCTAGCTATAGAATCCTAGAAATATACAGCATAAAAGTACTTTATTAGCTAAATGAAAGGAAGTTAGATCGGAGAAAAAAGTATGTACCGTATTTGGAAAACTATATACTAATAATTATGTAGAATTATATATTAGAAGGCACTGTTGTTTGGATTGGTCTTGAAGATTCTAAGATTATATTATTTGAGCAAAACGAGGATAACACAATCCTTAGGTAATCCTTTAGTGCAGATTAGGTGGTGTTGAATTGTGAAGATGTTGGCATTACCAAGGAGACACAGCAGTAACAATTAAACCTGTAGAAACGCATAGAAATATTACTACATTCATTGCTGCTACCATGTCTAATTGGTAACGTCAATACTAACATAATTACGTTGCAATGCCAGCAAATCTGGAAGCACTCAGGAACTAAGAGCTGCAGCTATCAACTACTAACTGGATGGACTAGATAATTAATCCAAACAACGGGGACTGAAGAGACAGCAGTTGACTTGTACCTCAGTGCTAACTCTCTAATTGTATTATAAGAAGTTGTTGAGTTGAGTTATTGCACATTAATAAAAAATTGAATAAAATATTATTCTATTCATATACCCATAGTCTCTTTAAAATATGACAAATATGGTTGTGTGCAGTAGAGAATTCAAAGAGCACTGGCACTAAATACATAAGTATTACTGTCTGTGGGCAATTAAATGTTTACTCTATGATTTCAATAAATGAGATGGAATGGAGGAAATTGGGGCTTTGTATAGCTACTAAACGTATGCAAAGCTTGAAATATCAGCAAAGCAGCCTTGTAAGATTTACAAAATGTACATATTACACTTACAATCTTTGTAATCACAACTTGAGGATACAATGGCATAAATCAGTTTGGGGAGGTGAAAACCAGAGCACATGTGCTAACTTTGTTGAAATTCAATTTCAACAAATTGTCACATGTACTCTGGTCTGGGACTGCCTCATCATGTGTAACAACAAAAAATACACTCAATGTAACTAACCACGATAAATAAATACGGTAGTAACATATAACATTTGTAATCAGACAGGAGGTGTGAAGGGGTCCATGCTAACATTTAAAGTAATAGGTGTAATAAAATCACTCTGAAAAAAGAAAAAAAAAATCTATAAAATAAAATATACATGTTTACATGCTTAATGTTGAAGCAGTCCATATTTTTGAGGCAGCTGACCATTTGCCCAAATGCACCAGCCGCCTCTGCTATCTGGGCTATATTTCTCAGATGAAATGAGATGATATTTAAACACCAAGCTATAAAATGAGCAGGCACAAAAGATGCTTAAAATACCAGTCTGCAATAAAATTGTAAGGCAGGTAATGCTGTTTGCCACACAAAGTAAGGCTTTTGGTCCTCTGAGTACCTTCAGCGCTCATTGTGAGCCTCTCCCCTCGTGTACTTTTGGTTGCCTGAGCAGCTTCAGCACTCATTGGAAGCCCCGCACTGAGCTCCTTTGGCGCTCACCGCGAGCCTCTCCCCTTGTGTACTTTTGCTCCTCTGAGCACCCTTGGCGCTCATTGTGAGCCCCGCACTGAGCGCCTTTGGTGCTAATGCGATCCTCTCCCCTGCTTTTATATTTATATATATATATATATATATATATATATATATTATTTTTTTTAATGGTAGTTAATGAATTAATTAACTAATAAATAAATATACTTTACCTATTTGTAATTAATATATCCAGCAATCAATATCCTGAAGATCTAACAATCTGTTTTGATTTTCCTGCAGCATACAATGTACATTTGGACTGTTCTGACGTGAGGTGTAAGTATCAGCAATGTGTCAAGTGTGCAGTGTAAATAGGCTGCGTGCACAAGTCCAAACCATTTGTTTAGTTGTGTAAATCGCCATTTTAGAATGATAATGTTATTAGTTGCAAGTTAGTGTTGTAAAATGGCGGCGATTGTCTATGTGCTGCTTTTCTGGGTTTTTTTTTACCGAGAGTGAGGCCTTGTAGAGCCTCCACCTCTGCCAATGCGGACACTCGCTTCGCTAGGGTCCGCATTTGCGGCCTGTAATGAGCCTTTGGCTCATTGAAGCTGAAGTTGGAGCCTCCACCTCCGCAAATGTGTCCCTTGCTTTGCGAGGGATGTTGCTTTGGAAGCTCGCAAAGCGTGGCAACGACTCGCAGTTTAACAATTATAATATGTGATTTCTAGGTAGAATAGGGGGGGATAAAAAATAAGGGAGAATAAGGCAACCAGCAGCCTCTAGACTCGATAAGTGTTTTGGTCAGAAAGTTACAAGTTATAACTTCAGAAATAATCATTATAAAAGTAATGATTCACTTCTCAAAGGAAGCATAATTTAGGCTTCAATTCAAAATAAGTAGGGTGCCTACTTGGAGAGATTTTGCACAACCAACAGTCCATATGTTTCAATAACGTATTTTTCAGTATTGTGCCTACTTGCCTTCACAGTCATATTAAGTAGTCTCTTGTTGATGCCACCAGAAGAGACCTTGATGAAGCATTGACAGGCTTCCAACACATGGTGTATTGTGGTAAATCCCAGGTAGTTCAGATACATATCCTTGACTGAGTGCTGTGTAAGCTTCCTGCAATGATTTCATTGCTCAGTATGGGGATCTGAAGACACTCTCTTTATATATAGTGCTTCCTGCAATACTTTTAATAGGTTTTTGGATCAAGTATGCCTTTTGTTTGTGATTAAGATCTCAAACTCTAACTTAAGGTCCATAATATGACACATGGTGTAAAACAGCTACAGACTTTGCCACTTAGTCTACAGTTGGTTATCAGCTGCTATTTTAATATTACAAACCCCTAAAGAGCCAACTTCGGCAGATAGGTCACAAAGCATTAAGGCTGAATTATTACCTCAGTCTCTTCTCAACAGAAGATCATTAAATGAATAAATATTTCTGAAATATGTCTGTAATTAGTCATATTGCAAAAGTGACAGATGGATTTCCAGTTAAATTTTTACTTTGCTAGGATAGAATGTTTGTAATAGTAGACAGCCATACAGATAAACAGAATGGAGCTAATAATGGCACATTAGAGGAAATTGACAATTATATGAGCCATTGTTTCTTTATCCCTTATAGCTGGACAGCTATAATTTAGATGTTGGAGAACTCACAAGCACGCAATAAATAAAAAGATGTTTTGGGAACTTTTGAGGTTACTTGGAAACTTTCACATAAAATATAAAAAATACAGAAAATAAGAATGTTGGATGATTTAAAAAAATTAATAGGTGGTGTGGGGAGAAAGGATGCTAGACTGGTAATGATTACGTCACTTAATTGATTCAGCCACAGGCTCAACTGGGAATAGCCACAAGTTCCCTAACTTCTATCCCCTGTCCTTCTAATCTAATGTCTGGATATCTGGAGAGACCTCTTTTAAGAGAGCTCTTCTTGGAGTTCGGCTGTGACAGATACTGTATACTGGCATAGGAGTAACTCCGATATATATTATAATGAGTGGGAAGTGGGAACATTATATAAAGTAATAGTTTTTTTACGTTTAATATATTTTGATATTAAAAAGATGTGACAATTGTATTTATAGCTTCAATAAATAAAGATGTGTTTATTTTGTGTTACAATATGATATATTTATAGACAATGCCTTAGAGCATTAGTTCCTAGGCAACGTGGTTTTGTGACTTATATTAACCTCTTGAGTACTGGGTTGTGTGTTACCTTGGATTTTGTATCATAAAATGGCTTAATAAAAACATATCATATTTTTTAATTACACATATGTTGATATCGGATTGTTAAGTGTCAAATAATGTTGAAATGTCATCATTTTGTAGTGCTTTTTGTGCTGTATTGTCACTTTAAATGCTTCTGGGGAACTTGAGTGGTCTTTGGTACTCGTAAATCTTTCTTCTGCTTTTTGCAGATACGGCAGTGCCCTGATTTGCGAGTGATCCATAAATCTTATTAGCATAGGATTTGGGTGTCTAACCGAGTAACTCGTAATTTATTGTCAGTGCAAAAATCAATGGAGATTTGTGCCTTGCTTTTCAGCTTTGTCATGAAGTTCACTTGTAGCAGTGATGCTTAGGAGTTCTCTCGCAATGTTTTAGGGATGGGTGATTAATATAGCTAGGTAGGATTTACTGTGCTGCTACAGCACACGCAATTGTTTTTTCAGGGATTAGCATAGGGTTCTAAGTTAGTAGAAAATACAAAAGGAGCAAGGGAAAAAGGAGAAAAAATGTAACAACAAATTTCCTGGTAGATAAGTAAACTACTTGCAAACATAATTTCTGCTAAATACACATGTATTTATTGCAGTTCAGACACAATACTATGGATCTCACCCGACTTCCGTAAATCTTGTCTTGTCTGTAACATACTAGGTCTCGAAATTTGTGTTCACTCGCAATATTACACCAAACCAATTACAGAGCGATTCAATTGAACAAGCCTGCAATTTACGGGCCGAAAACCGAAACCGTAAACCATGCACCTGTAAGTAGCTTTTCAGAGCATGTGGGTCGTCTGATATGAATTAACTCATTGATTCCCGAGATGGATATAACACAGAAATGAAACATTAAACCTTAAAAAAAATGTTTAATGCAGATTTGCGAGCTTGAGACTGTTGTGCAATTAATTCTATTAATGACTATCATCGCTTTCCCCGTCTTTTAAAGTGCAGTATTGATTTTTTATTTGCATTTACAGTGCTGCGGACAGAGGTTAAACACCCTTGCGAGTCCTACTTGGTACCCGTAGGATTTTCTTCTACATTTGACATTTACGGGTATGAAAACATTGAATTGAATATTGATTTGCAATTTTAGCAACTGTAACATTTGCGGTCTTGAAAGATCAAAGGCTTAGATTTGTTGGAAGTTATGATTTTGGCAGCCGTAGGGATTTTCAGCCTGTAACCCGTAGATCATTGGCAGCTAACTAAAAGATGCCAATTGAATAACAAATTAGTTTACAGGTTACATTACGGGCTCCAGTAACCAACAATTGCTCAAGTGTATAGGGGCCCAAGCATTTTACTTAAATTACCGATGAGATGCAGCTCTAGGAACCAATAGAAAATGAGAATGTCATGGTATTGTATATAGAAGTACAATGAGTAAGAATAAGCACCTATAAATCAAAGTAACCATTTTGCGAGAAGTTAAATAAATTTGCAGATAGGGCTAGCTCTTCAAAAGACAATGCATAGGAGCATCTGTTTCTAGTCCATGTGGGTTTCCTGATATGTATTAATCTCTTGAATACTGGATTCTGTGTTACCCAGGATGTTGTACACAAACATAATAATAAACACAATAATAAAAATATCATATTTTGAAAATCCACATATGTGCCTGTCATAATGTTAAGAGTCAAATTCTGAGGAACCATGTTTTTATTATATTTTCTAGTGTTTTAGTGTTTCTTTAAGTGCTGCTGTAGGTCTCAGAAATAGGTTTAAAACCCTTTTGAGAGTGCTGTTTAGTACCTGTAAAGTTTCCTTCAGATGTTTTTTATATTGAGGGTCATGAGTAATTTGTGAGTGCTCAGTAAAGTCTTAATTGAATAGCAATTTGGTGTAAAACTAAGAAAAAGTCACTCGCAATATTTCGGAAGTCACAAAATCAATGGAAAAACATTGCCATAATTTGCCAGTCAGGCTTGTTGCAAGTGGTGAATGGAATAGTTACTGGCACTTCTTGAATGGGACCCTTAGTTATTAAGTATAAAGATTCCAAATATTGAATTTAATCATTGATCTCCCACCACTTTTTGGTAATGTGCTTATAATAGTTATTATAAATAACATTTTGTATATCTATCTCCAATCTTAATTCAGGAATTTAAAAAAACAGATGATTTTAGCCTGTCATTTCAAAGAACATGTTATTAGCCATCTTGATTTTTGTCAGATATAGAAAGACTGGAAGGACAACTAACTTTAAGTGTGTTTGTATGGTTGGACAAATGGAAGTGAAATTATTTAGAATTTTGACATTAAATAATTTAAAGATAATAAAACTATATTTAAAATTGGTATTAAAATAGTCTCACAAAACTTCCAGTGACTCAATTCCCAGCATAAAAGAATAACTGCAATGAACAGCTTTATTAAAGAAAAAGCTGACATTATATGCCAGCAAGAGAATCAGTGGTAAAAAGGAAAATTACCTACATTTTATAACACATTTTATAACAAAAGGTACGGAGGGATTATTACTTCAATTTACACTTTTATATCCAGAGGACTCTCAATTTTATTTAATAGAAGAGTGTAAAGAAACACATGAGGAAGGTAAAACCATTATATGGCTGGGATGCTTGACAATAATAATTATACAATTGTTAATGTTTATGTCCAAAATACAAATAGAAGAAGGTTTATGGATAGTTTATTAAAACAAATTTACAAAGACTAAAAAAGGTGCCCTTCTTATATGTGTGGATTTTAATATGATTTTAGATCCCAATATGGACAGAATTTTTTCAACAAATTCCCTATCAGATGATGCATGTTTAAAGAGGGCTAAAAAAAGTAAAATTGGAACCATTAAGAAAGGAAATATAACTTGGATGGAACATGTTATGATCAGTATGACCTTACAAGAAGAAGAGGAAGAATGCAGAACTTATTCCTGGACAATGGACTTCACTTTATTTAGATCATTAGGGAAATCAACTCTATGGTGTTTCCACAAAGCCTACTTCAGATACATTGTAATAGCCTGGCTAGCCAGACTTAGGAAAAAAGAGTAAATTATTAAGAGAATGTTATATTGAGCTGAATAAGGTTCAACGAATTAATACAATAACGCCAAATAAGGTAAATATAAATCAGGTGTATTAACCAGATTAATACAATTTACAAATTCAAACAGACAATTTACTACAGAGATTTCAACAAAATCACTATCCTACAGGTAATAAAGTCCATGAAAGTATTGTTAATTCCTTAAAATAAGAAAAATATCCAGAAAAGAATAAATAGTTTAAGAGGGTCTGAGAAGGCTTTATATTATAATACAAATACATTGGTAATATATTAACTACTATAAATCTCTGTACAACTTAGAAACAGCCATAGGATTTGTCTAACCTTCAAGATCAGAAAAAAAAAAAAAATTCTAGAGTGTTACTATTTGGAAACAGGATAAAGATCCTACTGACTGTAAAAGCTATAGATCTATATCACTGGTAAATATAGATATAAAAGTATATTTTAAAAAAATGAAAAGATCATGTCTAATAATTCCAAAACTAATAAATCTAGAGATAATGACACTGCTATGCTGACACTGTTTTTAGATGCTGAAAAGGCCTTTCACAGATTCAGATGGGATTTCATGGACCAAGTCTTGGGTGAGTCTGGATCTAATGCAATGAAGGCCCTATATAAGAACCCTTCATCATTTGTCTCTGGTACAGGATTTAAAACAGAAAAAAATGATATAAGAAGTGATATACATCAAGGCGGTTGTTTGTCCCCATTAATCTTTATCCTTATCATGGAACCTTTAGCAGAACTGATTAGATCTTCAGGGGATATTAGAGGTGTTGATCAAAGTGATAAAATAATGTTATTTGCAGACAATGTGATATTGACCCTGATAGATTCTGTAAGTTCGCTATTTCAACTACACAACATAATTGACTGATATAGCAAAAATTCATACTATAAAATCAACATTTTTAAATCTGAGACCATAATAACTGGCTTATGGGAAATATTAAATATACAAATTTCCATATAACTTGGATAGCAAATATATTGCCCATCTGAGAGTGAAATTTTAATTTAGGTTAAAGGATCTGAAATGGATTTATAGTGGGAAAAGATCTAGAATTAAATTAGAAATTGTTAAAAGAAAATACACAAAAGGTGGATTGACATACCCCTCCATCAAGGATCACCATGATGAAGTAATGTTGACCCACTTGAAAAAATGGTGTCTGAATCAAAATATAGCCAAATGGAAACACATTGAAAATTATTTGGCTCGTAATTCTTCACTTCATTTTCTTCTTTGGCAACAGCAGCTTGACTTGAAGAAGTATTTAGTTGGTATAAATGTAAAAAACACTTTGACGTAATGACCTACCCTTCTTTAGCATCTCCGTTTGAAATAGTATCCTAATAAAACACACATTTTAATTACATTTTTCTTAAAAAGGAGATATTAGAAATTTTGGAAACTTATATTCAAAAGGCTCTTTAAAACACTTTAATACATCACAAAATAAATTCCAATTAAAACAGGTGACCTGGCGAGATTATAATACCTTGCATTACGCTTTAAAGAACATAGTATATAAGATGGTTAATATGAGGGAATTAACACCATTTGAACAGCTTTGTACCAAAGAATTAAAAATTATAATATCTCCAGAATTAGACAGGGCTTGGCCAGAGGAAATATGGCATAGAGCTTTTACGTTATTATCAAAATAAACAAAATGTGCTTCTTTTAAAGAACTGTACTTGGTGCCAGGAGTTATGACCAAAATGGCTGCCTATAATTTAGATAGATGCTGGAAGAATTGTGACCAATAGGGTACATGTTTACATATGTTGTGGAATTGTGTAAAAATAAGAAATACAAATCTGGGAGTTATGTTTGGTACAGATTTCTAAAATTGCTAGAACAATGATTGAGAAAAAAACTGAAATATTATTATATTATATATATATATATATATATATATATATATATATATATATTTTATATAATTGAAGATGACATGAAATGTCCAATTAAATGCCTGATCTCCCATATACAGTCGACTCACAGTTATCCGGCACCCATGGGGGTTGGTAGATGCCGGATAAATTTAGTTTCTGGTTGCTTGAGAGTCACTATAAAAACAGGCCTAGATTAGCTGCACATAGGATGCTCTGCTAAGTATATTCGTCAGTGAGGGCTGTTCTAGCAGCAGCAGCTTTCACTCCTCACTTAGACACAGGAGGGTGCGGTGGAGGGTGCGGTGCTGACCCCGGGGAATGTAACTCCAACACTGCCCTGGCTCAGTCACTCATGCCTGTTTGCTTCCAGGTAAAACTGAATTGCAGAGGCATACAGTGGATGCAATCTAGGTGCCTGTAAGGATTTTATGGCATGACAAACTGGCTCCTGGCATTTGTTGAGCCCTGTAAAATATAATTTTTATTTAAAGTACAGTTTTCATTTTATTTTCTGGTTTCTTGAGAGTTCTGGTTGCTTGAGTTCTGGATAACTGAGAGTCTACTGTACTTTTTTTCCAGATTGGTTAATTATAAAACATTGCAGAGGAAAACAAATGCCACCACGGAAAGAGATAGTAAAATTAGCAAGTAGCAATAGAGAATTAGAGAAAGATTTTCGAAATCTGAGACTAAAAACGCCCTACATTTAATGAAATGTCAACCCTGGGATGATTATATATTATAAAATCAGAATCTTTAAATTTAATGTCACAAAGAAAACAAGTTTAATATATTAAAATGTCAATATATCGGATTCAGCATACTTGAATGAATAACTGGTTTTACTCTATTTGTGAAACGTTTGTGAATGTAATCAGTATGAATTTCTGTATCGTAAAAAGGTTAATAAATAGAATAAACAAAATAATAGGTTATTTAATTATTTTGGACATGTAATATATTTTCTGACTGAATAACTTAAATACACACTGTAGAAGACTATTGTGGATAAGGAGGAAGCCAACTTGTTTCAGCCATTCTGGTGGGCACTCAAGTTGACATTTGCCTCTTCGGTGACTATTGTAAATAACATCAGTCAATTTGTTTAACTGAGAAAACTAATTAAATACCATAATTAATCATTTAGAAAAATCTTGGCAGAAATAATTTGTATTGTGTATCTAAAAGTCACCTGAAAATAATAATACTATCAGGGTATCTTCATATAATTATATTGAGTCAATCTGTCTCTGCTCAAGGCAATGGCTTTTACCACAAACATTCAAAAAAAATCTTTTCATATCTCATTTAATAAATATTTATCAGGAAGGAGCCAATCCAAAACATAATTCTGTAATAAGTATTTCTCTGAATGTGAAATGCATTTAAGTGCCTACACAATTAATTCATAACACAATAGCAGTTCACATACATTCTTTAAAAAAAATGTATGAAACAAGGACCTAAACATTTTTGTGGATGGGCAATCAGACAATCAGATGCATCAATTGAATAGATAGCTATGTTTCTTCATATTGTGGGCACCACTAATTGCACTAAGAGTACTAGACTAGCCCCAGGTAAATTCTGGGATTACCGACCAAAATTGTTACATTCTATTAAAGATTAAAGGGATATAGAAAGTTCCCTGATTTTAATACTTAAAAACAACTACCTAAGTGTTTGTTTGTATATTTGAACATCATTTTATTAACAAGTGCTTAAAAGCTGTTCACTCACTAAAACCATCAACATTGATATCTCTAAAAAGTTCTGCCCACCCCCCCCCCCCCCCCCCTCCCCCGCAAGCTCAAGCATATAATGTTTCTATTGGTACTGGATGTACTGGCCACTTACAGACTGTTTCACAACAGCATTTAAAAAAATTGTATGTGCATCATTTTGTTTATCATAATTGTATGTCCTACATTGGAGGAAGCTGTTTAGCTTCAAGGAATATTAAATGCGCAAGAAGCGATTAAAATGATTTGGACCATTTTATTAATATTATATATAATTAGTATTATGTGGAATTATTTGCTGTTTGTTCGCTGAATAAATACAATGTGCAATTATATAAATGAGTGCAATTTATTTTCTGATCAGTGTTTTTGTACCATTATCAAGACTAAAGAAAAAAAAACTAAAGCCCATATTTATAGGACCACTGGATGTTCTAACAATATGAGCTAGATTTTTTAATTAGGACACAAAGGGCCCTATTCTATTGCCCAGATTGTAAATTTATACACACTTAAAAGTACTTTTAAAATTGCCACAGATGCTATTAGATTCTCACAATCCAATTACAAGTTCCCTGCTCACAATCACTACAAGCCAGCCAAAGACGCTAATTCTAATTTACATATCCACAGCTCAAACATTACCAGTGGCAAATAAATAAGTAAAAATAAAAAGTTACACAAAATAAATATTTAATCAGACCTGCAGGTCTAGCTCGCAAATGAAGCCTGACCCAGAGCTAGAAAAGTATCAAGTTTCTGTCAAAGATTTTGAGTACTAAATAGGACTCGCAAGGCTATTTCTAACACTTATTAGAGCTGCAATTAAACACACACTACTGTACTTTAAAAGCATGGGAAGGCATGGAAACACATTCAAATTAATTGCAAAACAGTCTCAAACACACAAATATGCAATTAAAAAATATTATTTTTTACTGTCATTTATATGTAATATCAATCCCAAGACTCAAAGGGCTAGTACAAATCATGAAAACCACATGGACTAGAACAGATGATCAAATATTTTTATAGAGTGCTTGGTTGTGAGCCCCGGCAGATATTACTTATTGGCTCTCATTAATTTGTAGCCTCGGATTGCAGATTACGTCTAAATTCCATGTTTTACTGCCATCATGATGACAAACTCATTTACTATTTACTTCAATATGGGCAGATCATATGATCACTCCCCCTGAAATCCCACTTAAAAAGGCATGGTTTATGTGTGGTGGCTGTAAGACGTTAGTTGCGGGCTTGAGTTAATAGCATACCTCTAGCCAAAATTACAGATTAGAGTCACTTATGGGCTTCTAATAGAATAGGAACCAAAGTGATGTAAAGTGTGATACCTTTAAAGGCTAAATAATAAGAATTGCTGAGTGAGCTTTCGGGAGCCCATAATCCCTTCAGCCAGCAAGGTATGAAATACGAAATAACCTGCCAGACTATGAGATCCCACTATAAGGTCAATAGGGGTTGGTGGCGATTTCGACCAGATAGCTGCAGAATTTTCCAACACAGTGTGTACCAGCAACACAATGATCTCTGTTGGATGGAGAATTGTTATGTTTTCCTTGGAGACAAGCTGATGATATTAGGGTAGCCTATCAATGATTTTATATATATATATATATACCGTATTTGTATTCCAGGTTGATCTGCACCACAAAGGGCTTCTTTTGCACCACAAAGGACTTTTTAAAATAAGTTGTTTATTGTATCAACCTTTGGGTACAGATTAACATGGACCGCTCATATTTGTGTCCCCTCTTCTGTGCCCCTTCTTCCCAAATCCCCTCTGTGTCCCCAGTCTCCCCACTCATATTTGTGTACCCTATCCTGTATCTCCAGTGCCACTTCTGCCCAAGTCCCTTATGTGTCCCCAGTCTCCCTTTACCCCAAGTACCCTCAGATCCCCATGTTCCCAGTCTCTTATGTGTCCCCAGTCTCCCATCTCACTTTTGTCCCTTTCCCCCAGCCCTTTTTCCCCTCTGTCCCCAGTAACACCTCTCTCCAACTCCCCTCTGTGCCCCCAGTTACTTCTTTGCCCCTTCTCCCCCAACTCCTATCTCCTATTTCCCAATGAACCACTCTTCCCAAGTCCCCTCAGTGCCCCCAGTCACCCCTCTCCTCTTTGTTACTCTCCCCTGTCCTTCTCCCCTCTGTCCCAATAAACCCCTCTCCACAAGTCCCCTCTGTGCTCCCAGTCACCCCTTTGCCCCTTTTCCTTCTCCCACCTGTCCTGTTTTTCCTGCCCCCTGGTCCTGTCTCCAGGACATTCAGTCTAGGAATCCTGTCTGTCTCTCCTGAGCTGACCAATAGGAGTGATGGAGGGTGGGTCTAGTGACCCAAAGCTGCCTCAGGCTTCCATGCACCGGGATCAGAGCTTTCTCTATAGAGAGGGCTTCAAGGGTCCTAGGGGCAGTGCACAGGGGCAAATAAAAAAATGCTTTCGAGAAGTTTTTAGTCAGTGAACTTCTATTCAAAAGCAAGGTCTTCACTAACGAAAAACTTCTGTAAAGAAAATATGCTATGTGCTTAAATAGAGCCCTTTAGAATTTGCCGAATTGCAATTTAATAAGGCTTTTAGATTGTAAGTTTGCTAGTTTTCAATCTTGTGTCAGTGCTTTGGAAACAAGCTCTATGTACATGTGATTCTAAGCTCAAAACAGGGCCCTCCATTCTTTATAAGGTGTTCATTTTGTCCTGCCATGTACTTAACCTCTCTCCAGCACTAAGGAATATGTTGGCGCATTATAAATAAAGATAATAATAATAATAATAATAATAATAATAATAATAATAGAAGCTGTTGGCCACATGCAAACTCCACAAATACAACTCATTTGGATAAAAAAGTAATTACCTATCCTAAATACCTATTTCAGATGCAACATGATGATTTGGTTCTTCTAGTCTTCTCTAATACTTTTCTCTGCCAGGTACACTTTTATTACACTCACAGTTCTAGAACTTTCTGTATTATGATGTCATATCTTGCACAGTGCTACACTCTTGCATGCTTATGGCTTATTACAGTGGTTCCCAAACCTTTCCTCTGGGACCCCTAGACAGATCAGGATTTTGAATTAACTGTGTATGAACACAGATACGGAAATTAGAGGTTCAATGGCCTGTTGAATACGAATTGCCTCACCTGTGTTCAAGCACTGTTAAATAAAAATCCTGATCTCTCTGAGGAGAGGTTTGGGAATCACTGGCTTAAAGTATATAAAGTCAATAATCTTAAAAAATGTGAGCAAACAATGTAGGTAGAGCAAACTTTTCACCTCAGCTCCAACAGGGCCCTGCTGCTATGATGCTAGGACCCCAAAGCCAATCTCTAGTTGTTGGTGATTGTTAATCTAAATGGATCATATATCTGTTGTTTACCATCGCATTATTCATACCTTATGTCGTAAAGTAGGAATAGCACTGCTGTTAACATAATTTATCAGGAATGTAACAATTGGTGTGTTCTTTTGTTCAGTTTTCCTTACTTAAATATTTTCTTTTATTTGAATTAATATTTGAAATCTATATATCTCAAAGTATTTTGTACAGTTTCTTTGGTTCTATTTTTAAAAAATATTATTTAATGTGATTGCTTAGATTTTAATTTGTACTATTTAACCTTTAAGATAAAAAAAAAAATATTAAAAAAAGGAAACGGCGAGCTTGAAGGCTTGAAGCCAAGACCTTTCCAGGTTGTACTTCTATAACTAAATTAAAATGTTAGATAAAAAATACAATACTAATAGATTAATGTATATGCTTTTCCCCATTCTGAGTCGTTACCTTGCCGTGGAGAAGGTTGTATACTTCAATAAAGCTGTGAACTATACCATGTAGGGTTACCCAAGAATAGCAGAGAGGCCAGACAAATCATGGTCCACTAAAGAAGGAACTGACAACCCACTCCAGTATCTTTGCCAAGAAAACTCTATGGATAAGCACAACCAGAGACATAATGATATGCCACCAGAAGATGTGTCTACCATATTAATGAGGAAGAGCAGAGGTTGAGTATGAGTAGCACAAGATCTAATGAAGTGAGGTTGGTCCCAAAGTCAAAAGGATGCCTCGCTGTGGATGTGCCTGGAGGGAAAGGAAATTCTGCTGCTGCAAAGAACAATTCAGCGTAGGAGCCCGGAATGTTAGAACTATGTACCAAGGCAAACTGGATGTGAACAAAAATGAAATTACAAGATTAAACATTGATATCCTGGGATATAGTGAACTCTAATAGACTGGAATGGTGTGACGATCAGGGGGTAGGTGCTATTACTGCCCAGGGCCACCTGCTATAGACTACATGTTAACTACCCACAAGGACCGTTTGGGTTCTTGGAAATCTCAGCATCAGCACCCTAATATCTGGCTTCTGTATCAGTCGGAGTCTCTCCGTCAGTAATAAGCACTTCAAGGAGTCTCAGTAACCTTCCTGTGGTAGTGAACAGGACAAGTTACTTGCAGCTTGGAGAGGTTCATTATCGCAGCCACCAGGAGCAAAATAAGAGACACATGATTTATATATGTCTACAGAAGTGAACTGTTTTATTTTTGAAAAATAACAATATATATATGGGTAGATACAGGGGGGTGTATATGACACAACAATGACAGGGAGTGGCTAACAAACAAACAGGAGTAACTCCACATGGGGTCTGATAGTCTGGAATCCTGTCTGTGAACAATAGGGCAACATCCAATACACATAATGCTGTCCCTGGCTTTCTGGCAACAGAGATGTAATCAGCCTATCTGGCAAACAATGGGACAAAACAGATGATAATACAATGGATGTGTTTATGCAGATAATTCACTGCTGGCGTAAAGCACTCTGTGCTTTTATGGTGGCTGAGAAAAAGGGGTCCGTGACAAATGGGACATTTATATCAGACAAGCACCAGATCTTTTACTGTGGTTAAGAATCCTGCAGAAGAAATGGCGTAGCCCTCATAATCAATTAAAGGGTGGCCAAAGCATTGCTCGGTTTAATACTTGAATTCTGTCAAGATAATTCTCAAGTCATAGCAAACACCCTCTACCAACAGCATCAGAGACGACTCTACACAAGGACATTACAGATAGTCATTATAAAAGTTAGATTGGCTATATACTTTGTAGACAAAATATGGAATAGCTCCTTACAGACCCCCCCCCCCCCCCCCCTCCAAAAAAGCCCCGGAGCTGTGTGTGGCTCAGATTATGAGCCTCTTATTGCAATTAAACTGAAGAAAAGATGAAAAATCATCAGACCAAGCAGATACAAAATAAATAATATCCCTTGTGAAAATGCAGTGGGGGGAAAGATTAGGTTTAAATGACTAGTCATGAAAGATAGAATGCTTGAAGAACTTTGGACAGACGTTTGTGACATTGTCCAGAAAACAGCAACAAAGATTATTCTAAAAGAAAAAAAAGAAGCCAAACTGTCTATATTATGAGGATTTAAAAGTAGCCCAGAAAAGAAGAAAAGTGAAAGGTAGTGAAGATAGGAAAAGATTTGTCCAACTGAATGCAGAATTCCAGAGGATAGGATGAAGAGACAAGAAGACATTCTACAATGAGCAAGGGGATTGAAGAAGATTACAGTATGGGAAAGTAAAGAAATTTCTTCAAGAACATTTGGAATCTCAAAGGCACCTTTCATGCCAAAGTGGGTGTAATAAAAAACAAAAATGGTAGGCATTAAACAGATGCAGATCAGAGAAATAAGAGGTGGCAGGAATACACAGAATATCTATACAGGAGGGATCTTAAAAACAGTGATAACCTCAATAGTTTTGTCCAATGAGCTGGAGCCAGACATCTTTAAGAGTGATGTGAGATGGGCCCTACGAAGCTGTGCTAATAACAAGGCTCCAGGAGTTGATGGAAACCCAGCTGAACTGTTCAAAATCCTATAAGATGATGCTGTGAAAGTGTTGCTTTTCTTATGCCAACAAAGTTCAACAAAGTTGGAAAACTCAACAATGGCCAATACATTGGAACTGGTCTGTCTACATATCAATCCTAAAAAAGTGAGTGCTAAAGAGTGCTCTAATTATCGAACAATTATACTCATTTCACATGCCATCAAGGTTATGCTTAATGTCCTGCAAGCTCGACTCCAACAATATATGGACTGGAACTACCAGATATGCAAGCTGTGTTTCGCAGAGACACAATAAATCTCATTGCCAATATGTGTTGGTTAATTAAGAAAGCAAGAGAGTTCCAGAAAACGTTTTCTCATACGCCTACTAAGGAGGCTGTGTAGGTACCAAGAAACCACGGTCAGAATCGAACTTGGAACAAACAAATGGTTCAAGATCTGGAAATGAGTGCTACAAGGTTGTATATTGTCACCTAATTTATTCAACTTATATGCGGAAAACATGATGCATAAAAGCCATAATTAATATTGCTGGGAGTGATATCAACAACCTTAGATACACAGATGATACTACTCTGATGGCTGAAAATGAGGAGGAACTAAAGGGTCTATTGATGAGGGTGAAAAATTAGAGTGCAAAAGCTGACCTGCTGCTCAACATTAAAAAGATGAAGATCATGGCAAACAACGATATTAATTCCTGGTAAATAGATGGGGAAGAAGTGGAGGCAGTGGCATATTTTATTTTCCTGGGCTTGAAGATTTCTTCAGATGGTGATTGCAGTCACGAAAATAGTACAGCAGAAAAAGATGATGTCCAAATTTGTTGCCAAGGTGGTAGTCTGACTCTTGAGATACCTCAATATGTTGCTGATATTACAAGCCTTTAAATGCATATTTTTGCTTTATTACATTTACTTATTTTATTATGAACTTCTTAAGAAACAGCTCAAGGGCAAATGTAAGCATTATTTTTCTAATAACTGATCAAAATATTTATCCAGAGCCCGTTCAAGAAAGAAATTATGTTTATAGTCCAAGGCCTGATACATCATTGATAAAAAAAAGTCCAAGGATTTTAATTCTATTATGGCCATATTTCCACGATATGATATATGGAGAATCCTACATATTAATGAAAGATTACACATGTTTTTCACCACGATTTCAGACCTACTCTAGAATAGACTATATTTGGGTGGATATTGAGACCTTAAAGATATCATTAAAAGTTGAAATGGGCTCCAAAGTATGGACAGATCACGCATTAGTAAAATTAGACCTTAAAATTAACTATTTCAGACCCCCTCGGAAATCTTGGAAGATGGATTGTTCCATCTTAAAATCAGAAAACCATTTAAACATTTTAGAAAGGAAAACAATTCTTTGTTTAAAATGATAACTCGGTAAAATCAAGATGTATATTATGGAATGCCTACAAAGCCTTTTTAAGAGGGATCCTGATTAAAATTCAGAGCCAAAAGAAAAAAGAAAGAGACCTACCTTTGAGGGACTTATACATTCAATTATTTAAACAAGAGAGTAGAAATAAAATTAACCCTAATAAAGAAGATTTAGAACAAAGTAGAAAAATAGAGTTACAAATAAAATCAATTAATCAACAAAGAACAATCTGGTTACTTCAACAGAAGATTTACCATTATGGTAATAAAGCCAGCAAAATGCTGGCAAATAAATTAAAAATAAATACATATAGAAAGATAGATAAAATTTTTAAAGAAGGGAAATGTTTATCCAGACCAGATCACATAGCAAGTGCCTTTGATGAGTATTATTTAAGCTTATACAACTTAAAAGAACTACAATTTGAAAAAACATCTTTGGAAGAAATAAAACAATTTCTAAGTTGAATTGAATTACCCCAAATATCAGATGCAGAAAGATTATATCTTACTGCAGAGATTTCGGAGAAAGAAATCATAAAATTTATCCCTAATCTGAAACTGGGTTCATCCCCTGGACCCGATGGGTTTATTAATCAATTTTATAGACTCCTTGTAAGCATTTTGACCCCCAAATTAAAAAATGTATATAACAAAATTATGAATCAGGGGTAGTGATGTCGCGAACATCAAATTTTCAGTTCGCGAACAGCGGACGCAAACTTCCATCAAATGTTCGCAAACGGGCGAACCCGGCGAACCGCCATAGACTTCAATGGGCAGGCGAATTTCAAAACCCACAGGGACTCTTTCTGGCCACAATAGGGATGGGAAAGTTGTTTCAAGGGGACTAAAACCTAGACTGTGGCATGCCGGAGGGGGGTCCATGGCAAAACTCCCACGGAAAATTACATAGTTGATGCAGAGTCTGGTTTTAAGCCATAAAGGGCATAAATCACCTAAAATTCCTAAATTGTTTGGAATAACATGCTTTAAAACATCAGGTATGATGTTGTATCGATCAGGTAGTATAAGGGTTACACCCGCTTCACAGTAACAGACCAATCTCCCCGTGTAATGCACCACAAACAACCGCAAACAGTCCCTTTGCACAACCGCAAATTCCCCATTTGCACAAGGTTGGATACCAAGCTAGCAATGTCCCGTTCCTTGTCCTCACTGATGTCATTGAAGGTCTCTTCCTCCACCCAGCCACGAAAGGTGACAACAAGCCCCCTGGGACGCCTGCTGTGTTTGGTCCTCCACCTCCTCAAAGCCACCTTCCTCTTCTGACTCCTCTTCTTCAGACTCCTCTCTCTGCATTGCCTCTGTCTGCATTATTATAAGGTGTGTACTGTTAAGTAGTACTATTCCTATCGGTTTAATCCCTGTTACGTCCACTATTAGGGGACGTGTATATGGCATTGATTTTTGGAACAGGGAGATGGAAAAAGATGCTTGGTCGGACCTCCTACTTCGAATTTGGGGTACTGCACGTGCAATGTAATGTGCCACCATATAGGAGTGGTGTATTAAGTTGTACTATTTATTCCTATCAGTTTGATACCTGTTACGTCACCTATCAGTTGACGTGTATATGACATGGATTTTTGGAAGCGGGAGATGGAAAAAGATGCTTGGTCGGTCCTCCCACTTCAAATTTGGGGCACTGCGCGTGCAATCTAAGGTGCCACCAGATATGAGTGTCACTGTGCACTGGCAAAAGTGGGCAGAATAGGCGCTGTAGGCAGGCAACTGATATTCAATCGATTACAGTAAAAAAAGTGTTGTTTTATGTCACTGTTTTATGTCACTGAGCACAATATAAGCTGTGAGCCTGACACAGGCAGGCAACTGAAATTAGATTACAGGAAAAAAAAATGTTGTTTTAAATGTATGTTACACCACCAGGTATGAGTATTGAAAATAAGCACAATATAAGCTGTTAGGTGTTAGCCTGTCACACACACATGCTGGCAGGCAGGCATAGGTTACACACAAAAAATTATAAAATAAAATAAATGATGTTCAAATGATAAAGTATAGGGGGCAAACCGAAAAGCGCATGTGTTCGCCGTTCGCGTCGGACGCGAACATGCGAAAATCACCACGAATAGTTCTCCGGCGAACTGTTCGGGACATCACTAATCAGGGGTATGTTCCTTCTGAAATGACAGAAGCCTTGATTGTAACGATACCGAAACAAGAGCGAGATAGGCCAAAAATCTTTACATTCCGGCCTATCTCGCTCGTGAGTGTGGATTTGAAGATCTATTCGAATATTTTGGCCAACCGCCTTAATAAGGTTATTGATAAAATGATTACTCAGGATCAATCTGGTTTTATAGGAGGTAGGCAGGATGCAGATAACACCCAGAGAATATTTGATTTAATCTTGTGGCCCTATATACTCCCAAGAAATAAAGTGGTAAGTGCTAACAGTGAACATACAATGTACCCGAAGGTAAAATTGTATTAAAGTGCCAAATTAATATCAGGGAAGAGAAAACTCCCCTCAGTGTGATATAATGAACCAAAGTGCTTAATACAATATTTTATCTAAGATGAGATCTTTAACCATGTTTGAAAAACTTATTACAATGAGGAAAAACACATTTAATTATTAGCTCTTATAATATCTTTAAATTCTAATTCTAAATTGGCGTGTAACCTCATTCCCAGATGTCGTGGCTGTCCCCCCTTGCTGTGTGTGTATTTTGTTTTTTATTTAATTTTGTATTTTTTTCGTGTTATTGGCTGTGCGTGTTGCAGCCGTTAAGTTCATATTTTTTGAGGCTTGTTTTTTTCCCCCTCAGTGGCGGTTTTATTTTTTAAGTGTTACAGGCCGTAATTTTTATAGGCGATTTTTTCAAACTACCGGTCTTGTACTTTGAATTGTGTTTTTGAGATGTGTGTTGATGTCTAGTCCCGCTGGTTGTAGATATGATTACCTTCGGCACTCCCTGCCTGTCGTACGGGGTCGTAGGGATGAGTGCCTACAGCGCTCATCTCCACCAGCGCAAGGAGCGCCTATATTTGGAGAGGGGCCAACAAGGTCTATAGTGAAGAGAATGCCATCCCCACTGTGAAGCATGGTGGGGGTTCACTTATGTTTTGGGGGGGTGTGAGCTCTAAAGGCAAGGGGAATCCTATGAAAATCGATGGCAAGATGCATGCAGCAGATTATCGGAAAATACTGGCAGACAATTTGCATTCTTCTGCACGAAGGCTGCACATGGGACGCTCTTGGACTTTCCAGCATGACAATGACCCTAAACACAAGGACAAGTTGACCCTTCAGTGGTTACAGCAGAAAAAAGGTGAAGGTTGTGGAGTGGCCATCAGAGTCTCCTGACTGTAGTAATATCGAGACACTCTGGGGAGATCTCAAAAGTGTGGATCATGCAAGGTGAACAAAGACTTTGCATGACCTGGAGGTATTTTGCCAAGACAAATGGGCTGCTATACCACCTGCAAGAATTAGGGGCCTCATAGACAACTATTACAAAAGGCTGCACGCTGTCATTGATGCTAAAGGGCAATACACAGTATTAAGAACTAAGAGTATGCAAACTTTTGAACAGGGTCATTTCATTTTTTTTCTTTGTTGCCATGTTTTGTTTTATGATTGTGCCATTCTGTTATAACCTACAGTTGAATATGAATCCCATAAGAAATAAAAGAAATGTGTTTGCCTGCTCACTCATGTTTTCTTTCAAAATGGTACATATACTACCAATTCGCCGAGGGTATGCAAACTTTTGAGCACAACTGTATATTTTCTTTAAGTTTCACCACTAGATTTTGCATTTCTTATATATTCTATTATTTATTCTTGTAAACGGTGTGCTTCTGAAACTATACAAAAGAAAGGGTAGGTGTCAAAAACTAAAACAAACCCCACCCCACCTTCTTCATGTCCCACCCTTTTTCAACACAATAAATTAGTATATGTCATCAGGCTCCAATCCATAAGGAAGCACTGAAACCAGGGAAGATGGAAGATTTTAAATACAAACAGAGGCCCCTATTTAATTGAACAATAGTAAATTACTTGAGCCTGTAATGGAGTCCGTAAACTAATTTGCTATACAACTGGCGTCTTTTAGCTACCCGCAAACGATTTGCGGATTACAGGCTGAAAACCCGGGTGTCAAAATCTGATCTTTCAAGCCCGTAAATGTTACAATGGCAAATCGCTATTCAATTGCTACAATTCCTCAAGCCCACAAGTGTTTTCACACCCGTAAATGTAGAAGAAAATCCTACGAGTGCCAGATAGGACTCGCAAGGGGGTTAAACACATGATCATAGCACTGTAAATGCAAATAAAAAATCAATACTGCACTTTAAAAGATGGGGAATGCAATGAAAGACATTATAATTAATTGGACAACAATCTCAAGCTCGCAAATCTGCAATCAAAAATTATTATTTTTTACGTTTAATTTCTGTGTTATATCAATCTCGGTAATCAATGAGTTAATACATATCAGGCCACCCACATGGACTAGAACAGTATTGTCATTTATTTTTATTATTTTGTACATTGCCGGATTGCGAGTCCAATCGCATATCGGACTTCTAAACGCTAATTGATTGACGTTTAACCTCCATGTTTTACTGATGTAATGATGACAGTCTCATTTACTATTGGCTGTTTCTAAATCGGTAGTTACGGCCTTGCTTAATTGATTATGATCATGCTCTGAAATGCTACTTATGGGTGCATGTTTTACAATTTAGGCTTTTAGCCAGGTAGCTGCGGGCTTGATCAATTGAATCGCTCTGTAACTGTTGCAATTGAATAGGGGTCAGAGTCTACAAAAATTTACATATTCTTAGAGCTGCTAATGTCATTAATTTGTTACCTACTTCATAAACATGTAGGTTATTCCTACACTACATTGTTCCTATAATCTAATATTTTGTTTGCAGCAAATCCAAAGTTAAACAAATCCTAGAAATGGTAGAAAAAGCATGTCTGAGTGGTTTCATCTAATTACATGTTCAAATATAGCCACTGTGAGTACTCTTTTAGCCTATATCATTCTCTAAATGATCTGTTCCACTACCCACATCCATTTACTGCCAAATGATTGTGTTGTCCAGGCTATGAAATTACTTCAGCAGTAGGAATCCATTAGACAGATTGCAAAGAGCTCTGAGAAAAGTAATAGCTGGAAACGCTGTGCTTAGTCAATGACACTACACCTTAGTGTCCTAAGAACAGTAAAAGGACAAACCTGTGGGTGGCTTTCTGGTCAAATAACAGGAGAAACTAGTTGTTAAGCACAGCAGAAAAATGTATAGTACAAAAGATATGTTAACTGAAAAAAAAGTTTGTCTGGAAGGAATACCTGAGAACTAAATGAATACACAGACACACATATATATATATATATATATATATATATATATATATATATATATATAAATATATATATATATATATATATATAAATATATATATATATATATATATATATATATATATATATATATATATATATATATATATATATATATTAGGTACATTTACATATTTATCTAAAATACTGTTAAAGGCAAATGTAGCAATTGCACATATAGAGCCCGATTCAGTTGAGTAATTGTAATTTACAGTAGCCCGTAATGGAAGCTGTAAGTTATTTTGCTATTAAATTGGCATCCTTTTGCGGGCTACAAATGGGTTATGGGTTACTGCCTTGAAATCCTTGCGGTTGTTAAAACCGGAACTTACAGCCCATCTGAGCCTTTGAGCATTCACGTCCGTAAGAGTTACGATCGCTAAAATCGAAAATCGTTATTCAATTGCTACAATTCCCCAAGCCCGCAAATGTTTTCACACCCATAAACGGCAAATGTAGGAGAAAATCCTACAGGTACAGACAGGACTTGCAAGGAGGTTAAACCCCTGCACTGTAAATGATGTGGAAAGCGATGTAAGACATTAGAATTAACTGCACAACAGTCTCAAGCTTGCAAATCGGCAAAATAAAAAAAAAGGTTTAATTTTGGGGTTATATCGACCTCATTCATTTTTATTATTTTGTGATTTTGCAAGTCCAATCGCATATCGGACCCCCAAATGGTAATTGATTGACATGTAACCTCCAAGTTTTACTGACCTAATGATGACGGTCTCATTTTCTATTGGCTGTTTCTAAATGGGTAGTAACGGCCTTGCTTAATTGATCATCTTCCCACTCTGAAATGCTACATATAAGTGCATGGTTTACGGTTTCGGATTTCGACCTCTAGCTTGGGAGTTTGTTCAATTGAATAGCACCGGAATTGTAGCAGAGTTCAAGCCTGCAGCAGGCCCGCAGACATGTATACATGTATACCTGTATACCGTGAGATACAGGCTTCTGATTGAATCAGGCTCAGAGTTTCACTTGGACCCCCATATGTCTTCAGGTAGTACTCAGTTCCCAAATTACTAGAAAATATAGACAATCAAGCAATGATAGTGGACACCAGTATGTAGTATGCAGTATTTTAGTCAAATAAATATGAGAACATATAAATAAACATAAAATTATGGAGATCTAACCCAAAAGCACAAACAGATACACTGGTCCTCATTCAATTAGAAATTTGTCAATTGAATAGGGCTTTATATAAGCACATAAGATATTTTTTTGACAGAAGTTTTTAGTTAGTGAAAACCTTTGTTTTGGATAGAGTTTCAGTAACTAAAAAGTTTGTTTAACTTTTTTTGTATGTGCTTATATAGAGCCGTATTCAATTGGTCAACTCGGAATTGAATGAGGCTCACTGTAAGCAAGGAACAGAGGCAATACGTTGTAGTAAGACAGATCAAGTCAAAAAGCAGGCAGGTATCATTCAGAATCGAGGGTTAAAGTAGAAAGCCAGGAGACGGGAGCAAACAAATGGGACTACAGAAGACAAAGCCAAGGGGGTCAGGGAGCCAGAACTGTTGCTCAGCTGTTAATGCCTTACATATGCCCTGCGTTGCACTTCTTGGTTCTTGCAAAAAAAGAATTACTGGACTAAATTAGTGCAACCAGAATAAAGTTGATAAAAGTCAAGAAGTTTGCAATAGCAGTTTTAGGTCTTCAGTTGTTTGTAAAAAATGAAAGAATGAGGACTTTAAATTTGCGGATTCCACTGAAACATGTTCAAGGAATATCAGTATAGAAAGAATGGATATGAGCTTCAATGTACTTAGTACAAGAGAACAAAATAGGTGTGATGTGTGTGATACTGGTTGAATAATAGATTAAAACAACTTAAAACAAGTTGTTTAACCTTCTGTACTAGTATGTACTGTATATATTTATAATTTCTTATATTCACTCTATGTTGGCGCGTTACAAATAAAGATAATAATAATACTAGAGACAATTTCCCTTTCACTGTTAATTCATTTCTCTATGACTTTCAGAGAAAGAGGCACATT
The DNA here is from genome assembly GCA_027410445.1 of Discoglossus pictus. Classification (NCBI taxonomy): domain Eukaryota; kingdom Metazoa; phylum Chordata; class Amphibia; order Anura; family Alytidae; genus Discoglossus; species Discoglossus pictus. The sequence continues at coordinate 342,929,103 of CM050166.1, forward strand.
TATTGGAGGTGCCGCTAGGCAAATATTTCGGAGCTGCCCTACTGTACACACATATGTATTTTAAAATTAAAGTTTATGTTAAACATCCCAGAAAAGTGTTGATGGCAAATTATGTATATGTCATGAAATGGGAATGTTTAGATGATAGCTTGTGAAAAATAATTATAATCCAATTTGCATGCCTGAACTCCCAGAGTGCAATGTAAACAATGCATTTCAAGAGATCTATCTGATTAGCAAAATTATCATTGTGGACTCTTTCTAAAACACTCCCTGGGGCAACTGTCCACATTGCCCTCCCTGGTCATATTTAAAACCAGCAAAGAGTTGTGTTTTGTGTTAAACTGCTTGAAATGTCTCAGATTAGTGCAACAGAACTTTTAAAATGCATAATGCTTACTTGCGTAACTAGTTTAAATGTAAAATATATAAATAACAGTAAAGTTATCGATGAAAAGAACAAATGTATAATAGATTGTAAGCACTTGGGCGTAGCGACCTCTGTTCTGTTGCACCAAGCTGTCTGCGAACACATTTGTTTCATATTTGTATTGCACTGTACCTGTACTTGTATCTCTACTTACCTTACTGTACTGTGCTCTATTGTACTTGGTAAATAGCACTATGGACAATGTTGGCGCTTAATAAAGAGTAATAATAATAAATATATCTATGTAATGGAGATAGTGAGGGGTTTAGGGCAAGTCACTGCAACAATAATCTGGTAGTAATAACCCTACATTAAATGAAAACAACAATGACTAAAATATTCTTTGAACTGATACGATCAAATAATGTGATATCACCTGAAAATGACTTTTGATGGATAGTACACTTTCTGTTGCCCAATATTAACCAAGAAATAAAAACTGTGAATGGTCATATTCTTATATGCGGTCAATATCACAGGGTTTACACTTTCTAATTAACACATATTGCTGTAGATACATTAGGTGGATCCACTAAGATTCATTGGTGTGGTGAAGTGGTGTCATGGCTGCTTTCCATGGTCACTACTCAATTCACACACATAGTGGCTTTTATTCTGGTTCAGTGAACCTCATTTAATAGACCTGATTTTAATTTAATGAGCTAAGCGTAGATATGTTTTTAAAATTAAAACATTTTCCCTTAAATTGTTATTTTATTTTCGCTATTTAATCTACAGCACTTTTGTAGTTGCACAGTATCAGGAATCAAGTCTAAAATCAGGGGGAAAACAATACATTGTCTAATAAAAGATACTAAACTAAGAGGTACAGGAATTGCAGTAAATATCTGCTTATGGATCGAGAGCTGGCTAAAAGACAGGAAGCAAAGGGTTGTGGTAAATGGAACATACCCAGAAATAGAAAGGATTTAGGAGTGCTTGTGGACAATTACCTACATAACAGTGCTCGAAGCTAAGTAGCATCTGCATTAAGAAGGGTATAGAAGCCAGGGAAGTAAATATAATTCTGACACTATATAAATCCCTAATACGCACTTAATTGGAACATGGAGTACAAATTCAGGCACCACTTATGAAGTGGGACATCTTAGAGCTGAAGAAAGTACAGAAAAGGGCAAAAAAAAAAACTAATAAGGGGAATGGAAAGGCTAAGCTATGAAGAAAGACAAAGAAAAAAGGAACCTAAAGGATACGATTGCCTTATATAATTATATAATTATATGCAGGGTCAATATAAGACTTTGTCAAGTGAACATTTTGTGCTAAGAGGAATTCTCTACCAAATGAGGTGTGACAGTGTATTTGATAGATAACATTAACAAGGGGTTGGATTTGTTTTTTAATCAGTTTATCCTTGATAACTAGAGAAGCAAAAGTCCAGTATCTGGAGTCAGGAAGGATATTTCCCCTTGTGAGACAACTGGCAATGTTTCAATTCTTTTTTTTTTTTCTGCCTGCCTTCTTCTTGATCAATTACCAAGTAATCCACATATTACAAGGATCAGAAAAGGTCTAAGAAGGTTGATCTTGATGGACTAAAAGATCAAGCTTAATTATTATGGAACTATGTATTGTAATAAACAAATCATAGTTCCGTGGTGGTCCAGTGGTTAGGATGTGGTGATTTCACCATTGTGACCTGGGTTCGATTTCAGTCAGGGAACCAAGAGGTCACACCACCCTGCAGCTAAGGGTTGGGCCTGTTCAGTACTTAGATGGGAGACCAACTAGGAATACTAGGGGTTGTATGCTGTGGCCCACTGGAGAAGGAACTGGCAAACCACTCTAGTATCTCTGCCATGCATACCATGAGGTAACGGACAGCCGGACATGACTGAACAACACAAACACAATCATAGACAACTTTTTTTAAATGAATTAAATCTAATTTGATTAGTTTCTCTTTGATATCTATTTTAAATTAAAATCATTAGGTTCTTGCTGCTCTAAAAATTTAGTTTTTATATATTTGTTACATTTATTGCAAATATTTCAATAGAGTACCTCAAGGAGGATTAATACAAGTGTAAAGGTGGCTGTGTTTTGCAAAGTTGAAGCAGTAGATAGCACGCTGCTATTGAATAATTACTGGGCCCTTGTAGTGTGAAAGATGTTAATAAATCTTAAACTATAATATTGAATAGATGTGAGTTGTTTCCTTCTGATTTACCTTCACTCCAGCACAGAACACTTGAAGAGGCCTTGATTTCATATAACTGCAAGGAATAAAATGTCAGTGGGAGCTCTGTTTGATTAACATTGCAGTCCCAGCTCTGGGAGCTAGCAAATTGGACATATAATTACAGTAAATTTGAAAAACTGTAAATTACATTTAAACTGCAATTTGCTCTGCTAATGTTTATAGACTACTCTTGTTTATATCTACAGACTAGCTGTTTCCTAACCTGGTTCTTAAAGGCTCACTGTAATCAAAAAATGATCATTACTAAAATTCAAATATATAGATACACATTCAAACACTAGAGTATTAGCCATAAGTTGAGCTGTCTCTACCTTTAACATATTGTCAAGTGAGGAGGAAAAAGTTCTAGCTGGGAACCATGGATCCAGATTTAATTGAGCTTTCGCAAGTTCCTGTAGCCCGTAAGTGTGGTCGCAAGTTAATTTGCTATTCAATTGGCGTCTTTGTGCGGGCTCCGAAAGGGTTACAAGTTACAGTTACGATCGCTAAAATCGCAAATCGCTATTCAATTGCTCCAATTCTCCAAGGCCACAAATGTTTTTACACCCGTAAATGGAAAATAAAGGAGAAAATGTATGAGTGCTAGAGAGGACCTGCAAGGGGGTTAAACACCTATTCATAGCACTGAAAATGCAAATAAAAAATCACAACTGCACTGTAAATTACGGGGAGAGCGATGAAAGACAGTAGAATTAATTGCACAACAGTCTCAAGCTCGCAAATCGGCAATATATAAGATTTATTTTTAAGTTTCATTTTGGGGTTAAATCTATCTCGGGTATCAATGAGCTAATACATATCAGGCCACCCATATGATCGCATATCGAACCCCCGAATCTAATTCATTGACATGTAACCTCCATGTTTTACTGCCGTAATAATGATGGTCTCATTTTCTATTGGCCGATTCAAAATGGGAGGTTACAGTGTTGCTTAACGTCAAGAAAGTTCTAACCAAAGGATTCTCTGCACATATGAATCTTCAACACAATAAAAACACCAAAGGAGCAGTTGAACGAACCAAACAGTACAAAAGATGGATCCACCAACTGGGAACGTTGGAATCAGACGAAAATCTAGCTGCATTTTTAACATTGTAACGTTTTTTATGTACTCCACCATGACTACACAGTCACGTCCCCTTTCACATTCACCCTCCCCCCGGTGGCACCTTTAGGATTTCTCCTAATATGATTATATATACATGTTCCTTAATAGATATCCACAGGTAGCCAACTTAACAGTCTATGGTCCCTCACCCTTTTTTCCTAGAGATTGTTTACCTTTTTACCTGTTTTGTAGGTATTTGTGTTGATTATCATCATCAACACCTTACTTACCTTTACCCATTCTAACTTTTAAAGGGGTCTAAAATACTGTAATACCCACAGTAGAACTTTTGGTAATTTCTACGTACCCCGTACTATATCGGTCTTATAGTGCTATTATATATAACAAATAGACAGTGTCATTCATATACACTTCTTTATTTTTTATTTATATCTTTTATATGTGCATTCATATTTAATTTTTATTTTATGTATTATTTAGCTTATTTATATAAGCATAGGAGTATATATGTTTTTAGAAGGAATACTATATATATATATATATATATATATATACGTATACGTATATACAGTGGATATAAAAAAGTCTACACACCCCTGTTAAAATGTCAGGTGCTGTAAAAAAATTAGACAAAGATGAATAATTTCAGAACTTTTTCCACCTTTAATGTGACCTATCAACTGTACAACTCAATTGAAAAACAAACTGAAATCTTTTAGGTGGAGGGAAGAAAAATAAAAAATAAAAAATGTGGTTGCATAAGTCTGCACACCCTCTTATAACGGGATGTAACTGTGTTCAGAATTAAGCAATCACATTCCAAATCGTGTTAAATAGGAGTCAGCATACACCTGCCATCATTTAAAGTGCCTCTGATTAACCCCAAATAAAGTTCAGCTGCTCTAGATGGTCTTTCCTGAAATTTTCTTAGTCGCATCCCACAGCAAAAGCCATGGTCCACAGAGAGCTTCCAAAGCATCAGAGGGATCTCATTGTTAAAAGGTATCAGTCAGGAGAAGGGTACAAAATAATTTCCAAGGCATTAGATATACCATGGAACACAGTGAAGAAAGTCATCATCAAGTGGAGAAAATATGGCACAACAGTGACATTACCAAGAACTGGAGCTCCCTTTAAAATTGATGAAAAGACGAGAAAAAAACTGGTCTGGGAGGCTACCAAGAGGCCTACAGCAACATTAAAGGAGCTGCAGAAATATCTGGCAAGTACTGGCTGTGTGGTACATGTGACAACAATCTCCCGTATTCTTCATATGTCTAGGCTATGGGGTAGAGTGGCAAGACGAAAGCCTTTTCTTACAAAGAAAAACATCCAAGCCACGCTACGTTTTGCAAAAACACATCTGAAGTCTCCCAAAAGCATGTGGGAAAAGGTATTATGGTCTGATGAAACCAAGGTTGAACATTTTGGCCATAATTCCAATATGTTTGGCGCAAAAACAACACTGCACATCCCCAAAAGAACACCATACCCACAATGGAGCATGGTGGTGGCAGCATCATGCTTTGGGGCTGTTTTTCTTCAGCTGGAACTGGGGCCTTAGTTAAGATAGAGGAAATTATGAACAGTTCCAAATACCAGTCAATATTGGCACAAAACCTTTAGGCTTCTGCTAGAAAGCTGAACATGAAGAGGAACTTCATCTTTCAGCATGACAACGACCCAAAGCATACATCCAAATCAACAAAGGAATGGCTTCACCAGAAGAAGATTACAGTTTTGGAATGGCCCAGCCAGAGCCCAGACCTGAATCCGATTGAAAATCTGTGGGGTGATCTGAAGAGGGCTGTGCACAGGAGATGCCCTCGCAATCTGACAGATTTGGAGTGTTTTTGCAAAGAAGAGTGGGCAAATCTTGCCAAGTCAAAATGTGCCATGCTGATGACTCATACCCAAAAAGACTGAGTGCTGTAATAAAATCAAAAGGTGCTTCAACAAAGTATTAGTTTAAGGGTGTGCATACTTATGCAACCATATTATTTTATTTTTATATTTTTTCTTCCTTCTACCTAAAAGAGAGTTGTACAGTTTATAGGTCACATTAAAGGTGGAAAAAGTTCTGAAATGATTTATCTTTGTCTCATTTTTTTTACAGCACAGAAACCTGACATTTTAACAGGGGTGTGTAGACTTTTTATATCCACTGTATATATATATATATATATATATATATATATATATATATATATATATATATATATATATATATATATATATATATATATATATATATATATATATATCACATATTATAATTGTCAAACTACAAATCATCGTCACGCTTTGCGAGCTCGCGTAGCGAGCGACGCAGTTCTTGCAAGCTTGCGAAGTGAGCTTGCAAGTTGGTCCGCAAATGCGGCCCTTCGCAAAGCGAGAGGCCGATTTGCGGAAGGTGGAGGCTCTAACATCGGCTGCAATGAGCCGAAGGACCTCTGCAAGTGAAGTTACACCTTGATTTAAGTCCAAATTCCCGAGTTCAGACACACGAAAATCCCCTAAGCGAGAGAAAAAATGGCCACCAAAAAAAAACGAAAACGAGACTACAGGACCCTAAACACGCAAAACAGCACCAAGCACATACGGATTTTCTAAAAAGCCGTACGAGGTAAAGATACACTTTTTACTAAGGACGGAAAATCATACACACCAGCGTAACACATACACATTCGCGACATTTCTCAGTGCGGAAGTACACAGCGCCACTAACGACTTTACCTCGCGCACGCACCACATTTACACTACACACTGCACACATTGCTGACACTTATACCTCAGCTCCAGAACTGTGCAAAACTACAGTGGATGCTGCAGGAACATAGAAACAGATTGTCAGCTCTTCAGCACAATGCTTCCTGCATATATTACTTAGGAATAGGTAAAGTATATTAATTTATCCATTATTTCATTGCCATACAACAATACATATACACAAAAAAAGCCCCTCTAACAACAAACAAAAACAGCCGCGCAATGAGCGTCGAAGGTCCTCACGCTAAAATATTGATAAAACAACATTACCTGCCTTACGATTTCATGCCAATTTTCATAGCATTAAAATGTTATTGACCGTCATTTTTTGACGGGCAAGTCGCTAGTCACATATTATAATTGTCAAACTGCGAGTTGTTGTCATGCTCGTGAGCCTCACAAAGCGAGGCAACCTGTCTGTGGCCCAGAGGGCCTGAACTGCGAGCCTCGCAAAGCGAGGTGAGCAGTTGAGGCATTGAAGCCTTTCAACGACAACTGGCTTGCTAGCTGCAATGCACTTAGGCTGCCAAAGGCACTCAATAGAGCCAGCGGCCCAGTACTTGTGGCGTAGTACTTAGACTAGCCTCCCCTCATCCTCCTCCTCCCTCCTTCCCCTCATCCCGATTACCTTTCTATCCCCTGCAATGAGCTCCTGCTGCTCACTCCTCCCTCCAGCACCAGCTTCTGGCTCTCTCCAAACTAGCATATGGTAATGACGTGACCCGCATGTGACATCACGTCATTACCATATGCCGTTTGGGAGAGAGCCAGAAGCCGGCGCTGCAGGGAAGAGAGAGCAACAGGAGCTCATCGCAGGCGATAGGAAGGTAATTGGGATGAGGGAAAGGGAGGATGAGCATGAGGGGAAGGAGGGAGGATGAGGGGAAGGAGGGAGGAGGATGGGAAGGAGGGAGTAGGAAAAGGAGGAGGAAGAGTGGTTTTAAGAGACACAGGAGAGGGGGGAAGAGACACAGGGGAGGGAGAGGGGGGAAAAGACACAGGGGAGGTAGAGAGAGACGGAAAAGATATGGGAGGGGGAGGAGGAAGGAGACATAGGGGAGGGAGAGAGAGGAAGAGACACAGGGGAGGGAGAGAGGGGGAAAGTGAGATATGGGAGGGAGATGGCTGAAAAGAGACACAGTGGAGGGAGGGGGAAGGGCGCTGCCGGGAGGAGAGAGCAGCAGGTCATCGGACACAGTAAGGAGAGAGGGGAAAGGGGACAGGGAGGTTAGTGGAGAGGGGAAAAGGGAGGAGGGGGATAAGGAGGATGAGGGGCAGGCTGTGGGCTGTATAATATTGTTTAGTTGGTGCACAGGCAGTGGGGGAGTTGGGTTGGTCTGTGGGCATTGCTGTTTAGGTAGCTCCCTATCCCCTGCCCCCTGTCTCCTTACTGTGTCCGATGACCTCCTGTTGCTCTCTTCTCCCTGCAGCGTGTCTTCTTGCTGTTCCTGGAACCGGCATATGCTAAAGACGAGACGTCATAAGGGAGGGAGAGGAGGGAGGAAATGAGACACAAGGTAGGAAGTAGTCATTCCTGTAATTTTTGAAGGGCAAGTAGCTCAGTGCTGTGCTCGTCATGAGCGCCGAAGCTGCTCAAAGGTCCATAGACTCACATTGTGTGGCAAACAGCACTGCCAGCCTTACAATTTTATTGCCCCGTCATTTTTGATGGGCAAGTATCTAGTATATATATATATATATATATATATATATATATACACATAAAGTTTTTTTGTTTTTTTTAAAGTCTCTTAGGCAACAGAGAAGTCTTGTGATGTCATCACGACGCCGACCCCCCTTCAGGCTTTAAAACACATTTTTTTCTTTGAGCCCAGTTTCCATTTACACTTACGCTATCCATGTCTATTTGCTGTCCAGTCCCTAAGGTAAGATTACCTGCAAGAAAGCCCAGGGAATCCACCACTCCCTTGGATGGAAGCTAATCCCATTTGGTTTAAATTTGCAATTTACAAATATCTCTATTTATTAGTTAAAAAATATATTTCTAAACATAGTTTTATTAGCCTCTCTGTACAATATCTAGCACTGAAGTTATACCTGAACATATGCTCATTTATATTTAGATATTTACATTTTATATATATTTCACTGTAGACTGGAACAAGATTTAGCACTAAATGTATTACACAATACATATTTAAATTTGACTTATTTATTGTACAATTCAGTGTAGCTTTTTTTATATTTCTATTAGCCCAAATGTGGTCATTTATTTATTTATGTATTTATGTATTCCAAATGGACTTATAAATAAATAACTATTTAATACTACTCTACATCAGGAAGACATACAATTAAATACAATCATATACTATTAGCAACAATTATTTATTTCACATGGATATTTAGCCTTGCTACAAATTAATTTTATTCTTATTATTGTGATAACAACTGTTCATCAACAGTGTCGGCATATACCGTGTGGGAATTAAAGTAAAAGGAGTAAATCCCATCCAATGTTGCTTAACAATGATTTAAAAATCAAGATTAGACTGGCTAAGATAGAAAATGATAAATGAATTGCAAAAGAGAGTAAGACTGACCCTAAAATATGTTTTAAGTATATTAATAGGAAGAAGGCGAGAAAGGAAGCTATAGGAACATTACAATGTGACACAGGCCGTCTGATAATTAGTGACCAAGAAAAGGCAGATGAGCTAAATAGGTTATTTTCTTCGGTATACACAAGGGAGGTACATGTGGTTGGGACACTGCAACATAATGGGGCTACACTACCTTTGCCAAATAATTGGTTAACACAGGAAGTAATCCAAAAGAGGTTGGAAATTATTATTTTTAATAAAGCCCCGGGTCCTGATGGAATACATCCAAGGGTACTAAGGGAACTGGGTTCTGTAATAGCCAAACCATTATATTTAATTTTTCAAGATTCACTCAACACAGGGTCTCTACCAGATGACTGGAGAAAAGCTGATGTGATACCTATATTTAAAAAGGGAGCAAGAGCAAATCCAGGGAATTATAGACAAGTGAGCCTCACTTCTGTAGTGGGGAAGCTTTTAGAAGGGTTAATAAGGCATAATATACAAGAATATGTCTATTCAAACAGGATTATAAGTAGGAGTCAACATGGATTTATGAGGGATAGGTCATGTCAAACAAATCTAATTAGTTTCTATGAGGAGGTTAGTAGGAACCTGGATCAAGGCAACTCAAGGCAACTCAGTGGATGTAGTCTTTTTGGATTTTGCAAAGGCTTTTGATACAGTGCCACATGGGAGACTATTGTGCAAACTAAGAGATACAGGAGTTGCAGTAAATATCTGCTCATGGATTGAGAGCTGGCTAAAAGACAGGAAGCAAAGGATTGTGTAAATGGAACATACTCCGATTGGACTAATGTGGTGGTTCCTCAGGGTTCAGTATTAGGTCCTCTCCTTTTTAACATATTTATTAATGACTTAGAGGTAGGATTGGAGTGTGGTGTCTCCATTTTCGCTGATGACACAAAGTTCTGCAAGGTAATTAAATCAGATAGTGATGTGCTTTCCCTCCAAAGGGATTTACATAAAATTGAGGAATGGGCATCTAAATGGCAGATGAGATTTAATACGAATAAATGTAAAGTTATGCATCTGGTAAGGAAAAATAGCCATGCAATTTATAATCTTAATAGAGCAAATCTAGGTGTATCAGATATTGAAAGGGATTTGGGAGTGCTTGTGGACAACCACCTAGGTAACAGTGCTCAAAGCCAAGCAGCAGCTGCAAAGGCAAATAAAATATTCGCATGTATTAGGAAGGGTATAGAAGCCAGGGAAGCAAATATAATTCTGCCACTATACAAATCTCTAGTATGCCCTTATTTGGAATATGGAGTACAATTTTGGGCAATACTTCATAAAAAGGACATTTTAGAGCTGGAAAAGGTACAGAGGAGGGCAACAAAACTAATTAGGGGAATGGAGGGGCTAAGTCTTATGAAGAAAGACTAACCAAATTAAACTTATTTTCTCTAGAAAAAAGGCGTCTAAGAGGAGATATGATTACCTTATATAAATACATCCAGGGTCAGTATAAAGATTTGTCAAGGGAGCTTTTTGTGCCAAGAGGTTTTCAACTGACAAGAGGACATCTCTTGAGGTTAGAAGTAAAAAGATTCCACCTTAAAGAAAGAAAAGGGTTCTTCACAGTAAGGGTGGTTAATCTGTGGAATTCTCTACCAGAGGAGGTGGTGACAGCGGATTCGATATATAGCTTTAAAAGGGGACTGGATTTATTTATAATTAAAAAGGGAATTCAGGGTTATCATGGATAATTAGAGAGGCAGTATTGATCCAGGGAGAAGTCCGGTCAGGAGGGAATTTTTTTTTTAATACAACTAATTAATTAATAGTTAATCTGCATATTGCAGATCGGAGGAGATCTTGAAAGGGTTGAACTTGATGGACTGAAGGTCTTTTTTTCAACCTTAAATACTATGGCCCTCATTCAATTGCGATTTGGCCAATTGAATAAGGCTCTAAATAAGCACATAGCATATATTTTTTAAAGAAATTTTTAGTTAGTAACCATCTATCCAAAAGCAAGGTTTTCACTAACTAAAAACTTCTTTAAAAAAATATGCTATGTGCTTATTTAGAGCCTTATTCAATTGTCCAAATTGCAATTGAATGAGGGCCTATGTAGCTATGTAACTATTATTATTTTTATTATTGTTATTATTATTATTTTTGTCACCAAGATTGCCAGACTGGGCCACATTTATGTTTAAACCTTTGCAGCCTTATTAAATTGCACAGAGCATATTTGTTTTACAGAAGGTTTTAGTTAGTGAAGACCTTGCTTTTGGATAGAACTGTGCAAACTAAAAACTTCTGTAAACAAAATATGCTCTGTGCTTATATACAGCCCTACTCAATTAGCCGAATTGCAATTTAATAAGGCTGTTGGTCTTTATTGCTATTATACTTGATTTTAAATTGCTATGTTAAATTGTTACATATAGTCATCTACTGCCACTGTAAAAAGAAGCGTAGTATAAACATTGTATATAAATATGGGAATATTTGTTTGCTTTCTTTCATGGGATAAGATACTGAAGAAGCTGCTAAGAGTGTCGAAATGCATTTATAATATTGTGTCAATACACATCCATTTGTAACAATATACTATTTGAATCTAAACTGAACTGTATACAGACAAGCTTCAGTCACAATTTCACTATTAGAAATGTTTTCTTGTCATTGTATGTTAATAGATTTGTAGAAATAAAATAGCATTTTTTGAAATCACCATCATTTACGTGCTTCCATATCAATTATTTCTACCGTGAGCTGCCTCTTAAACACACATTTTTAACCATGTGATTATCTATGGTTGACGTATAAGAACCACTTCCTCCACACTGGGGAAGAAGACTTAACCAACATATCGTTCAGGTAGAAAGGTGATGAGAAGTTCCAGCAGAAATTAGCAGTTAGGCCCTCCATGCAGTGGAACGATAGGGACTATGGGTAGCTGGTAAAATTGTGACCCATTTGCGCCCTTCTTTTGGAACAGGGACAAAGCCAGCAGTGCCAAGCACAAGTAAAAAGGGATTCTGCTTTGCATTTAATGAGGACCCATGTACTTGGGGAGCGTCTTGTGAATTTAAACATGAGTGTTCAGAATGTGGAAGCGGGCATCCTCTTTTTCGCGGTTTCAAAAGAACAAAGAGTCAGAAATCAGGGGAGTCTGTTTCAAAAGGGGAAGAGTCCGGTGCGGCTAGAAAAGATGGAGGGATGGCTAAAGTTGTACGCCAGTAGGTTATCCAGTTCTGAGGATGCTAGGGTGCTGAGTGAAGGTTTTTCAGTTGGTTTTACAATCCTATCATTGGTTGAAGGCACGCAGGGGCGGCCACTAAGTTTGTGGTCCTCCAGGGAGAACCCATCACTGGTATTGAGTAAGCTTATGGGGGAAGTAGAAAAAGGAAGGATGGCTGGTCTATTTGATAATGTCCCGATACTGAATCTAAGAATTTCACTATTGGGCCTGGTCCCTAAGAAGGAGCTGAATTATTTAAGGCTTAACCATCATTTGTCCTTTCCAGGGGAATATCAGTCAATTATGGGATTGACAAGGAGCTAGTTTCTGTTACTTATGCGTCAGTGAAGCAGGCGGTGAAGTTGATAAGGAGGGCTGGTAAAGGGGCCCGGTTGGCGAAGGTAGATATAAAGTCTATCGGTTCACCAAAATTCACAAAATCTGTTGCGGTGCGTTTTTGGATACGTTTTTTGTGGACTTGTGTTTTCCCATGGTTTGCAGTATCTCTTGTTCGAATTTAAGAAGTTCAGTTAGTTTTTGCACTGGGTAGTTTATCTTTGGTAGTCCACTACTTAGATGATTTTTTGTTTGTGGGCCCTGTAGGCACATTGGACTGTCTGAGATTAATGCAAGCGTTTCAGGAGTAGTGGCTGATTTTTGAATTCTGCTGGCAGAGCATAAGTCTGAGGGTCCATGCCATGAGTTGAGTTTTTTGGGGATTGTTTTGGACACTGTTAAAATAGAGTGCAGGCTTGATTTGAAGAACTGTGTTAGCTTGGTAATGGCTGCTAAAAAAGTTATGTTCAGGTTCATGCAGTCATTGTTGGGGAAGCCTAATTTTGCCTATCTGATAATTCCAATGGGTAGGATTTTTTCTAGGATGTTATCCCTTACTACAGCGGGGGGTGTTAGCTGCACCACCAGATAAGGGTTACAAAGGAGCACAGAGCTGATCTCCGTGTTTGGATTGTCTTTCTAGAGCAATTTAATGGTTGCAATATGTTTTTGAAAGAACCAGCCTTTAATAAGGTCCTGGAGTTATTTACGGATGCAGCAGCTGCATGGGGTTTTGGGGCTTACTTTAGGGGGAAGTGGTGTGCAGAAACGTGGCATGCCAGGAGGAAAGAGAATGGGTGGACTAGGAATTTAATGTTGCTGGCAATTTTACCATTTGTAGTGGCTCTAGTGTTATGGGGAGACAGCTTAAGGAATCATCATGTGGTGTTTCACTGTGATAAATGGAGCGTGGTACAGGTCATCAATTCAATTACTGCCTTTTCGCCTCCAGTAGTTCGGCTATTGAGGTAATTGGTACTAAAGTGCTTGCAGCTTAATATTTTGGTAAGAGCTTCTCAAATAGCAGAAGTTAAGAGTGTTATCACAGATACCCTGTCCAAATTTGAGTGGGAAAAATTTAGGAGATTAGCACCATTAGCTGATGTGGAGCCTACACTTTTTCCCCAGGAATTGTGGAATCTAACTGCATAAGTTCAAGGAAGTGGGGGCACCGGGTATGGTTCCTGCCTGTGTGTCATGATAATCTGGAGTACTTGTGATGATATATAATAAAAGGTTACATTTATATTTGTGTTTTTCTTGCCGAGGGTCTGTTGCACTTATGGATTGTTGGCCATTCCTTCATATATTGGGCTAGGAGGTCAGCAGATATTACGGAGAGGGACCGTCAGTTAGGATTAGCAGAAGAGGCTGTGCTAATTAAATGGTTCGGCATTCGGGGGATGAAGTGGGAGCAGGTGTTACTCACTGTAGTTAGTTTGGCCAGGCCATCCCCTCCACCAGAGTTATTATTAGTTCAGGTGGGTGGAAATGATTTAGGTTATACGCCCATGAAGGATTTCATTGGAAATATGAAAAGGGATTTGTTGAGACTCAGAGAATTGTTTCCCGGCCTGTTCATTATTTGGTCTCAGATAGCTCCAAGGTTAAAATGAAGGGGGGCTCACAATCCCAAGAAATTAAACAAGGCCAGTCTCAGAGTAAATAAAATAATGTCATCTTTTGAAAGGAGGTTGGGGGGTTTTGCTATTAGGCATAGGGATTTTGAGACACCTGGAGCTCATGAGTATTATTTGGGTGATAGGGTACACTTTAATGAGATAGGCCTGTCATTGTTTAACTACATGTTGAAGGAGGGTATTGTCCAAGCCATGGAGTGTTTTGGTGGTGCTGAGCCCATTGGGCTTGCGGGTGGCGGGGCTAAAAGCATCACTTTAGGTCAGAACTCATTAGCTAGTAAGGTATCCGGTTTGGGGCGATGCCAGAGGTCTCTTGGGCATGGGATTCCATGGGACCTCTGGCTAGGATGAGCTCCGTCCTGGGGAAGGTGTGCAGCCATGGTTATTACTATATTATTTGTTATGGTTAAATAAAGCTGTGGCCTGGATTATACCCATAGGGTCATGTGTCTGTCGTTATTGTGGTACTGGGGTATAGCTAGTGCTAGGGCTGAACATTTCCACCATGCATAGGTCAAGGGAGCCACAGGAGGCTGCCTATTGACAAGGGGCTTTTGACCGGGCTGGAGTGCTGGGTAGCAATTGGCTAGTTTGAGTTAGGGGTCTGGTTATGGAGCTGATAGGGGTAGCTTCCCGCTCAAGAATTCAGCAGTCGAAGAGAATAGGAAGCATCCCCCCTTTCTTTATATGGTTGTCTGGTTATTTATGTAAGGTGTATAAAGTTGTCACTGCTTGGCGGGGGAGCTGCATTACCTTAGGTCGGAGCTCATTAGCTGGTAAGGTATCCAGTTTGGGGCAATGCCAGAGGTCATTTGGGTAAAGGGTCTGGCTGGGTGAGCTCTGTCCTGGGGAAGGTGTGCAGCTACCCATGGTTATTACCATTGCTATGGTTAAATAAAGCTGTGGCCTGCATTATAACCATAAAGTCATGTGTTTGTCGTTATTGGGGTACTGGGGTTTGGCAAGTGCTAGGACGGAACATGTCACCCATGCATAGGTCAAAGCCCTAACATAACGCTTCATGTGATATGCTATCTGCTCTACGTGTTTTTTTCCCCCCTACATTTAAAATACATGATTCCTGTAAGAAATCTGGGCTAATCCTACATGTTCTCATAAAGCCCTGTACGTGCTTGCAGTAAGCCTAAACCCTAGGTGTAAACTGAACCACCTGTAAGCTTTGCATTCTCCTCTCTGATTCGCTCTTTCAACAGCCAGTCAGTAAAGGGATTATAAATCTGTATTCTAATTGGATGCTACTTTAACCAATAAAATATGTGAAAATAGAGTTATCTGATTGGTTAAAAGAGTAACCAAACAAAATGTACCGATTTCAGTCCCTGCATTCTGATCGGTTTATATCTTAACCAATCAGAAAAGGGGTGATAGTCTTCTTGGATTGGTTACTGACTTTTAACATTCAAATATTCAACTTTGTGAACATCTCTTAAAAATATTATGGAACAAGATGTTGAGATGTTTTCCCTGATAGGTTAGGACACTGTACTGCACATCCAGCACCACAGAGTCTGCTGCAGAGGGTAGTAGAAACAGGGCTTATAAGCACTTCTTATTAAATTGAAGTACATACAAAGTAAACAGATATATTTTATACCTAGTAAAAAAAATCCAGATACCTTCCATGTCCCTTTAAATGCATATTTATCCTGACTTGCACATCTTCTGTCCCAGGTTATTCTGGTTTATAAGTGAAGCTGTCAGGATCATGTCTAGAAATAAACAAAGGAGTCTGCCAGGTATTCAATATTACACAGTAAATTATGTGGACTCCTGCTTGGCAACAGCAGAGAGTGTGTCAGTGCCCTGGATATCTCATTCCAGTCAATTTTCTCTTAGTTATTTACAGTACTTAACAGGTGTCCAGTAATTTGCTTGGTGTTCATTGATTAATCAAACCCCTTAAAGGGACTCTTAAGATGTTTTCTCCAGGTTATTCTTAAACAGCATGAAAACCTGGCTATACATTGTATTTCCACTTCTTTTTCTTAAGCTGGTCATTCCTATTTGTGCCTCATTTTATACAGTGATCCCTGAATATGAATTAGCTTCTTTGATGAGCTAATTAGAATCACAGTCTCCTTGTCTATTTGTGGCCAAAATAATGAGTGTTAAAAACCATGGTTACATATCTCTGGATTTATTTACTGTACAGAGAAAGGCTAATACTATATTTATATATATTACATGAAACCATCTTGTTGGAATGGCAGTGTCCCTTTGTAATAAACTATATGTTTTTAGAATGGAAAAAAGTAACAGGTTATATTTGCACATTTTATTTGCAATTATGTTACTGTGAAACCAACCATTTTGAGTTGTCTTGTTCAACTTACTTGGGTGGAATGAACCTTTGAATGCATGATAGGAAGCACCTGCACAATGCGATATGCAATTATATTTAGTACATTATTATTGTTTATCTGTAATGTGCCAACATATTCTGTAGCGCTTTACATGGGTTAGGTTACAGGCAAAACACTATTAACACATTGTAAAGAATGGAGAACTGGCAACCCACTCCAGTATCTCTACCATGAAAACCAAGTCAATCAGATTGACCATGGACATAAAGATGTGCCTGATTTGTTACAGTCCATAAGGTCAAGGAAATTCGTAAATGACTGAATGACGCAAAAAAAAAAAAGAAAATCTTCTTTGCTGCAGACTTTCATTTTGCTTTCTTGTCTGCTACTGCCTGTTACCTCCTGAGATGGTTGTGCCATTATAAACTTACAAGCTTCCCATGAGTACTGCTGGGAGTTCTGGCAGTATTTAATGCCACTTTAACACACTTATATTCAAAGTCTCCTCCCTTCTCTAATAAATTAGAGGTTGTAATTTTTATTTACATTCTAAAATATGATGCACATTTTCAAGCGAAGCTCTTCAAAGCAATAGTTTTTTTTTAAAATATGACCACAGTGGTCCTTTAACAGGCAATAGTATAAAAGGTAGACATTGTATAGTACATCTCCAATTACATCTAAAAGATCTTCTTCCCTTGTAAGTAGCTTTACAAACAAGAAATTGATGTCAGCGACCTATAGCCTTATTCACAGCCTTATTAAATTGTGATTCGGCCAATTGAAAAAGGCAGAAGTTTTTAGTTAGTGAACTAATGAACTAGAGAACTATCCAAAATCAAGGTCTTCACTAACTAAAAACTTCTGTAACAAAATATGCTATGGGCTTAAATAGAGCCCTATTCAATTGGCCCAATCGCAATATAATAAGGCTATCAATAGCTACTTGCAAATGCCTTCAACTCATAAATTTGGCTTTGGGTGTTTTATTTTTTTTTAAATGTTTATATGCATTTGATTGACTTAAGAATTCATTAGTGCCAATAAGTCATATTTGCCAAATATGTAGCAATATTAAGGGTGATTTTAAGTGTGTATAAATTTACAAATTGGGCAACTGAATCGGGCCCCTAGTCACTGTTGACCGGAAAACAGGGGTCTTATCTTGTTATCAGATCAAAGACAGTATAACATCTATAAATAAACAGTAATAATAACAGCAAATAACTTACCTAACGCTTTTCTCCCAGTTAGACTCAAAGCTCTTTACAAAGCTTCTCCAAATACTGTTATCCAAATGCTTGAGTAAATAGATCAATCTTAAGTTTCTTTTTTAAAATGTCCAAATGATGGCGAGTTGAATCAACTACAAATGAAAACTGTACCATGCCGACCAGTCTTCTTTGCTAGTTGTTTAGTGCTGTGTTTTTTTTTACTCACAGAAGTGGTGGGCAACAGGAGGCTCAGAGGCCCTTTTCGGCTCCTATAGTGGAGAGCATGCCCCACTTCAACACAGTCCATTATAACTCTCTAAAACTAGCAAATAAGCCTCAGCTGTACCCCTTAACACTCAATATCTGTAACTCTATTCGAAATTTTTAAAATAAGGTTTAAAACACTGCCAAGCATTTTTAAGCACTCAAGGGCCGCATAAGAGGCCCTTCATGTGAAGTAGGTTACTCATTGCTGGGCTACAGCCTTCAAGACTGGCCTGTTTGCAGTTCCTCAATGACTGTAACTAAGAAAAACTTGTCAGGTCCGAAGGAACCATTTAGGTTACATCTCATATGGAACTGGTCCAAACAACTGTATGATAAGCTTTGCTGGAAAATATTCAATTTAGATCATTATGTGAGAGGATGACATTACAGATCCATGCGACCTGAGTCCATCCTTTTGATTCGTGCGATTTGCGATTATCACTACAATACATGTCAAACAGTCAGCAGCTGGTGGTATCTGCATATTACAAGGCTTTTGATAAGTGTTCTTTTACATTCATTTTGTTCTTCCAAGTGTAATTTATAGGCTAATTATGGCAGAACTGTATCAGAGTGATTTGTAAGCAGATAAATATTGCAATGTCAGAGTTTAAGATTTGTTCTTCTTACTTACTTAAACTATAGAGAAAAAACTGATTTGTTTTACAATGCATATTGTTTGTATTTTTTTACTTTTTCTAATTATAAGAAATTAGACATATAAATTAAGGGGCAATTAGGGTGATTTATTTTATGTCATGTACTCAGACAAAGGCTTGATTGTAGACAGAGAAACTAGCTTTATGCACTACATATGGATTCGCCACACGTAAATTCTGTAGCTGTGAAAGCAATGTATTTATTTATATTGGCATAAAAATTGAGATTCTTCCTGGAACATTGCATTTGTATGAGAAATTGCATCATGAAAGTTAATGTCTTTGTAAAGTAAGCCATTGTGTCAGACAAGCAACTCACTTTTGATGTTAATTAACAAGGACTTGAAGTATCATGATATTTTAAAGAAACTTAATTACAGCGATGATCTAAAACAAACAAACATGTCTTTCTTAGCAACAGACAAAAATACAATTTAAATGCATTTAAACTACACCCCAAAAATTCGTCAAATTTGGTATTCTACACATTTTGCCAAGGAAAAAATGCCTCAGCACAATCGTTTACTTGGTACTTATTGCGCTTGCGAAGGCCTGTATAAATTAATTTACACTACTCCTTATGGGGACTTTGGGACAAATCATGTTTGCCACTCGTCGTGCCTTCTGGAACCAATTAACGATGAGTACCAAGGTACCATGTATATTGATATCATACATGAAATCCTATAGAAATAAGTTATTTTTATTACATGAACTATGCCTAGCTCTTTTGCTCAGATGAATCAACGTGTAATATGGCTTGCCTTAAAATTAACACACAATAATTACAATGACCATTCTAGCATAATAAAACAAATTATAATTGCCGGATCCTCCTGTCATGGTCATAATCTGGGAAATTTGGGTCCCTTCAAAAGTAGTGATATCACCCTGGTTAATAAGATATTCTGGATATTCTTTACCTTCTCTAATAATTCAAGCTACTCTTCAATATTAAGAGCAGCTTCTGTAAACAATTTAAGTTGACCCTAAAATAAAATAAGGCAAACGCAATAACCTAACACTTCAGCTAGTTATTGAAGTAGGACTTCTGGAATGATTTAAGATAGTATATATTCAGCTACAAGTTTCAAGTTAAATGGCTATACACATACATATGAGTATGAGTATTTTCAAATTAATTCTATGGGACCTTTTTCAAAGACAGCTCCCATTTCTGCACAACTGCAAAAAATAATAATTTAAAAGCTGTTGTTATTATTATTTTCCTTTCATAAAACATTTTGCCCATAATTGATTTCTGTTCAACAGAAGATCATATAAATATGGGGCATCAGCAGTCATTTGCAAAAACAGTGAAAAAAATGGAATTACTGTAACATGCTGTCAGGTTCAGCCTACCATTCCTAGATGTCTATACTGGTAGTCAGAAATTGCCCAAATCATATCTCACAAGATAGGCGAAGATGCAGATTCAACAAGTCCCAGGTCAGGCAATCACTATAATAGTTTGTAGTATGTGTAACGCCTGCGTGATGCCTACTGTGCAAGCGGTATTCATATCTACTATCCGGCTCAACAGGAGAATCGTGCAACTTCACTGCATGCGCCGCACAGCTGCCCTAATGCGCATGTGCAGTATAGGTGTGCAAATGTGCATGCGTGGAGCTGGGGAGGAGAGAGGGAGACAGAGGGAAGAAAGGGGAGAGGGAGGGAAGGGGCAAGAGAGGGAGGGACGGGGCGAGAGAGGGAAGGAAGGGGAGAGAGAGGGAGGGAAGGAGGTGGAGACAGACGGAGGGAGTGGGATCGTGGTAGGGAACAGAAATAGAAGAGGCAGAGAGGGAGAAAATGATAGGGGAGGGGTAGAGAGAGAGAAGGGAGATAAAGGGTAGAGGGATAGAGAGAAAGGGGAGAAAGAGAGGGGAGGTGAGAGAGAGGGGGATAGAGAGAGAGAGAGAGAGAGTGAGAGAGGGAGGGGGGAGAGAGAGGGAGGGTGAGATGGAGGGGGACAGGGATAGAGAGAGAGGGGGAGAGGGAGGGGAGGCAGAGAGAAAGAGATGGCCCAAAGAGAGGGAAAGGGCGCACAGAGAGAGAGACAGCACTGTGAGAGGCAAAACAGACAATTGAAGAATCCATATGATACTGACGGGCAAGATACTAGTGCTGGAAAATAAAGCAATGAACATTATATCTAACCTTAAAGATCTATTTTCCCAAACACCATATTTAAGAAAGTTTCTTGAACGTAATTTTGTATCATTCATATTTATTGCGTTATGAGATGTGACTTTATTAAAAAAAAATATAGGCATAAAAGGATGTTGTGTTGATTTTATAAATACATTTCAGGAGAATCTTTGTTACTTTTTTCGAAAGAAAATGTCAAAACCTATGACATTAAAACAGCAAAATGTCTAACTAAGGTTGCACTAAAGTTTATTTTATCACCCTTTCATCAACTTAAAACAAAAAAGTTAATATCTGTTAAAATGCATGACAATAAGATAATAGAACATTTGTATGTTGACACATCACAATTTTAAAAAAGAATATATATTTACATTTTTTTTTCTTCAAATTTGGTCACTTTTACAATAGATATTAACAATTCTGAAATTGTGTGGCAAAATTAAATTTTCAGTGGAGTGCACATTATATGGTTTATTCTTACTGTGTCACTTGTATATACACAGACAATCAGCGCCCACTGCCTTATTGCAATCTCCAACCTATTTATTTACAATATGGCTCAACAAAAAACATAGGTCTACCAGCCATGTCTTTGTATTCACTCCTCAGTGCAATGCATTTTAGTCCCTTGAGCACTCATGGGGTTACATTAACCACACATTTTGTGAAATATGTGAGGACTAATATTTTATTTAAATAAAACTATTAAAATCTAAATATTTTTTTTAAAAAGTCTCTTCACCTCTATATAGCTAGTACCTCACAATCAGTTTCTAATTCTAATATTTTTTTTTCGGCACTCTTAAAACAATCACATTAAACAACCACACTCTGGCCAGCAACGCTATTTGCATTTTACACACCAATTTCCTTCATGTGTTCCAGAGACTGACTGGCGATAGGGTCTCCAGTTGTGCTTTAAAAACAGTGTTTTTTTTTCAGTAAGTGTGAAGCAAACATCTTGTGCAGCTACATTGGTCCTAGAGTTCTAAACTCCATCATGAACGTCTTCTGTGAAAGTCAGATGGAGTCAGTCTCCAGTTTCATCTCCAGCTTTCTCTGGGATGGCTTCCAAGCTTCTTCGGGGCTTGGACACTTCTGCATTTCCAGTACTTGATTTGTTAAGTCCACACGAAAGAGCAGCATAATGAATTTGTTTTAGATTCTCCATCGTCTCAGTTTTGGCGTACTTGAGAAGATCTGCTTGTCCCTGGAAAAAAGTGAAAAGGTAAAGTCAAATCATGTGATCAAAAATAATATACACAGAGTTTGATGCAATTTTCTGTCATGTATGGTCTTGTAGAATTTATATGCAACTCCAAATACAAAAATACTCCCCTTCAAGGGACATCCAGTGATCCAAGTAAAAAAAGTATTTATGTATAGCTTCTTCATTAAAAAGGTACATATATCAAAATTAGAGCCAAACAATAATTCTCTACAGTAAATACATAAATGATCTGAAAATCGCTCAATACAAATTAAGCATAAAAACATGCAATGACTGAAGCACTTTGGAAGATTTACAATGGATTACTTGTTTCATAGTACTCTTAGCATACCACATCTCAACTCTAGAAAAGTTTAAAACCTTAATCCCTGTACAAATTCCTTTTGGTTCAATGTAATACCTTCTCCTAAAAATGATATTTTGCTGTATCAGGTAAGACAGTAGTGGAAGTAACCGATTTCTCCAAAGTGTTCCACACCCCAATTAGCATTAGCCAGAAGGAAATCCTGATTTGTTTGCAAGGCTGCATTTTCAGAGCAAAAGAACACTGTCTTAACCTTTGCAATACTCATTTTCATGTGAATACAAAAATATTTATACAATTTATTTTTATGTGCATGATGAGAAGGGTTGGCTGAACTGTTTGATATACTTCTTAAAAGCATATATGCTTTGCAATGTAACTGATTCATAGTGTCCCAGTTAAACCAACTTTATTGGGCACCATTTTTTTTTATCATAATATAAATTCTTGTCTTCACCCCCTAGAAGTAGGTATTTCCAACCTATGGCTGTGCCTTGCTATATAAAGGCAACCTGCATGCCATCAAGCAGAGTGATCGAAACATCCAACCTACAACAGGAATAGCTTAATGACTTGGGGAAAATGTCCCTTTGAGGCATACTTTAAATTCCAGTTATTCACCAAATCTATATAAGGCTGTCATGTTTCAGTCCAAGTTAATATTTTTAAAAAGTACACTTCCAACAAGAAACTAGTTGATATATCCTGCGCTTTTAATCTTCGTCAAAAAAATAGTGTCATATTTAGAAGCATAGAAATCACATTTTGTATGCTCAGTTGAGACCTCTGTTAATCCATCTGTAATCTTCATGTCACCAGACAGGTTTCCAGCTTTCAATATCAGGTTGTGTTACTTAGATTTACTGTGAGGCGTGTTCTAGCGCCATACCGCTTGTGCATTTCCAATTTCTCCACCTGACACCATGTATAACATGATAACAACTGGAAAGAGTGAATCTGACACCTTGAAATTACATTTTTCTGGTAATTGCATCTTGTCCGACCAGCTAAATCATTTGGTGCAACTTCAGATATTTTTGTTGTAAACAGCAAATCCCTATCAGTTATTTCCGGAACAAACAAACCCATTATAGGATATTTTTTAATCATTTGTACTTAACTGCAGATACTCGACTGAAATAAAATGTATTGGTGAATGGACAAATTAGACAATATTTACACGTCCAGTAGGTATTACAAAATAAAGTCAGTGTCATGTTTTATCAATTTAAAATAAGGAAATAATAAAAATATTAATATTAATTAAAAAACTAAATATATTTATAATTTATGTTTATTGAGATGGAGACCTTGACATGGTATACACAAAATATAGTCAGCCTTATTAAATTGCGATTCGGCCAATTGAATAGGGCTCTACATAAGCACAGAGCATTTTTTTTTTTTTTACAGAAGTTTTTAGTTACTGAAGACCTTGCTTTTGGATAGAAGTTCACAAACTAAAAACGTCTGTAAAGAAAACATGCTATGTGCATATAGAGAGCCCTATTCAATTGGCCGAATCGCAGTTTAATAAGGCTGAGTATGTTTTTCAACAGACATACATGGTATAATACTAATTAAATTAAAATAGCAGACTGATGAAGGGGAAAAAACTTGTCTACATTATCCGAATATCTGAATTGTTTTATTTAAAATAATATAATTTTCTCCCGTCATAACTACATTTTGGCAAAAAGTACACAAATACAGTAAAAGTGTCTTAAACCCTGACACCTTACTAGGCAATATTTTGACACCGTACAGAAAATGAATTCCATAAGGCTATTATGTCACAATGGCTCCACTCATCTGGCCCCATCTTTGACATGGCTACAACCAGAGTACAAAGACGTTTTCAAACGGACTGGATACATACACTCTCAATGAACCAAACGGTAGCATTTTGTTGAGTAAGGGCTACCTTAAATTAACTCCTTATCAAGAAATACTGAAAGTCTCATTAAAAATCATTTTTTTATAGCACTTGGTAAGCTTTAGAATAACTTCACAGCAATACCCCCTTGAACTTATAGCAGTTTGAGCCCACCTGACCACCATTCACAGCGTCTACAGTAATATGCCGATTTATTCAAAATTAAGGTAAGAAGCTATATATTCATGTTTTTTATTGTTAGGTTAAAAATTATGGGCACCTAACTTGACAGCTTGTAAATCTCCTTCTTACATCAAAGGAGGGAGTGACTTTAAGAGGCAATATTTTATTAACCTGAGTAGAATCACAGCATTCCTATAACTTTGTTAAAAAGTTATATTTTATTTTGTATAATATGAATCTATATATACTTACAAAAGATATTTAAAATGTAACATTGAAATACAGCTGGACATTCTAATATCTTAGCCTAAAAAGGTTTTCTTACTCATATATGTAATGTAATGCATATCTGTAACACACGTTATGTTTGTAAACTGATTTGGCTTGCACAAATAAAGATATTAAAAAATAATATAATTACGTTTGTTTTTATTATAATCTGTTTTTGGAAGCACACAATATATTCATTACTGTGACATGCAGCACATTTGCTGCTTGCTAGGCTCGCTTGATAGATTGGAATTAGGGGAATGAGAGCGTAAATACAATTCTATGCAGGTCTTTAAAGGATTTCATACTGTATGTTAATTATTATTTATCAATTAAGCATACAAAATAGCCAATGAATACAAACTGTTAGGTCTAGAAAAAACAAACAAATATAAAACAATTCATTTCATAACAATTCAATATGCTAAGCAAAAAATCTAAATGTCTATTTAAGCACATTTAGTAGACGCTATATTTAATTTACAACAGAAAAAAGACGATGAAAAAGTGTAATACTTCTCATACCATCAACATATGACTGGACTTCATAGGCTTTTTCATCACCATGATACTTTAAGAAATCAAGAAAAATATGTAGTTTTAGCTACATACTGGATTGATTAAAGGGCCATTTACCTCACTATAAGTAAAAGATTCTATGTTAAAGTGATCTATTGCTTTTTTTAATTACACTTATAACAGCTAAACATCTGCAGTTTTAGGTCTGTTTATAAACACACTGCTGACTGTTCCATGATTAACAACACACGCTTTACACCAGTAGGTGTAAGCTTCACAAGCACAAAGATTTATGTTTTTTTCTGTGATTTTCATGAATGTAGCAGGAGATTTTAACCCACAACTGTCATTTTTAGCATTTAACAATAAAAATATTAGCCTCTAATTTTAACAGAAAATATAAAAATCTAATCATAAGATGCATCACATATATAGTTGTGAGCGTACGGGTCGTTGCTCACGCTTGCGGGCTCGCGAAGCGAGCCGCGGCCCTCGCGTAGCGAGGTCACTGGGCAAGGGCCTCAGTTGCTGGCATGGAGCGCCGAAGGCGCTTCATGCCAGCAACTGAGGCCCCTCGCAAAGCGAGGGCCTCAGTTGCTGGCGAGGTCACTGGGCAAGGGCCTCAGTTGCTGGCATGGAGCGCCGAAGGCGAAGGCCGAAGGCGCTCCATGCCAGCAACTGAGGCCCCTCGCGAAGCGAGGGCCTCAGTTGCTGGCGAGGTCACTGGGCAAGGGCCTCAAACCCTCGCAAACTTCACGTCGCTACTCAAAAAACACGACACACAAATTACGACACTCGCTAAATTTTACGAGGAACGCAAACAACCTACGAAACACGTTACCACACATTACGACCTCGCAAACATCGGACGCAACACGCCGACATACAAACATTTAAAACACAATACATACACACAGCACATACATAAAAACCTTACCTACACCAAGAGGGAGCACCCAGGACCTCAAAAATGCAACGTAGACCTCGATTTTACTCCAAATAAAAGAGTTTTGAGACTAAAAAAAAATCTAAGCGACAGAAAAAATGGCCGCTAAACAAAACGAAAACGAGGCTACAGCACTCTAAACTCGCAAAACACCACAAGAAACTCGCAAAACACCACAAGAAACTCGCAAAACGCCACAAACGACCTACGGATATTCATACCACACAGTGCACACATTCAGCACGCTTACACAGCAGCTCCACACCACTAATGCTGCAGCAACATCAACACAGATTGCCAGCTCTTCATCACAATGCTTCAAAATAGGTACAGTATATTCATTTAGTAATGTATTACATATTTCATTATTATACACCAAACAGCATTAGCTACCTTACAATTTCATTGCCGTCATTTTTTGACGGGCAATTCGCTAGTATAAAATATGGATTAGAAAAGCCCATATCTGATGAGTACCGTATTTCACTGCTTAATGGTCGCCACACCGTAATTGTCGCACCCTGTTTTTTCAGTCCAAAAATTGGTTTACAGCCTTTCATTGTGTAACAGTCGCATGGTATAATTCTTTGTCACGCCGCTTAAAAGGTAAATAGAGCAGCAATGTATTCAACAGTGGCATATGGATACACATTTCTCTCTCGAGCATTGCGAGCCTAGAATTCTCAGCGCATGCGCATTGTGTGGTTTGTTTAGAGTGATGCAGCAATAACGGTATTGTCACTCAAGCCAATGAAAAGAAGTAGGCGCAAGGGTAGCGGGTGGGCAGGCGGCGCTGCCATGAGTAAGTCACGTATGGTAAGACTTGCATCCTCCCACACTAGCTAAACTGTACAGTTCAGTGCCAGCGATACATTAACGTATTTAAGTAATACCTGCACAAAAAGCTCCAAATAATGGTCGCACCACACTTTTTTCTTATCCTTTGTTTCCTCTCAGTTTTACATTAATAATATAATATATGGGGAAGAAGGAACCTGGACAGTAAGTGACAGGAAGAAGGGTTTAACGGTCCCTGTTGCAAAATATAAAAAGTCTGTTGCAGTTTTGCAATCCTACTGTGTGTGCTGTTGCACCTTTAGTCTGATATTGACAGCTCAAGAATTAGAAGCCAGGAAGAAATACTCCTGAAATAGACATTTGTGCAGTAATCAAAATACATTATTGTTAGGTTCTATGGAATATAGTTATGCCTTATAATGAAATAATAATAATAAATCAATGCAACCTCCCTGTACTGCTAAGGTTGGATTTTATAACATATAATAACAATATAATGGCATTAATAAACATTCTGAAAATGAGTTTCAGTAGCCGAAGGCTCATTTCAGGCCGCAAATGCGGACCTCGCGATGCGAGTGTCCGCATTTGCAGAGGTGGAGGCTCTACGTCGCCTCACTCACGGTTTAAAAGAACCCAGAAAAGAGGGACTTTAAAAAAAAACAACCACATATATATATACGACCCGCGGGAATTAGGAAAATCTAAATATGAGGTCACAAAAATACGAAGTAAATGGCCAAAACGTGTACATAAAAAAAAAAAAACACTTAAAAACAAAACATAACAAAAACATCACACATAGCACAGGGGGGAAAGACAGGACGTTTGGGGGTGAGGTTGCACGCAAATTATAGTCTAATTTAAGGAGTTTCGCCACTTGAAAAATCGACTAAGCGAGAGAAAAAAAAATGCCGGCCGAAAAAAATTAAAACGAGGCTACAAGACCCCGAAGCGCAGAAAACAACTACAAGGACTTTTACAAACAACAATTATGACCCATGGAAAACAAATATATGAGGTCGCAAAATACGAAGTTAACAGCTGAACCATGCACATCCACAAACACCAGAAGCACAAAAACAAAAAATACCACACAAAACAAACATCACACACAGCACGGGGGTACAGCCAGTACATCTGGGAGTGAGCTTGCACGCAAATTTAAGTCACATTTAAGAAGAAAAATAGCGGCCGAAAAAAATTAAAACGAGGCTAAAGGACACAGAGCCGTGAAAATCACTGCCAGGCACGTACGAGTTAGCCAGGAACATGGCACATAGAAAATATACCATTACAACGGACGGAAAATGTTTGCGAGCCAAGTAACACATAGACAAAAGCCGCCATTTTACAAAACTAACTTACAACTCATAACACTAGGATTCTAAAATGCTGCTTTACCCGCCAAAACAAACGTTTTGGCCTCACGCACGCAGCCTATTTACACTGCACACTTGCCACATTGCTGACACTTTCTCCTCACATGATCAACAGTCCAAATGTACATTTTCAGATGCAGGAAAATCCAAATAGATTGTTAGCTCTGCACGATATTCATTGCTGCATATTAAATATAAATAGGTAAAGTATATTCATTTATTAATTCATATTACTTTATCAATTCACTGTACTCACATTTTTTTGCCATTTTACACTGTACTTATATATCTGTCTTTGCGATGACCGCCAAAGGTGATCGTTGCAAAGCCGGACAATTAAAGTACACGAGGGGATAGGCTCACAATGAGCGCCGAAGCTCCACAGAGGAGCAAAATCATTACATTGTGTGGCAAACAGCATTGCCATGGCTTAACATTGTATTGCCCCGTCATTTTTGACGGGCAAGTCACTAGTTTTGATGATAATAATGACAATATAATACACAGAGGACGTTCTAAACCTGGTATAATTAGCCTATTTACTTATTAAAGTCTTCACATAAACATTTTTATAGCTATAGATTGGAAAAAATGCAAGTAGAACCACAGGGAGATAATTTGTAATTCTAAGTGAACACTACACTGGTAACAACACTGGTTAAATGAATGGACCAGAAAGAATGACTGACAGGTAAAAATGACTGCAAGAAAATGCATTTTAAAATAATACTGGAATTATAAAGTAGTTTTTTTATCTATAATTTTAAAACACACTAAACTGTACTTCCACTGTGTACATTACCTTTCCATAATTATGAATACATATATCAAAAGACGCTCAAAGTTTTGCCCATTCAAGACACACACTGGATTAAATTACCACATTAAATCTGTGATTGTTGTATTGTTTTATACTTTCAGCACTGTAATTGCTAAATTTTCTAAATGTTGTATACAGAGAAAGAAAGGTATAAAGGGACACAGCCCCAGGGGTGCCCAGAATGCAGCATAGAGAACATTGGTGCAGCGCCAATGAGAATTTCAGTACCAGCTACAATTTGTTTTTTACAGTTTGATTGATAAATGGTGCATAGGGAATGATGACCAAGCACTGTAGAATCTAGAAGGCATACATTACAGTGGTAAACAGGACACTACGCTGCCAGCCATGGATCTTTGTAACCCCATAGAATCTATACCATATAAAGCAACTATTTCAATTATATTATAAACCATCTGTTTGCCATTAAAGGGCTACTTTACAGGTGTTTTAGTGCTGATATTTGTAACAGCTACTGATCATTATCAACGGTGGTCAGTTTATTTGTTAATGTGTGTTTAAATGTATATGTAAAAACGTAAGCACCATGGGCCTCACCTCAATTGAGCCCTCAGAAGATGCGGGCGTCCGTAAGGGAGCCCGTAAGTTATTTTGATATTCAATTGGTGTGCTCCGACCGGGTTACGGGCTCCGGCCTCCGATTCCTTGCGATGGTTAACATCGCAAGTTACAGCAAGTCCAAGCAAAAAAACGCAAATCACTATTCAATTGCTCCGATTCCCCAAGCCTGCAAATGTTTTCACACCCGTGAATGCCAAATGTAGAAGATTATCTTACGAGAGCTAGAGAGACCCGCAAAGGGGTTAAAGACATGCCCATAGCACTGTAAAAGCAAATAAAAAATCAAGACTGCACTGTAAATAATGGGGAAAACTATAAAAGACATTAGAATCGATTGCACAACAGTCTCAAGCCCGCAAATCGGCAATCAAAAATAATTTACTTTTATGTTTTAATTTAGGGTCAAATCGGTCTCGGGAACATCTGAACTAGAACAGTATTGGCATTCGTTTTTATTCTGTTGTATTATGCAGGTGTGCGAGTCTGATCGCATATCGGACCATGGAACCTAATTGATTGACATGTAACCTCCATGTTTTACTGCCGTAATAATGATGGTCTCATTTTCTATTGGCCATTTCTTCAGCCTTGCTTAATTGATCATGTTCCCACCCTGAAATGCTAAGTACGAGTGCATAGCATATGGTCTCGGCTTTCGGCCCGTAACTGGCGGGCTTGTTCAATTGAATAGCACTGTAACTTGCAGCCTTGCAATTGAATGAGGCCCCATGTATTCACCAGTTGTGACTAAGATGCTTACTGGGAACCAAAAGTTATTTTTAAGCTGGTTTTAAATATTTAAGTAAGAATTTTTTTTTTTCTAGCGCACTCATGGCAACATGGTGATAGGGAAACAGAGATGCATATGTGCTTCTGCACCAAGGTGGTGACTAAGGAGTTTTGTGCCTGGGGGTACCAGATAGGTAAATCCGGCACTGGCTATACTGCAGCCAGATCTCATTGGGAATTCTAATTTTTTCAGCAAACCAGTTCATTTTTTAACTGAACAATATATACATCTCATCTGACACAACACAACTAAAGGACCACTTTAGTGCTGACATAATAGGGTTTCATTTGTTTATTCCATAACTGATTGTTTTGAATAATAAAAATCAATATAGCTTTTAAAACTTACATTTGAATTTTAGTGTTTCAGACTTTAGCATATATGCTGCTCTCCACTCCATACGTGATATCCAGGGGTGGGAGATGATCTGCTCAGGACTCCTAACAGAAGTTTTAAAAAGACATAAATCTCACCAAAACAGCTGTATAGCATTACATAGAGGACTGAAAATAATAATGAAAAGCTGTAGACACTTTGATTGAGTTATATGCATTTGTAGTTATAGTTGGTATAGAAATTGAAGACCTGCTGCATACATAACGAGAACTGAGGGTTATACACCCAGACAGTGAGCTGCATCATGCGGCTAGTCAAATTACATGAATTCAGCTGTTTTGAGACAGACCCCAAAAGCAATAATGTGCAGAATTCAGCAGCCAGAGCTTTCTCTCTGTCCCTCATCAACTTCACCCCGTAATGCAGACACTTTGTAGAGTTATTCTGTGCCAGCTCTGTGAGACGTGATAGAAAGTGGGATACTCTGAAGGTGATTATCAGAGGAACGAGTGTCTGCACTGCAGATTCCATAGCTGTCATATATCATTTATAACTGCACTTGGTTTGCTTTATCCTGTGAACTCAATAAGAATTTTTGTTTTATACGTACAGATCATAAATGTGAAGAAATAATACATAAACATGAAAGATAATAGTACAAAAGTGAATTGTTGCTTTGCATTACATGATAACATTGTATTAACTTATAAAATGTCCCAATAAATATCTATATCTTTTTTATCTGTCTATTATTACCAAATTATTGCTGAATCTAAATTATTATACTCTGCCAAAGTTTTCCAAATACTGTAACATTGGTCTTGCTGCTCCTTAACATAAGAAGTTTTCTCCATTTCTAATGGTTAATGCTTGATGTTTGTTTTTACAGGCAGTGAGCCACTATAACTGTAGTTAAAAACACTCTAAATATTGGCACAGATTCTATTAGCTATTCCCAATCACATTACGAGTTACCCACCCACAATCACTACGGGCCAGCCAAAGACGCAAAACCTGCCTTAGAACTCCATTGGTTTTGGCACAGCTCAAATATTACGAGTGCAAAATAATTAAAGTTACACAAAATCAATATTCTATTAGCAAATAAAGTCTAACCCACAACTGAAAAAAGTATCACGTTTCTATAAAAAATATTGTGAGTACTAAAAAGGACTCGCAAGGGCTTTTTCAAACAGTTATTTAAGCTTTGACTGCTAATATTGTATTTTAAAAACATGGGAAGGCATAAGAACACATTAGAATTAATTGCACAACAATCTAAAAACCCATAAATACGCAATTAAAATATATTATTTTTAAATGTTACTTCTGAGTAATATTGATCCCAGAATTAATACATATCATGAAACCCACATGGACTAAAATAAATGATCTAATGCATTTTATAGAGTGCTAGATCTGTAAATGTTACTTATTGGCACTAATTATTTTTTAGCTTCCGATTGCAGATTACGTGTAACTTCCTTGTTTTACTGACAGCAAGATGACGGTCTCATTTACTATTGGCTGTGTCTAAGAAGTAAATTACGGGCTTGCTTAAATATTGTCCGATCATATGATCACTCCCCCTGAAATCAGACTTGAAAAGTCAGGGTTTACGAGTTCCGCCTTATGGTTGGAATTTACGAGCTGGAGTCAACAGAATACATCTAAATATTTAAAAAAAATAAAAAAACATCCTGTAGCCAAATTTATGATTTTGAGTTTGCAGGCTTCTAATAGAAAAGGGCCCATACATTTTATAATTTATTGTACTGTTCTCCAGAATGTTTATATGTTTCCCACCATATATGAATGGCCAAATTCCTTTAAACTTCTGAAACATGTTGGTGTGTGTCTTGTACTTAATTATTATTATTGGGATTCTCTTCCAAAAGTATAATATTTTGATAGTTTGTTTGTTTAGTTTGAATATTTCTTGATGCTCTGGCATTCTGATCCCATATTGTTTTCCAAGTAAGGTTACTTCTCTATGTAGAAAATACTTCCACTTGTGTGTATATATAAATGTACTATTTGCATTTAGATTGTTAAGCATGTTACATAGTTGAAATATAACAACACAACAAAGTCAGAGGTGCTCAATCAGAGAAATAACTAACCTTAATAGGTTAGTTATATGGACATGATAATCCACTCTGAGAGCAACCTCTTTTAGCTCACTTGTGCTCTTCACAGGGAGAAATATCCTGTAGTATATCAGTCTGGTCCCACTCACTAGAGTGACCCAGCCCCAAATTACCAGGCAATTCTACCCTGAACAGGAAAAACAGCAAACCCCAGACGTAAGTTTCGGCCTTTATGGGCCTCGTAAGTGAGGTGTAGCTGAACTCCCTAAGGCACAGTGAACAAAGGGTCCACATCTGGAGTCCCCTATACCTCTTTAGATTATTAAGCATGTTACATAGTTCAAATATAGTGCCAAGACCATCTTTAAAATGGAAGCATTGGCTTTCAAAAATAGTAAGGTTGTAAGAAGCTTTATTTTTCACATATGTTTGTATATAAAGTTTTATTTGAAGGTATTACCAGAGTATCATGTGTTGATTTCTTGAAAATGCATTATTTTACTATTTCTTACGATAGGAAATAAGCATGCAATATCATTTTATTGCCATCTAAAAAGAGGCTAAAACCCATCACTGGTCCAAAATCTTCATTTTAAGGTATGGGTATTATGGCAGATTGGGGTCGTGTCAGTTTATATGTATTTTTATATTTATCTCATAAGTATAGGTTATGAGTAATTAGGATATATATTTGTAACCATACAATGTTCTTAATTGACATTGGAAAGCATAAATTTGTTCTTTTTTTATTATTGTAGTGGTGGTTTAGAGTAGTACCATCGTATCAGTTGTATAAATCTTGCTGCTAAGTAATAATGTTTTATATTTTGAGCCGGTAGTCCACCCAGAGTTGTATGTCTTTGAAGTGTATTTGATTCATTCTGGCTGCTTTAAAATTCAAGATACATTTTGTGAAAAGCTTTTGGATGGTTTCAATTTTGTTTAGGAGGAACTATAATTGGTACTAAAATAAACATACATTGCAAATGTGGGATTCATCATTAGGACTGTTATTCTACCTAGTAGGGAAATAAAGAATTTAGACAATTTTTTTAGTTCATTATTATTATTATTTTAAGTAACCTCAATGGCAGTGTGGGTTGACTGGGATTTGTACACCTAGGCAATAAGTTTCTTTATTAGACAATTCAAACAGTGGCTTAATGTTAGATAATGAAGCCTCAATAACAGTATGATCCAACCATTCTATATTATGAATGTAAGTACTCAACACTTGTCATATGAATTGTTGATATATTGTGATATAAACTATCCTAGAATAGCTATTATGTACTGTGCCTTGCAAAAGTATTCACCCCTTGACTTTTTACCTATTTTGTTACATTGCAGCCTTAAATTCAATGTTCTGTGGAATTTTATGTGATGGATCAGAACACAATAGTCTATAGTCATAAAAAATCCCCAGGAGCACCAACAAATCTATCATAACCAAATGGAAAGAACATGGCACAACAGCAAACCTGCCAAGAGACGGCCGCCCACCAAAACTAATGGACTGGGCAAGGAGAGCATTAATCAGAGAGGCAGCACAGAGACCTAAGGTAACCCTGGAGGAGCTGCAGAGTTCCACAGCAGAGACTGGAGTATCTGTACATAGGACGACAATAAGCCGTACGCTCCATAGAGTTGGGCTTTATGGCAGAGTGGCCAGAAGAAAGCCATTACTTTCAGCAAAAAACAAAATGGCACGTTTTGCGTTTGCGAAAAGGCATGTGGGAGACTCCCAAAATGTATGGAGGAAGGTGCTCTGGTCTGATGAGACTAAAATTTAACTTTTCGGCCATCAAAGAAAACGCTATGTCTGGCGCAAACCCAACACACCACATCACCCAAAGAACACCACCACCAGCAGCCGGGACTGGGAAACTGGTCAGAGTTGAGGGAAAGATGGATGGGCAAAAATCCCATGAGTAAAATGTGGCAAGTTCATAGAGACTTATCCAAAGAGACTTGGAGCTGTGATTGCCACAAAAGGGGGCTCTACAAAGTATTGACTTTAGGGGGGTGAATAGTTATGCACATTGACTTTTTCTGTTATTCTGTCCTATTTGTTGTTTGCTTCAAAATAAAAAAAACATCTTGTGGGCATGTTCTGTGAATACTTTTGCAAGGCACTGTATATGGTATTCCCACTAGGATTATGAATCTACCATTTGTGTTTGTTGTGGATTCTGCAAGAGATTATTTTCATGTATGCATACTGCCACACCAGCTTTCTTAGTTCCCCCAGAAGCTAATATGTATGTTTGGAAGTTTGTATCTAAAATTGTATAAAAGAGGATTTGGAAAAGTGTGTTTCCTCTAAAAGTAGGATGTTTTCTCTTATTATTGTAATCTTTAAGTGCAATTGTTCTTTTGATAGGTTGTTAAATGTGTTAACATTTTTAACTGAGCCATAATTTTTTACATTTATTTGTGTTATTGCACTTTGAAGATAAATGAATAGTAAGTATTCCTCCCTCTATTTCTTGCTTTATGTTAGAAGTTATTTTTATTCTGTTCTAGTGTGGATTTAGGCATGTTCCTTTTTTTGGAAAATAATTTGCTTTGCAAATATAGATAATATAGATATAACCATATAAGCAATGAACATTCAAAATAACCATTTTTCAGATATGTTAACATTGTGATAAAAGTTAGTCGTTATCCCTACTTTTAAGGTGCCAGTTAATTCAGCACAACTTGGAGAACACCACTAATGTACTCCTGAAAATATGTTAAAATACTTTTTGAAATAGGTGCCTTTTTCACAGAAAATATCATAAATGAAGTTCTGTTTACATGAGAATTAGGCGTGCTTTGTGCAAAGATCAGAAAGAGGGTTAACCCTTCCCAAATTCATCTGTGCGGGTAAATAATTGCTAGAAACTCAGAAATATGTTATTTGGGTGTTAACAGATGGCTGATTACATTCCTGAAAGAGACTAACACCATCATTCTTTCTGTTCACGGAGCAGGGAACGGCAGTTGCAGGCAGATGCTGTAAATCATGAGGCAGTCTGCAGTGTGTCTGTAAACAAACCTAAGACTGCACATTTTTAGCTGTTCTTAGTTTAATTAAAAAAACAATAGATCCCTTTAACATAGAATATTGTGCTCTCACACACAATGAAGAGCACTTATAGAGAGGTAAATGGACATTTAACCTTATGGAATCCCAAAAGAACTTCATTAAACAGAGGGACCCCGGGTGGTGGTGTGGGTAGTTACAAGTATTTACCTTCTGGTATTTTTAAATGGGAAATGAGCAAACTGTATTCTAGTTTTCATGCTTGAAAGCATGTTGACACATTGATCTTGATGTAGAAAAGAATTAAAAAAGAATGAGAAAGTAAGATCTTATTTTTCAGTTGTTCCCGTCAGCTCTATTCCACTTCATTCACTCTCTTGCGATAGCGACTCGCTCTGTATCATAGTTGTGATCCATTTTTTTTGTGTTCTCATTTCTTACTCTTTCTGTTTTTTCATTGCTGGAAATTTTGTCCAGTCCAATGTATTGGTTGTACGTGAGCATATTGATCCTGTAGGAGTGTGTTTAGGAGAACCTCTGGTGAAGGTAGTTTGAAGCCTACTCTGCTCAGGCAGACTTCACCTTCACACATGTATTTCATTAATATGATAATTAGGTTTCTTTGCACAATGTGGTAAAATGGTTGACCACATTTGTAATCGATAGTATGTGTTCTGAGTTGATCTGTATTAAGCTTGAGTCTCCTGCACTTAAGTAATTGGAGAGACATCTGGATATATACCTGCAGTAATTCCTTGTAGACATTTTGGATGGTCTCTGGCTGCCTTCAGAATGTCTTCCTTCGTTTCAAAGTATTGCTTACCTATAATTACATCACTGGTAGGTTCTCTCGGCTTCTGACGTAGGTTTTCTGTGTGTTCGATGCATACATCGTTCTGTCACTGGAATTTGTTACAACATCTAGATTGGTTGTCCAAATCTTCTTGTAATTCAATTAACCCTGTATAATTATTTTTTAATCTTATGCAATTCTTAATCCATCTCTCCTTGTGTTTGAGTTAAGTCCTCTATTTTAGTTTCTAGCAATGTCATTCTCTCCCTTATTAAAGTTATCTCAGCTTTCATATTTCTTAAAGTGTCACAAATTTCCTGTTGTATCACTTTTTGCTTTTAAGTCTTGTGTGTCTTTGTGCCACAGGCTAGTAGATAATTGTAAGTCGATTGAATTTTCTGATTCTTCAGACAATGAGTCTGTGTTGAAAGAGATGCCATTGTTTGTTTTGGTATTGGAAATCTTTCATTCCTTTTTTAGCATGTTTATTTTTGATTGCGGACTTTGTGTGTTTCATAGACATGTTGTATTTTAGCTCTATAATTCCCTGTAATACTTGCTCTTGAACAGATGTAGTAATATGATGCTGTATAGTGCTATATAGAGGTCTTAAACTAAATAGAGTTAGTAAATGTCTCTCCGTATATTACAACTTGGATCAACTTAGGTTAGGTTCCAGTCTCCCCTTCATAAAATGTACTCCTTTTTTGTACAGTTCTCTTCCGTTTTTTGTAGGCAGATCTGTATAGTTAGTATCTTTGCTTACGACATTGTTCATTAGTAAAATGTATAATTGCTGGGAAGTAATTAAAGTAAGTATTTGCCAAGAAAAACATAAGGATAAGCACAACACAGGCAAAAGTGCTTGGTGTGCCGCTTCAATATGGTCACAGAGAGTTGGAAACAACTAAAAGGACTGAACAACAACAATAATTAACGTAAGTAAAAGGCCAATGTACAGTCCAGGTAGTCCAGCTAGTGGGACACACGTGTATGTGTACATATATGTTTGTATGTTTATAAATAAAGATTTTATAGTATCAATGAATTGCAGTCTTTTAGCTACTTGTGAAATCTCATTTCCAACTATCAGTCTCCACACAGTGCAAACATTCAGTCTGAGGCTGGGAGCGCTGATGAACATATCTTTTACTTATAAAAATTAAATGCTAAATTATATTTCCATTTATAAAGATTTATCCATCATTTTTAAACTGATAAACAGTTTATACTATATATCTATGTTGATGTATTAAATCAGCTCTGTCTCTGATATTTTAGGACAGCCAACTGTGCAGATCTATTCCCACCGGTGGTGGAGACAATCAGTTCTGCAAGTTCTCGAATGTAATTTGCATTTTTTTAATTTAAAGACTGATTTTTAGTGTTAATCAATTACTATATAAATAAATTAAACTCTACTGTATGAACACTGTAGTGGTCCTTTCGGTGTACTGTAAACTACAATTAAAAGCTGGATTGGGGGATTTGAGAGCAACTCCCATATCGCAGAATCAAGTGTTTATTATTTAGTAGTATATCAAATGGTGAGAAAGCGATTACATAGAGAACACTTAAAAGGGACTCTGAAACCAGCACTTGCCTTAGATAAACACTACTTCATATCCCAGCACAAATTAAACACTACATTTCTCTACCTCCTGTAACAAATGGTAGCACTGACATGTGTGTACAATTATTCCTGAAAGGAAGAGTTTGCTTATTTAAGAGAGACTGGGAATCCTAACTCTAGTTGCTGATGGTCCAGATGTAAATTAAAGGAGCATGGAACATAATTCTTTTTTCTTGCTTTTAAAAGGTATACAGAAGTTTCCTGGGTTTCAAATGTTTCCAAAAAAACAGCCACTGATAGTAGAAAAATATGTATTATATTGAAAAATGTAAATGTACTTACACATTTATATGCTGGGTATTGCTATCTGGATTTGCACACCCCCAGGAAGCTTATATTTAAGTGGGTACAGATTGCACAGCATCTGGGTACAGTTTGTGACTTCCAGAGGAAGTGCTGTCAGTCACATGGTTGCTGGGGTCACATCTTATTTCTCTTTGCGGGAAATGTAAACACCAGCAGCAGTTGAGGCAGGACACAGAGAAGCTGCAGGTGTAATCAGGACACAGACAAGCTTCAGGTGTAATCTACTGTGAATGTGCTGCACAGATTGACACGTTAGAAAGTGCTATTTATTTTCATACTAGTATCTTGCCCGTCAACAGTGACTGGAATTAAATTCATTCATCGCGCATCGGAAGCCCCACGATGAACGCCTTCAGTGCTCATTGCGTGGCTCTCAATAAGCACCTTTGGCGCTCATTGTGAGCCTTTCCTCTCGTCTACTGTACGGGCCGCTCAGTGCAGGGTTTGTTAACCTGCAAGTTTAGTGCTTGGGAATGCCAAGTGTCTCTTTCCAGCATCTTCCCCCTGTCCCTTCCCTGTGTCTTTCTCCTCTGTGTGTCTGCTGAATGTTTGTGTGCCGAGCAGTGACTGCCATTGGTTTTATTTTCAAAGTCCTGCGTGCCTGGTGTTGTTTGTGTAAGTGTTAGTATGTTCGGTGTGGTGTATTTTGTAATTTCTGCGAGCCTGGCGTTGCTGAGCCTCGTTTTCATGCGGTTTTTCGTCTGCCATTTTTTCTCTCACTTAGGCGATTTTTGAGTGCTGAAAAATGACAAATATGGCGCTCATTGCAGCCTATGTCCTGCACTGCTGGCTGCAATGAGCGCATTTGGCGTTCATTGCAGCCTAAGTCGTGCGCGCGTGAACGGCTACGGCTCGCAGGCGTCCCTCGCTTTGTGATGGACGCAAAAGCGTGACCAACATTGGAAACGCCCTCAACACTGACAACTAAATATGTGATTAATCTGACTACATTTATCAGGCTGCTTTACAGCACAGACAGCAATCCCAAGTGTTTAAGCCTCTGCTTATTCCTGATTGGCCAAAATACATTTTGAAATGAATGCTCATTTAGCCAGGGTTTGGAGATGGTGTTAACCCTGTCAGGAATTACAAGATAGTTTGCTGACTTAAAGGTAAGTGTTTAAATGTTTATTTTGGTATTTTTTCATGCAAAAAAAAACGTTTGCATACACTACTGATTCTCCTCTATCAGATGCATTCATAATCCAGCTCACTTAGATATGACTTTAAGAGCAGGTGCTTGAAACATTACCACAGCTGTGTTTTGCATGAGAAAAATATTTATAATATTGATATTTATAAGTTAAACCTGTTTAAACTTAATTGACACTAAGATGAAATGGATGTACAGTGGATATAAAAAGTCTACACATCCCTGTTAAAATGTCAGGTTTCTGTGTTGTAAAAAAATTAGACAAAGATAAATCATTTCAGAACTTTTTCCACCTTTAATGTGACCTATAAACTGCACAACTCAATTGAAAAACAAACTGAAATCTTTTAGATAGAGGGAAGAAAAAAAAAGAAAAATAACGTGGTTGCATAAGT
The DNA here is from genome assembly GCA_027410445.1 of Discoglossus pictus. NCBI lineage: Eukaryota > Metazoa > Chordata > Amphibia > Anura > Alytidae > Discoglossus > Discoglossus pictus. The sequence goes on from CM050166.1 coordinate 342,969,413, forward strand.
CTGCACACCCTCTTATAACTGGGATGTAGCTGTGTTCAGAATTAAGCAATCACATTCCAAATCGTGTTAAATAGGAGTCAGCATACACCTGCCATCATTTAAAGTGCCAATGATTAACCCCAAATAAAGTTCAGCTGCTCTAGTTGGTCTTTCCTGAAATTTTCTTAGTCGCATCCCACAGCAAAAGCCATGGTCCACAGAGAGCTTCCAAAGCATCAGAGGGATCTCATTGTTAAAAGGTATCAGTCAGGAGAAGGGTACAAAAGAATTTCCAAGGCATTAGATATAACATGGAGACAGTCATCATCAAGTGGAGAAAATATGGCACAACAGTGACATTACCAAGAACTGGAGCTTCCTCCAAAATTTATGAAAAGACGAGAAGAAAACTGGTCTGGGAGGCTACCAAGAGGCCTACAGCAACATTAAAGGAGCTGCAGGGATATCTGGCAAGTACTGGCTGTGTGGTACATGTGACAACAATCTCCCGTATTCTTCATATGTCTGGGCAGAGTGGCAAGACGAAAGCCTTTTTTTACGAAGAAAAACATCCAAGCCAGGCTACATTTTGCAAAAACACATCTGAAGTCTCCCAAAAGCATGTGGGAAAAGGTGTTATGGTCTGATGAAACCAAGGTTGAACTTTTTGGCCATAATTCCAAAAGATATGTTTGGCGCAAAAACAACACTGCACATCACCAAAAGAACACTATACCCACACTGAAGCATGGTGGTGGCAGCATCATGCTTTGGGCTGTTTTTCTTCAGCTGGAACTGGGGCCTTAGTTAAGATAGAGGGAATTATGAACAGTTCCAAATACCAGTCAATATTGGCACAAAACCTTCAGGCTTCTGCTAGAAAGCTGAACATGAAGAGGAACTTCATCTTTCAGCATGACAACAACCCAAAGCATACATCCAAATCAACAAAGGAATTGCTTCACCAGAAGAAGATTAAAGTTTTGGAATGGCCCAGCCAGAGCCCAGACCTGAATCCGATTGAAAATCTGTGGGGTGAGATGAAGAGGGCTGTGCACAGGAGATGCCCTCGCAATCTGACAGATTTGGAGTGTTTTTGCAAAGAAGAGTGGGCAAATCTTGCCAAGTCAAAATGTGCCATGCTGATAGACTCATACCCAAAAAGACTGAGTGCTGTAATAAAATCAAAAGGTGCTTCAACAAAGTATTAGTTTAAGGGTGTGCATACTTATGCAACCATATTATTTTATTTTTATATTTTTTCTTCCCTCTTCCTAAAAGATTTCAGTTTGTTTTTCAATTGAGCTGTACAGTTTATAGGTCACATTAAAGGTGGAGAAAGTTCTGAAATGATTCATCTTTGTCTAATTTTTTTACAGCACAGAAACCTGACATTTTAACAGGGGTGTGTAGACTTTTTATATCCACTGTAGATTTCATACATCTATCTTACTGCTCACTGGCTGACAGGGCCAAGCCTTCATATCAGTTGAGATTTGGAACCAGTTTTGTTCTGCTTTGATATCACCATTTGAAAAAATAAAATAAACAGTGGTGCATTCTCAAATACATTCTACCAGACCCATCAAAGAAAATAAAATGCTTCCAATGTCCCCTAACGGCGGAGCTCTGCTTACAGGTCTGGATATAGTGCGATATACTGAAATAGATCTCTGACTTGTTTTAAATACCCCTGTAGCCGAAGCAGACACTGCACATTCACCATATACACTACAAATCATGTCTGTTTCCATGCAAAACAGACTAGCACTATTATTATTATATACTAGTAAATTGCCCGTCAAAAATGACGGTATAATTCTTCATGTTTACACGTGTCTCTTCCCTCCCATGTCTCTTTCCTCCCTCCCCTCTCCTGTGTCTCTTTCCCCCTCTCCGTGTCTCTTTGCCCCCCTTCCCTCCCCAGTGTCTCTTTCCTACCCTTCCCTCCCCAGTGTCCCTTTTCCCCCTTCCCTCCCCAGTGTCCCTTTTCCCCCCTTCCCTCCCCATTGTCTCTTCTCCTCTTCCCTCACCATTGTCTCTTTCGGCCCTTCCCTATCCTTCCCTCCCACTGTCTCTTTCCCCCCTTCCTCTCCCACCCCCTCACTATGTTCGGCAGCGCTGCGCACGTGCTCACCATCTGCACGCGCGCTCACCATCTGCACGCGCGCTCACCAGTCCCATACCGAGCTGCGGAACATAAAAGATATACGGATATGGGTACACTCCCATGGAGCGTTACACACATGCAACAACTATTATAGTTGATAGAATAGAAAGATAAATAATCATAGCAAAACGACATTACTGACTTAAGCATTTCCACATAATTTCATTATGTTTTCTATTAAAAGAAATATAAGTTGTGATTGAAATACGTTGTGTGATATAGCTTCAATTCACTTCAATGCTCCATCTGAGTGCTGTAGTGTACAATACAATAAGCAACTTTTCAATGTACTTTTAATGTATTTTCCTGGTGCTAAATTGCATTTTGGAACAGCAATGTATAATGCAAAAAATAGTCATGCTAATATGAAGCTAAACTTGCTGATAAACACAATAGATAGTTTACAAATAAATACATACAAATGCCTTGTTTCTGCTGTCCTACAAAGCATCTGAACCCTTGGGATGTAGTCAAAAAACACACCTACTGGCATGTATGCAAGACACACACCTACTGTGACGTATGCAAGACACAAACCTTCTGTGACGTATGCAAGACACACGCCTTCTGTGACGTAGGCAAGACACAACTACTGGGATGTAGGCAAGACACACACCTAATATGATGTAGACAAGACACACACCTACTGGGATGTGGAGAAGACACACACCTACTGGGATGTAGAGAAGACACACACCTACTGGGATGTAGAGAAGACACACACCTACTGGGATGTAGAGAAGACACACACCTACTGGAATGTAGACAGGACACACACCTACTGGAATGTAGACAGGACACACACCTACTGGGATGTAGACAGGACACACACCTACTGGGATGTAGACAGGACACACACCTACTGGGATGTAGACAGGACACACACCTACTGGGACGTAGACAGGACACACACTTACTGGGATGTAGACAGGACACACACCTACTGGGATGTAGACAGGACACACACCTACTTGGATGTAAGCGAGGTCAGCAAATACACCATTCTGCATGAGGCATAATATCAGCACATGGATCAGTGTGTTCTGCATTGTGGACGTTATCTCGGCACTCACGGCTTATGTCTGCTTTAACTGTCTGAAATTATAAGCTTGGGGACGGAAAGTGTGATGGCCGGAGGGCAAGTATGCACAGAAATGTTATCCTCAGCAAACAAAAGGGATCACTGAAAGGTCACTGCTCAACCACAGGGAAAAAAAACAGCAGTGCTGACAACTTCACAAAAGTGGTTGATTAGATCACTATATTCATAGTATAGACGTTTAAAGAAAATACACTTCTAAATATGGAATTTTGGAATACCATTTCCTGAAAGAATGTGTGATAAGTACTTACATACAGATGTGCTAAATATTTTTCTTGGTTGCATCACAAAGAGTATTTGATAATGTGTCACTTTGTGTTATCTTTTTTCAAATGATTGTTTCAGAAGAGAAAAATGTAAGTTCTCTCCATTTCCTGTTACTTTGAATGAAGTTTAAACAGGTTTTACTTAGGCCCACCTTATTCAGCACAATCTGGGCCACATCAGTGTAAAGATCTCCTAAAAGCACACAAATACGTTTTTGAATTATGTGCATTTTTCACTGAGAAATCAAATCAAATCTGTGTTAATATGTGTGAAAAGCTGTCCACAACCTGCTCAATTACTGCAAACAATCAGGTTGCAGGGGTGTTCCCCCCATTCAAGTCAATGGTAAGGTTTTTGTCAGACTGCTTATATTTTCAGTTTGAAGGGAACATTTATCAAAGAAACAACTTGTAATGGGGGTTTATTTTTTCTTACTGGTTCTGCACTGAGTAATACTTTCAGCCCAGCTGGTAAGGTGGGTATTACTATGTGTGGTGATTCCAACAAACAAACATGTAACCCTTCCCACATCTACCTGTACAGGCATGGAATGCTGGTACTAACCTAAAACATGAAGGCTATTGGTTAATTATAAAACAAAGACTTCCCCCATAGGGCCTTGGCATTTGGCTACACTCTGCATTCTGCTAATTACTCATGCAAATGCCAGTGGGAAGAATAGACTGAATGTAAACAAAGACCTAAAACTTAAGATTGTTTAGCTGTTATTAGTGTAATTGATAGATCATTTTAAGTTTGGTGTCCCTTTAAAACTGCTTTTGCCATTTTTTAAATGTGCTCTTTTAAATGCATGAATAAACTGTTGTGTTCCATGTCACTTTAAGTTAACAACTACTCATTACTTTTCCATTGAAGTAAACAGGAATGGTTATCAGTTATTACCCTGGTGAAAAAGAAGGAGTATGCGCTTTAACACATCATTATGTGTGCGTAAATGAAAAAGCTATTAGAGATGAATCCTACAAAACTGGCAGTGGATCAAGAAACTAAAGTTTAACCCAAAATAGAAAATGGAAAAAACATGAAAATAAGCCTCATAAAGGTCCTATAAGAACCACAAACAAAGGATGGATAGTCCAAACAATTTCACTGTATTATCCACCATCATTAAGACACCAATGACAGTTCTTAAATATCGAAAATATTGCTTCTATCCCAAAATATACAGACTATAGAAGGAAAAGAGGGAGCATAATAGGGCTAATGGTGATATTTAAGCAATGGGAGAGAAATATCTCAGTGGGACGGCACAGAAAAACGTAGATATGTAAATAGGTCTGCACACATAGTATATATTTATAAATACCTGAACTAGAATAAAAACAGGTACAGCACTAAAAAGTAGTAATCTAGATAAAAAAAAAAAGATAAACAAACTAGAATTCCCCCCCCAACTGGCCACTCACAGAGTTATGAAACCACATATGATGACAATCAATTACTGCCCGGTAAGCATTCCCTGTAAAAAGTGGGAAGCCACATATCTCACATGTATCAGGGGACCAACTGCAGAGGCTCTTCAAGTATTACATTCTATTGTTCATCATTTTATGGTCTACTAGACTGTAAGAATAAAACAAATACATAATTGCACAACGTACAATAGAATATATAACTTCCATGTGATATGTTTTTCCCCTAATACAAGTTAAGTTTTACATCAAATCCACTTTTTTTTCATTACACAAAAGAGATAAAAGGCCAAGAGGAAATGGAAAGCAGCAGTAATCTATCTGATGATGCACCGTCTAAGACCATATGGTTAGACTATAATGAAATATGCAGGGAAAACAGTTTGAAGTATATAAAAACAAAGACTATTACTGAAGCACTGAATGAGATTTACCTTCAGAATAGTTATATTCCACGTGAAACTCTCGACAGCTTTCAGCATCTTCCTTTCCTTTAACCCTTCTTTAGTACCAAAGGAGTGTAGATTCTCATGGAATTCCATGGCTGGAAGAAAGACAAGAAGACATTGGTTATTTGCAGGATTTTGTGACAGGATGTGGTTTCTATAATCTCCTGTTTTATTCCTGTGAGCTGCTTTTGTCTAATCTGAACATTATTAAGAAAGAGATAAGATTTAAAGAATTAAGGGACAAGAAGCAGATTGAAAGTAAAATCTTTAAAAAAAAAAAACAAGTCCAGTTTGGATGAATGTGTATGAGTGTGAGAAAATGCAGTTGTAACATATCCAAAATAAATGTTTTGATCAAGAGATTTGTTTATGGCTTTTTATTAAAGGTCTAAAAATTCTGTTAGTAAGCCCAAGTGATCTAAGGCACACTGGACATAGAGTAACCCAGTTGGGATCTGGCAAAATTACAGTGTGTTGGTCAACATTTCTAATCCCTTGTACAATAAAGGCTGCAATAGGGCCCTAAATAAGCTATAGTCCATTGCCATAGAGCGATGGTGTCTTGCACAGTGTAGGAGCACATTAATACACTGAGAAATCCACACTATGACTGCCCATCATGTGTGCACAGCTCTATGTAAATGGGGTCAACAGTATCTCATAAACAAACATATATTTATTAATTTTATTCTCCAAGCAATACTACTTATTTCAAACCTGTGTTAAATTAGTAAATGCAATATTTGACCCCACACATCCAACCACATACAATCTGTTGAGTCACTGTTCAGTTTCCACTATTTCTGTATATGTAGAATATATTCCTAAAGTAACACAAAATATTGTGTTTAAATACTGAGCTTTGCTTCACTTGTTATAGTAATATTCATAATCTAATTAATCTGTAAAAATTAAATGTAAAACTATCCCAAGATAGATGGATAGATAGATAGACAGAAACAGATAGATAGATAGATAGATAGATAGATAGATAGATAGATAGATAGGGCCTTGATTCATAATATTCTCTTTCACCTGAATCAAAACTACCTTCCGAGCTGGGACTAAATTATTATTTGTAAATAAATAGATACCCATAAAATAGACCACATTCATAATCCAGCTAAAGCATTACTGTAACACATTTCATTATTTGCTGGCAAACACCAAGGTTTAAGAAGAAAAATCAAGTGTAAAAAAAAAAACAGTAACTTGGTTTAAAGTAATAACATCTCACTAGATTCACATTCCAAATCGTAATTATTGGGTGGGTCAATCAATCAATCATGAGGGTAGATGAGATGGCAATATAACACTAAACTCATTCTGCCCATTGGATACACAAGCAGCAGCAGCCTCCAGCAATCTGAGATCCCTCTAAGGGACCCTCATCACTGGTAGGGTGAAATAAACAAGCACTTTGTGTGAGTTATCTTGTCACAGTCCTGCAGGTGAGAAGTGATGATTTGCTAGAGCTTAAGAAGTGTTATACTCTAAAGGAGTTTAATTGGGGAATTGTGACAGTGACTGCCAATGCACTGTAGTGCCATTAGTTGTCTTTTATCAATTATTACAGATTCATTTTTTTCTCTGTTATCCTGTGTATTCAAAACTTGCTTTACTTTACAGCAATAGTGCCCCTTTCAATACACTAAACACATACTCATCATAAACTGGGTAGGTGTAAAAAGTAAAACACCACCTCCCATTTACTATAGAAAAAAAAACATTAAAAATCAAGATGGGATTGAAACAAAAATGGCAAAATTATACATTTTTTCAATAATGAAAACAGTGCAAGTCCCAGATATGCAAACACATAAATAACAATAGTGCCAAGTAAATACATATTTGCTCAAGGAAACAGTGACTAAAATGAGAAAATGCTAATCTGGGCATTGCTATTTTGCCTGAGGGAATGTTAGTGTGCCGAGGACAGATTGGTAAAGAAGCGGAGAGCAAGAATACTAATGATGTTCATTTTTTTTTCCCAAGTAAAAGCAACATGTCCCTTCCATAAAACTTCCTCAGAAAAAAAGTATTTAGAAAAGACACATTGCTTTATATACTATAGAGTACTTCTGTACATATAATACTGCTGCCAACACAAATCACAAATTTATGAAACATGGGGTGAAAATATTTGGTCCATCTGATGAGGAAGTTCAAAAATGAAAGATTTCTCTAGCGGAAAAAAACATAAATCTTTCTGCTCCAAGAACAGGGACAATAAAACTTTATAAGAGTCCCGTTTAGTATAGATATATGAAGCAAGCACAAGCCTCAGTACTGAAAATATGGCTGGTAATGTACATTTGTGATTAAGTGAATGATGGGGTGTACATTCAGAAACAGCTTTAAATCTCAAATATTTTATAGCCTGGTTTATCAGTTTGTCTTCAAGGATCTATAAGGGTCAAGAAAAGCACATTTTCTCTCTTGTATGTGAAAGAGGGTATTTTAAAATATTTCATATTATGTTTCTTTTTTTAAATGATTATTCAAAACTTGAATAAACTGCTTTGACAGCATAACTACAAGATTGGGGCTCACCCTGAGTAGTAATATATTGACTGTTTGTCAATAAGACCTGCTTACACATTCCCGATTAACCGGAAACTACACGTATCCGGCAATAGGGAGCCCCCCGAAGGTGCCAGATAACGGGGAGTTTACTGTATATATATATATATATATATTATATATATATATATATATACATATACACAGTCAGGTCCATAAATATTGGGACATCGACATAATTCTAATCTTTTAGGCTCTATACACCACCACAATGGATTTGAAATGAAACGAACAAGATGTGCTTTAACTGCAGACTTTCAGCTTTAATTTGAGGGTATTTACATCCAAATCAGGTGAACGGTGTAGGAATTACAACAGATTGTATATGTGCCTCCCACTTTTTAAGGGACCAAATGTAATGGGACAGATTAACTGTCATAAAACAAACTTTCACTTTTTAATACTTGGTTGCAAATCCTTTGCAGTCAATTACAGCCTGAAGTCTGGAACGCATAGACATCACCAGACGCTGGGTTTCATCCCTGGTGATGCTCTGCCAGACCTCTATTGCAACTGTCTTCAGTTCCTGCTTGTTCTTGGGGCATTTTCCCTTCAGTTTTGCCTTCAGCAAGTGAAATGCATGCTCAATCGGATTCAGATCAGGTGATTGACTTGGCCATTGCATAACATTCCACTTCTTTCCCTTAAAAAAAACTCTTTGGTTGCTTTTGCAGTATGCTTTGGGTCATTGTCCATCTGCACTGTGAAGCGCCGTCCAATGAGTTCTAAAAGCATTTGGCTGAATATGAGCAGATAATATTGCCCGAAACCCTTCAGAATTCATCCTGCTGCTTTTGTCAGCAGTCACATCATCAATAAATACATGAGAACCAGTTCCATTGGCAGCCATACATGCCCACGCCATGACACTACCACCATCATGCTTCACTGATGAGGTGGTATGCTTTGGATCATGAGCAGTTCCTTTCCGTCTCCATACTCTTCTCTTTCCATCACTCTGGTACAAGTTGATCTTAGTCTCATCTGTCCATAGGATGTTGTTCCAGAACTGTGAAGGCTTTTTCAGGTGTTGTTTGGAAAACTCTAATCTGGCCTTCCTGTTTTTGAGGCTCACCAATGGTTTACATCTTGTGGTGAACCCTCTGTATTTACTCTGGTGAAGTCTTCTCTTGATTGTTGACTTTGACACACATACACCTACCTCCTGGAGAGTGTTCTTGATCTGGCCAACTGTTGTGAAGGGTATTTTCTTCACCAGGGAAATAATTCTTCGGTCATCCACCACAGTTGTTTTCCGTGGTCTTCCGGGTCTTTTGGTGTTGCTGAGCTCACCAGTGCGTTCTTTCTTTTTAGGGATGTTCCAAACAGTTGATTTGGCCACACCTAATGTTTTTGCTATCTCTCTGATGGGTTTGTTTTGTTTTTTCAGCCTAATGATGGCTTGCTTCACTGATAGTGACAGCTCTTTGGATCTCATATTGAGAGTTAACAGCAACAAATGCAAATAGCACACTTGAAATGAACACTGGAGCTTGTATCTGCTCTTTGTAAATGGGATAATGAGGGAATAACACACACCTGGCCATGGAACAGCTGAGCAGCCAATTGTCCCATTACTTTTGGTCCCTTAAAAAGTGGGAGGCACATATACAAACTGTTGTAATTCCTACACCGTTCACCTGATTTGGATGTAAATACCCTCAAATTAAAGCTGAAAGTCTGCAGTTAAAGAACATCTTGTTAGTTCCATTTCAAATCCATTGTGGTGGTGTATAGAGCCAAAAAGTTCAGAATTGTGTCGATGTCCCAACATTTATGGACCTGACTGTATATACATATAAAAATAAATTGGAAAAACAAGAACAAAAATTTTTTTTCTTGTTTTTCCAATTATTTTTTTTTCCATCTCTCTGTTTACTGTTTTTAGTTCATATTTGTATCAGTATTGCTTTTTGACTTGATAAAGAGAGGCATTATCTCCCGAAAGCTTGTCGCTTTATTATGAATACATTTGTCCAATAAAAAAGGTATCACTATTCACTGCAATACTCTGATTATTCAACTGGATTACTGGACATTCACCACTACCTCACTCATATACATATACATATACATACACACACACACATACATACATACCTACAGTGCCTTGCAAAAGTATTCATCCCTCTGGACTTTAATCCCTATTTTGTTACATTACAGCCTTAAGTTCTCAATGTTTTGTTAATTTGAATGTTATGTGATGGATCAGAACACAATAACAATAATCTAAGTTAGTGAAGTGAAATGAGAAAAATATATACAAAAAATTATTTTTTAGAAATAGAAAACAGAAAATTGGCATGTGCTTATGTATTCACCCCCTTAAGGCCCCAGAGGCTGCAACACCTAAGCAAGAGGCACCACTAACCAAAAACTGCCATGAAGACCAAGGAACTCTATAAACAAGAAAGTGACAATGTTGTTGAGAAGTACAAGTCAGGGTTAGGTTATAAAAAAATATCCAAATCTTTGATGATCCCCAGGAGCACCATCAAATCTATCATAACCAAATGGAAAGAACATGGCACAACAGCAAACCTGCCAAGAGACGGCCACCCACCATAACTCACGGATTGGGCAAGGAGGGCATTAATCAGAGAGGCAGCACAGAGACCTAAGGTAACCCTGGAGGAGCTGCAGAGATCCACAGCAGAGACTGGTGTATCTGTACATAGGACAACAATAATCTGTACGCTCCATAGAGATGGGCTTTATGGCAGAGTGGCCAGAAGAAAGCCATTACTTTCAGCAAAAAAAACAATATGGCAAGTTTTGAGTTTGTGAAAAGGCATGTGAGACTAAAATTGAACTTTCCGTCCATCAAAAAAAAAAACGCTATGTCTGGCGCAAACCCAACACACTACATCACCCAAAGAACACCATCTCCACAGTGAAACATGGTGGTGGCAGCATCATGCTGTGGGAATGTTTTTCAGCAGCCGGGACTGGGAAACTGGTCAGAGTTGAGGGAAAGATGGATGGTGCTAAATACAGGGATATTCTTGAGATATTGGGATATTCAGTTTAATGGGAAACATGTAAATGTGTTGGCATGGCCTAGTCAAAGCCCAGACCTCAATCCAATAGAAAATCTGTGGTCAGACTTAAAGATTGCTGTTTGTAAGCGCAAACCATCCAACTTGAAGGAGCTGGAGCAGTTTTGCAAGGAGGAATGGGCAAAAATCCCAGTGGTAAGATGTGGCAAGAGACTTATCAAAAGCGACTTGGAGCTGTGATTGCTGCAAAAGGTGGCTCTACAAAGTATTGACTTTAGGGGGGTGAATAGTTATGCTTTTTCTGTTATTTTGTCTTATTTGTTGCTTGCTTCACAATAGGGAAAAAAAAACATCTTCAAAGTTGTTCTGTAAATTAAATGATGCAAATCCTCAAACAATCCATGTTAATTCTAGGTTGTGAGGCAACAAAACACAAAAAATGCCAAGGGGGTGAATACTTTTGCAAGGCATTGTATATATGCACATTTTTACTACTTGTTTGTGCGTTCTGATAAAATAGACATTGTAGTCTTTTTTTTCTATACATTCTGTTCAATAACTAAAGTTGATAATGGAAAACATTTTAGCAAGCATATAAATAATAGATAAATAGAACCTCTACATTTATACTTTCTATATGTAATGCTCTTTACTGATTCTGCTGCTTCTGTCTCAGGAACATTTATCCTTATGAAGGAACGATCATTCAACTAATACTAATGAAGGCATTGGCAGTTTTAAATGCTGCATTCCCATTGTGCCGATGGAAGTTTCCTGTGCAAAAATTAGTATCTCCTCGGAAAGTTGATGAACAGAAATCTATTTGGTAGACTGCCCTGTAGCATAATCACATATAATAGTTGTCGTATTGCCAGTATGTCCGTCACGCCATGTTAAAAGTTACGGGGTTGTACATGAGCAATGAGCATCAAAGGTGCTCACTGCAGGGCCTATGGCGCTCATCGCGAGGCCCACACAACTTTGCTGCAATGAGCACAGTAGGCGCTTATTGCAGGGCTTACGATGAGCGCCGTAGGCGCTCATCGCGAGGCCACCATGACTTTGTGAAAGAAATGGTGGCCTTTCAGGGTCAATAAAAATAATAACGAAAAAAGGAACAGAAATTAGCTATATGGATAGGAATAGACGGATAGCTACTTATTTAGAGCCAATAGCATATTATAGAGAAAACCAAAAATATTTGGTAACAAGAGATACTCTAGTGGGGGACATATACCTCTTCTTTAATGAAAAAAAACTATAATTACTAGAGATGTCCCCCTCTAAAAAATCATCTATATCTCAAATTGCTGTATTGGTATCTCCTAATATCTTCCCTCATATGGCAAATTACTTTGCTAATCCTTGGGAAGGTATATAGTTATTAATAGCTCAAAAAAAGGTTAAAAACAACGTAGAAAAAACATGCATAGTACTCTTTGGTTATAAAAAATAATTTTGTATATGTATATACGTAGGGAGTATATGTTAGGGCTTGAAATGGAGCAGCTGAACGCTCAACTCTTCTACCAACATACACTACTATATATCATAAATGCAAACAAGCAATTCTAAGTAGTGATAAGGGTACATATTAATAACAAGCCTCTTTATACTATACAATTATACTTCCCAAGTGGATAAAGAGAACCAGAGTACTTGCGCTTTTTAAAAATAGTCCCGATGGTCTGTTTCGCACTTCCTAGGGCTTACTCATGGGCTACTAAACATTAGTCTTGCTAGGGCTTTTAAAGCCCACCACCTATCCATTTACCGCTATTGAATGCAACTGCGTTGCTATGTTAATGCGTGGTGACGTAATCAGCGTCATTGCGCTTTTGCAAAATGACAGATTTTGCCAACCATGCGTGTTTTGCCAATCGCCTACATCAGGGGTCACCAAACTTGGTCCTGGAGGGCCGCACCCAGGCCTGGATTTCTGGATATCCTTGCTGCAAACAGGTGAGACTATTGCTTCTTCAGTCATCCTGATTGACTCACCTGTGCACAGAAAGGAAATCCTCAAATCCAGGCCTGGGTGCGGCCCTCCAGGACCGAGTTTGGTGACCCCTGGCCTACATGAACCTGACATCCATTTCCGCTATTAGACGCAACTACTTGTTTATTGTTTATACTTTGTATATACTTGTACCTAACCCCTGTATTGCCCTGCGGAATATGTTGGCGCGTTATAAATAAAGGATAATAATAATAATAATAACTACGTTTCTACGTTAATGCGTGGTGACGTAATTAGCGTAACCACTTCACAGCGCTTTTGCATAATGACATGTTTTGCCAACCATGCGTTTGACATATTTTGCCAATCGCCTACATGAGCCTGACATCACGATAACACGTGTGGCTCATTCATGACGCGCACTTTTGTAAAGCCACCTGCGTGTCTGCTTCATAATGCTATTGCCTAATCACGTGAATTGCTCTAAACAGGGCAACAACCCTCCTAAATTAGCATTTGTGAACTGCTCTCTAATATGTAACCAATAGTTACTGCAATAAAACACTCATCTAATAAAGCCAATAATTATTTGGGTATAGATATGTATATGCATTTACTTTATACTGTTAATCAAAAATTTGATTTAAATCTCTCACTTATGAGTGATAGATATACTCTAAGAAAAAAAATGCAATTTATAAATGGTAACTTTTAACTAATGTTACTATAATAATGGACTAATACCTGTATTTCATTGTGTATCTCGACTAAATAATATATACCAAGTTAATAGTGTATAATGTGAAGTGTGTAATATAGAATAGTGTTATACTAAAGAATAAATATATTTGTAGAGATGAATATCTATCAGTGTATATACTAATTGATCTTAAGATGAAAATATAAATACTATAAAAAATATGTGTATCTATAAATAATTGTGTATGTTTTTGTGCTAATCTAAAGAAATTAAAATATATCATAAAATTAAATAAGTTAAGTAGTACCATGTGTGAAAAAAATAATAGAAATGAATGATGTGATAAAAGAAAATATATGTAAACATGTAGTGTTGGAGGCTAAACCTCTCAAATATAAAAAACAATAATATAAAAAACATAGCATGAAATAAACCTGGTATAATCGAAGATATAAATCTGATAGAAAACCTTCTATTATTATTCTAATTTATAAGAAGGCAGAATATGAGAAGCCTTCATTGAGCCCACGTAAAATCAGAAAACTGACAGAAAGCAAAAATTAATTAAAAAAAATAACTTACAACCACACATAGCACAGGGGGAGAGGCAAGGAGCCTGTGAGTGAGGTTGTAAGCTAATTTGAGGCTTAATAGCCGTTTTTCAGCTATCAAAAATCTCCTAGGCGAGGAAAAAAATGTCAGCCATAAAGACGTAACTGTTTGACAAAGGGCTCAAAACGAGGCTGAAGCGTGTAACACTTAGACGATCAATACAAATCACGCAAGACTTAAACAGGGACAGAGAGCAGAAAGACACAGTGGAGGGAGAGAGGGGGGAGAAGAGACACAAAGGAGGGAAATAAGGGGTGAAAAAACACAGGTCAGGGAGAGGGGGGTACACATGGAAGGGAGAGGGGGGAAACAGACACAGGGGTCAGAGAGTGGGGAGATGCTCGCAAGGAGCGCCGAAGGAGCTCATTGCGGACCTCGTGATGAGCGCCAAATGCGCTCAGCAAGAGGCACGAAAGTGGCGGGTTGACAACGTCTGCAATGATCGCTCATTGTGGGTATCACGATGAGCGCCTTCGGCCCTCAAAGTAGAGGGGGGGGGGGGTAAGAGGCTTGCAATAAGCATGGTAGCTTTCGGGATGAGCGCCTTAGCAATCATAGCGATTGCGCAAGCCCGTAACTTTTAACATAGCGTTACCAACAAACTCGCAATTATGACAACCATATAGGTGATATACACTTTCCTATAGTACATAATAGCTTTTCTGCAACTGAACAATCTATATTTCAGTGCTGCTACATCTGGCAAACCTTAAGGAAAACTCAATTAAAACTTTTTGCTTGTTTCCGGTCATCTCTAACCTAGACGCAAATGTCATTAAGTATTCTGAAGCCAATATGTGTTTTATGGAAAAGGATTGCTTAATGTCACAAATCTCTTGCTTTCTGATAATTAATGTTCAGGAAGAGCTGCATGAAACCAATTATCACTTATTTTAAATATATTGAGCCAGATACATTTTCAAATGGTTATGATGTTTCCCAAGATCATGGTATAAATTTCCATTAATACTGAAAAACAAAAAAGGAGGGGAAGAAAGCGGAAAGAACCCATAAGTATAGTACAAAGAGGTCTTTGCTAAACCATACAAGATTATAACTATCTACAATGAACGGTAGGCAGAAAGAAAATAAAGCAGGCACAGGCCATAAATGACAAAGTCAACAAGTTTAGTCAGCTTCATCCCTGAAGAAGCCCCAAACAGGCAAAACATGTTAAATATGGTTGCTTTTTTCTATCTACTAATAATTGTGAGTAGGAAAACCTTATGTTTAAAAAAATGACCTATTTTACTACAATACTGGTTCTGTCTGTTCTCCTTACTCTCTTTTTGTGTTTTCCACTATCCATGCATACTTAAAGGGACACAAATGTAATGCAAATAGGAATGCTGTAACAGCTAGATCTCATTAAAATATGGGGAAACAGGTTTGAATTTTTAAAATTGAAGCATTTAAGTAGAATTATCTTACTTTGGAGATGTCATATTTACTTTATTTTCAGTCCCCCTCTAGCTACCTCACTATGTTATGCACCTGCAGCTTCTTAGCCAATCAGAATGGAGATGTTTTCTCTTCCGTCTGTTCTTTTTCCTCAAGGTAGATTAGCACAGTTACTATTAAGATCTCAGCAAACCTTTCTACTGCTGTACAGATTTGCCTTTTCTTCTGATTTAAACACATTTCTATTTTATGAATGAGATTTCTATATATGAAATATATGTGTGAGTGTGTCCGCATGCCTGCTTCATCTGAAACTAGATGCAAGATCCATACTGGCCTTTCTGGTGTGGGTAATAAGACCCTGCTCATAACATACCTTCCAACTGACCCATCCATATTTTTACAACTTTTACTGAATATCTGAGTACAGCACCTCAAATGGCGCTAAATACATTTTTTGTTTGCACCGTTCAGTCGTTTCCAACTCTTCGTGACCTCATGGACAGCAACACACCAGGACAACTTTATGTCCATGGTCATGCTGACTCACTTGGTATTCCTGGCAGAGATACTGGAGTCGGTTGCTAGTTTTTTCTCCAGTGGGAGCATACAGCTCCTGGTATTTCTAGGTGGTGTACCATCCAAGTACTGACCATGCCTAACCCTGCTCAGCTTCAGGGTGGTATGACCTCTTGGTTCCTTGACTTGGAATTGGTCGCAGTGGTGAAAGCACTGAATCCTAACCACTGGACCCCTCTAAATACATAGTGCTGTGTAAATGCACATGCATTTTATTCTGTTCCATAAATGTAATTAGATTTTTCTTTATTACCTGCTGCAAATTTTGCTGTGTAGGACTGTGTAGAAAGATATAAAACAAGTTGAGTTTTTGGCTCTATAAGTAGGACACAGCATGCTGTAAGGCAAAGCTGGAAAAACATTCTGCCTCCTCCAATCAGTGTCTGGAGAATGAGAGTCTAGGAAAATCTCCAGCAGTGACATCACCATGGTTTTGAACATGCTGGGTGGGTCTGCCAGAGCTGTTAGTCACAGCCAGCTCCTTAGTTTTCAATGTACCATGCAGTACACAGCCTACTGGCTACAGCTGCTACACATTACACACCCCTGCAAAAATACATCATTTAAAATGAAAAAAAAAAAACTAAGTGCATTTTTATTTTATTTAAAATCCACTGTCTGTATCTAATGAGATTTGCATTTTAAAATTCCAGCTAGACAACTCTCCCCTTCAGGATTCCAGGCTAAAGATTATATTTAAAATGCTTTTATGCTTATAGATAACATAGTTGCGAATGGTCAGTCAATGGAACCTTTTGGAGAATTTGGTAATGTTCCTCTACCCTATGTATTATATAGAGGAGAGGCTACTGGGGCTGAACAGTGTTGGTTTTATCACCACAGAAACCTGCAATCTGAAGGTGCAATACACATGGGGCCATCTCATACTGTATTAGTATTATAAGTTAATTGCTTGTTTTTTAAAATCATGCAGATCCCCTGTCAGATGCCAGACTGTAATTTCTCTCTGCAATCCTTATTATCCTTCATCAATCAACTACATCTACTCCAATTATTCTCAGTGCTCATTTCAATATATTATTATTGTCCCCAAAAGGCATATTCATCTCAGCTCTAATCACCTTCCAGCAAGACACATTGTTCAAAATCAGAACAGCTAGACACGAGATTAAGAGAGGCAAGGCAACTGCTGTTAAGGGCAAGATTACATATATTTATATACAGGGAGTGCAGAATTATTAGGCAAATTAGTATTTTGACCACATCATCCTCTTTATGCATGTTGTCTTACTCCAAGCTGTATAGGCTCGAAAGCCTACTACCAATTAAGCATATTAGGTGATGTGCATCACTGTAATGAGAAGGGGTGTGGTCTAATGACATCAACACCCTATATCAGGTGTGCATAATTATTAGGCAACTTCCTTTCCTTTGTCAAAATGGGTCAAAAGAAGGACTTGACAGGCTCAGAAAAGCCAAAAATAGTGAGATATCTTGCAGAGGGATGCAGCACTCTTAAAATTGCAAAGCTTCTGAAGCGTGATCATCGAACAATCAAGTTTCATTCAAAATAGTCAACAGGGTCGTAAGAAGCGTGTGGAAAAACCAAGGCGCAAAATAACTGCCCATGAACTGAGAACAGTCAAGCGTGCAGCTGCCACTTGCCACCAGTTTGGCCATATTTCAGAGCTGCAACATCACTGGAGTGCCCAAGAGCACAAGGTGTGCAATACTCAGAGACATGGCCAAGGTAAGAAAGGCTAAAAGACGACCACCACTGAACAAGACACACAAGCTGAAACGTCAAGACTGGGCCAAGAAATATCTCAAGACTGATTTTTCTAAGGTTTTATGGACTGATGAAATGAGAGTGAGTCTTGATGGGCCAGATAGATGGGCCCGTGGCTAATTTGGTAAAGGGCAGAGAGCTCCAGTCCGACTCAGACGCCAGCAAGGTGGAGGTGGAGTACTGGTTTGGACTGGTATCATCAAAGATGAGCTTGTGGGGCCTTTTCCGGTTGAGGATGGAGTCAAGCTCAACTCCCAGTCCTACTGCCAGTTCCTGGAAGACACCTTCTTCAAGCAGTGGTACAGGAAGAAGTCTGCATCCTTCAAGAAAAACATGATTTTCATGCAGGACAATGCTCCATCACACGCGTCCAAGTACTCCACAGCGTGGCTGGCAAGAAAGGGTATAAAAGAAGGAAATATAATGACATGGCCTCCTTGTTCACCTGATCTGAACCCCATTGAGAACCTGTGGTCCATCATCAAATGTGAGATTTACAAGGAGGTAAAACAGTACACCTCTCTGAACAGTGTCTGGGATGCTGTGGTTGCTGCTGCACGCAATGTTGATGGTGAACAGATCAAAACACTGACCGAGTCCATGGATATCAGGCTTTTGAGTGTCCTTGCAAAGAAAGGTGGCTATATTGGTCACTGATTTGTTTTTGTTTTGTTTTTGAATGTCAGAAATGTATATTTGTGAATGTTGAGATGTTATATTGGTTTCACTGGTAAAAAATAAATAATTGAAATGGGTATATATTTGTTTTTTGTTAAGTTGCCTAATAATTATGCACAGTAATAGCCACCTGCACACACAGATATCCCCCTAAAATAGCTAAAACTAAAAACAAACTAAAAACTACTTCCAAAAATATTCAGCTTTGATATTATTGAGTTTTTTGGGTTCATTGAGAACATGTTTGTTGTTCAATAATAAAATTAATCCTCAAAAATACAACTTGCTTAATAATTCTGCACTCCGTGTACATAGAGAAGGGTAAACACTGGTGCCTGTAAAGAGGAAAGGTGGGGAGAGAGACAAGAGATAAAGAGGGGGTACAGGAGAGAGAGCGATTGAGAAAGAGAGAGAGAGAGAGAAGGGCACACAAGAAAGAAAAGGGAGGACATGAGAGAAGAAGGGGGCAGAAAGACGACAGAAGAAAGGAAACAAGAGGGCAGAGAAGAGACAGAACGGGGCAGAGAAGAGACAGAACGGGGCAGTGAAGAGACAGAACGGGGCAGAGAAGAGACAGAACAGGGCAGAGAAGAGACAGAACAGGGCAGAGAATAAACAGATGGGAGCAGAGAAGACACAGAACAGGGCAGAGAAGAGACAGAAGATGGAAGAGAAGAAACAGAAGATGGCAGATAGGAGACAGAATGGGGCACAAAGGAGAGAAAGGATGACAGAGAGATTGGGTAGTCGGGAGAGAGAGAAGGGAAGACAAGAGAGAGAAGAAGGGGGTACAAAGGAGATAAAGGAAGGCAGAGAGAAAATGGCAGACAGGAGAGAAGAAGGGAGCAGAGTGGAGAGAAGAAAGGGGCATAGAGGAGACAGAAAATGGCAGAGAAGAGACAGAAGAGGGCAAAGAGAATGGACAGTCAAGAGAGAGAAGAGGGAAGATAGGAGAGAAAAGGCAAACAGGAGAGAGAAGGGGACAGCCAAGAAAGAGAAAAGGGCAGGAAGAAGAGAGAGGTGGTACTCAGCTGTGTAGAAAATAGGGGGATATGACTGTCTGTGAAGGCTGTGTTGTAGGGTGCTAGACAATGTTATTACAACAACTTAAAAATATAGACTTCATGGCACTAATGTTTGGGCACCTATAAGCAGGTAGCAGGCCCACATGAACTGATAATGTAATTCAGAGGGTTGGCACCGGTGGTGTTAGAGCTCCTAACACAAGACAAGATTTTCCTGCAGCACCTAGGTGACCAAATAACCATTACTGTAATTAAGATTGAATCGCCTTGAACATTTTCAAATGTAGGCTTTTATTTGGCACTCTAGGACTAATAAGCCTATAAGCCTATTCTAAACATTATTTGTAACAAATTAACATAATTAGGAAAACAAAACACTAGTTCTCAGAGACATATTATATATAGTCACTAAGGTGAGGGATTGCTCATTAATAAAAGCAAAAGCACTCAGATTCCTGTTGTATGATAAACCATTTCAAGTTGCAAAGCCTATTTAGTCTCTAGTATGGGATAGGCAATGCTGGCCATGGATTCCCACCACAGGCCAGGATTTTAATGTAGTAACTCTGTGCTCTGAAATTCAGGACTGACTTGCTTACATGAAAACAAATGGATAACACTACTCATGTTTTAAGTTTCCATTTTCTGATATGAACGCAACCATCTTGATATTAATAATCCCCCTTTCATCTCTACCTTACTAATTCTATAGTTGCAAATTGAAATGCAATGCAGGCGCATGCGTGCACTGTCAATTGTGTTTTACTTGGCCACACAATGGTGACAATGTGACCACTAGTGACATGTAACAAGTATGTAACATGCATAGAATAAAGTGTGGTCCGGTGTTGCATATTAATTTACAATGGCATCATAGGAAGCATTGACAAAAAGGAAGGACTGTTTATACCCATAGTGGAAAATCGAAAACTTAATAGTGGTATTCCTTTATTTCTATAATTTATTAATTACACCAAAATATTTTGGTACAATTAAACGGACAATATTTTTTTCAGGCCTCAGTGGTCCGTTAAATGTACAGAATATTAATAAATGAGAAAATAATTATTGCCAGAGGGCTACATATTTACTGCAAAGATATCTCTTTCGAACACTCTTCTAAATATTAAGACCATTCCTCCCCAACAACAAAACATTTACTTTCTACTAAAATGTATAAATTTAAGTCATAAACAGATGTGTCAACTTAAAAAATAATTAGGTTTATTGTTCTGTCTGTTTGACTGTAATGTGGCCCAAGAAGTGCATTAGACGGCGTGGACTGAAAAGCTAGTTTTCCTATTGTGCAGACCATCTGTCTAATACATAAAACAGAACATATTATTTATATATTTCTTAAGGATTAGTAGAAATAGTAATCAGACTGGCAGCTGTTGCAAATGTATATGCAAATTCCACCACTCTACTTATCAAAGTGCCAATAGAGAGTGACATCATAACATGCCCATCACATGACATCCGCAATGATGCTGTAAACTATATATGCTTTCACACGTAGAGCGAAAGGCAGTATACAAAACTGAACAGTGTTATACAACAGAATAGAGTGTATCCATTCCACATCCATGAAAAAGTCCCAATTAAAGTGACTCTTTATTCTTTTTTTTTTTTTTTTTTTTTTTAACAATATGAAAGCAAAACCCTATGGTTAACCCCACTTTACAATACTGGAAGTATATCTATGGGATTATCACAGCAGCAACGGGGTATTACATTACATCTCAAGCAATCTGTAACATTTAAATTGTATGATGAATGCCAATGTAATTTGCCAAAGAATAAAATGTGAGTCTATGCAGCATTTGTATGCTTACACATTAATATATTCCTAAATTATTCTTTTCTTTTCAAATGAAAGATTGGTTTGTGCATGGAGCACTTTAGGTTTCATTTTCTTTTCTTACAAAAAATAATCTTCCAACCGAGTGTTAGCAGAAGAAGTTTGAGGGCAGTAAGATAATTTTGATATATACATTTTGTGATATTTAAGTATATAAACACTGTGTAGATCCAGATTTTAATCTCTGGTAAATTACATTGATTTTTCTCATCCAACTGAACTGATGGAGACTGTTGTGATTTAATGTTGCCATGATGCTACTCCCTTAGATGTCCAGTGATAACAGTGCTTCATTTCCAAAATTAATTTAAAGTGTTCACTAAGATCAAAAATAAAACAACCTTTTTGGAGGCTCTACATTTGAGAGATAGAATAAGTAAAAACAATAAAACCTTTAATATATATATATATATACAATGAATAGTGCATTAGTAATTCTATTTGAGAAGGAAATAAGTTTATTAACTTATTTTTAAGACATTAAAATTTCTCAGAACACAGTTGATGCACTGCACTCTGGATAAACTGGACGGGGACATGCAAATGAGACCACAATGCATGCTCACTCTGTTAATCCAATAACCACTATATACATGGCTCCTTTTATATACACATATATAAAAAATATGTATATATATATATATATATATATATATATATATATATATATATATATATATATATATATATATAAAATGTATTATTAGTATATACAAGTATGATGCTATGAATCTCCCGTTTTAATTTCAAGCGATCTACTTGCTTAGATGGAAGCCCCTGCATTACTTTAGTCTAAAAGATTGCTCATTAGGGTACAAGAACACAACCCCAAGAAGCAAGTTCAGTAAAGAAAAGGTAACCCTGCTGTAAAGAATAATTAGATATAAAAGTGAAAAATGTAAAGGATATGTTCATCTTTTTATTAAAAATATTAATAATAATACCACCACCACCACAAGGCAGCCAACACCCTGGATTATGGCCACATACAGCTTTTTTTTGTTACTCACCTTGGTGTAGGAGGGGTGAGTATTGCCTGCTGCATGTTACTTAGATAATGACTAAAGTACTTATTTTATTTATTAGTTGTATTACAAAATAATAGAAGACTAGCTTGTATTTAATATAATGTCTTACAGTCTTAATTGGTGTTCAATGTACTTTCATTGCCTGTTTAATCATGGCTGCCTGGTTTACTCAGCCGTTGCTCCTAATCATATAGCCTCTTCCTATCCTAGGTTATGTTTGAGGGAAGGGAAATAAGGATGCACAAGAGCATCAATGTCACCAATTATATTAACAGGTAGGCGTGTTCCCATTTTTTTGTTTTATCAGTTGATCCTGTCAGTCTCTAAAAAGAATGTGTGTTTGTAAACTAATAAGCTCTCTCTACCTCTATGGAAAGTACTGGCAGTTGCAGATGCCACATACCCATAGGGCAGATGGAATTTCTTGTGCACCTCAAAAAAAAATTAGAATGTTAGATCCCACAGCAACATAAGTTAATTAAAAAAAAGAATTTAAATCAAAGGTTTCATTATTTTTAATATGACTACAGTGCCCCTTTAAAAGTCATTATGTCAATGCTGCGGCTTTATTCTTCAGAAGTTAATTAGGAAATTTTCGGTAAAGTATAAACTATTATATACTGCAGCCTAATTTACAAGTTATTTTGGATCTCTCCTGAACCCAGACTTACTGAAACAGATAATTATACCACAGAAAAGATTATGTCATGCTAATTAAAAAGTAAAACTAAAATGTACATTTGTGCATGGATAACAATATCATTAACTAATATTTTTGTATTACAAATATAACTGCAATTGCAAATTAATGACCACATTTAACCATCCATAAACGTTATCTAATTTGCTAGAAAATATTATGTAAGGCAACTAATGTGCAGAAAACAAATACTTGGGTTTAATTATGGTTTTTATTTGTAACTTTTTAGTTTAAATTTTATCTATTCTTGTCTCACATTTTTACCCAAAAAAAAATCATAAAGGAAAATAAAAAATATCCAAGTAGGCAATGCTTTACCAGTCAGAGACATGAGCAAAGGGGTGTGCATTGTAATAGTTTCCGGATTCGTTTTTTTTTTTTTATAATTCTTTGGATTTAAACAAATAGAGAAATCTATTAACTAATAGAAATATATAGTTTTTAGACACTCCAAAACACCCTTAATTTATAAGTATATCTCTTTAATTCTCTGGCTTTAAACAAATAGAGAAAATTAGTAGCTAATTAAAATACATAGGGCCTCATTCTATTATCGGCCGTAGGAGATGCAGGGCCGCAAGCTATTCTGCTATTCTATTCCCCTCCGGCCGGGGATTCCGGCAGGCTTGCGGCCGGCGCCTTGCTATCCCTTGCGGCCGCTCGCGCCGGAGGAAAGCCTTTGATCTAAAACGGCCGCAAGAGTTTCGGCCGCAAGAAAATCCTATTTGCAATTCAATTGCTCCGGGAAACCTCTCTGCAAGGCTAAAAGCGAGCCGCAGCTTACTTGCAGGAAAGAGGTCCCGCTAGCACCAATTAAGCACATTATAAAGCCGAAATAAAGCCATCCTGCACTCTGAGGAGACTATAAAGTGATTTTAGGTGTTAGCAAAAATAGCACAACATTCCCCTATACTCAAATCCGTAAATAAATATTTTTTTAATTTATGTCACATATCCATATAAAAAGTCCAGAGGGCTTGGAGCACCTCAGACCCGCCCACGCTGTGGCCGGAAAATAAACAGTTAATGTAATCTCGGATTTGGGCTGATGTGCAAGCTTGAGAGGGGGTTGGTATTAATCCTCATGTCCCCCAATATGATCCCTAGCATTTACAGAGCTTTACAGTGCCGTCTTCAATTTATTTTTGCGTTTAAAGATTTCTGAGCTTACGGCCGGTTGCAAGATATACGGCCGGCCGTAAGGGGAGATCCTTGCGGGCCGTATAATTGAATTGTCAGATAACGGAACCCCCGCAAGGAATCGCAGCCTTACGGACGTTTTACGGCCGATAATAGAATGAGGCCCATTGTATCTAATCTGCATGTCACCGCCCAGCCCCACCAGAATGCAGTACAATGACTGTATTTCTGGGAAACCTAATCAGGTAAGGTCTGTGTCTCTCTCTATCTTTTCTGTCTGAAGGATGTGGTAATTCTACATATACACACATAGACAGACTCAGTATTACAAGACACCTAGGCTTAATAGCCAACACATAGAATGCCTTCCTACTTAATGTAAGTGGTTTCTTAAGTTAAGATATTTATGTATATAATGTATTGATATACTTGTAGCCTCATTTAATAAATTGTAAAAAGCAAGAAATGTGAACTTTGTAGTTACACTTCGGAACTCAGGGGGTGATCATTATTATTATTATAATCATTAATAAATTATGAATTATATAGTAAATTAATTAATAAAAAAATACAGATTTATAACTAATAAAACGGATTTCAGTTATATGAAACATATGTGTATTTTTATTTCTACAATAACGGACCATTGCTGTGGTCCTTAATTGACGGAGAACATTAGATGCAGGTAAAGAGACACATTCCAACACGGCTTCCAAACTAAAATGAACATTTTAAATATAAAATATCAAGCTTTTTATTGCAAGAGGTCTCTTTGCTAGAACTAATAATCCTCCACAACACCGAAAACCTTAACAGACTCTACAGAAAGGAACAATGAACAAGATGGCCGCCCACCAAATTATAACTGTACAAGCTCCCTGTGGAAATAATGGAAACCAGGCAAAAGAATAAATATTGTTAAACAGTAGAGATCAAAAAAAAGAAAAACATCTATAGAAACATGGATTGAATAGCTATTCAGGTGCACAGCTGTGTTTTTGACTAGAATAATACAGGTATAAGCTGTGTTTTGTGGTGAAATAAATTAGATACTGGCTTCACATATCTTATAATGCTGTGAAACCTGCTCCCCTTATAACCTGTTAGCTGCAAAATCACATTCAACTTCTGTGACTCAAGTCTTTATACACTACTAGGAATACATCCTCAAGAATTAAATCAATACGGAATTTTTTTTATAATAATATATATACCGTATATAAATAAAACAAGTCTATTTATAGAGATGGATGTTCTAATAGAAAGTTAAAAGGATCCTTCAATAGACAGGCTCAGAAACATGTAACAGTAATTGCAAGCCCTGCTCATCAAGAAATGTAAACAGCCCACTCGCACACAAAGCTGCACCAAACTATAACGGATGATAACATGATATTGATAATTACAGCCATTACATTTCATTTTAATAGGAGCTATGTTTAGAGATTTGCCGTCAGGAGTTTAAAGAGAACAGAACACATAGTGATATTCATTTGCTTATTAATATACAATTAATATATATATACTAGCGACTTGCCCGTCAAAAATGGCGGGGCAATAAAATGTGAAGCCATGGCAATTTTGTTAGAGTACAAAAAGCTTTACATTGTGTGGCAGTGTACGTTCGGTGCTCATTGCGAGCCTCTCCTCTTGTGTACTTTTGCTTCTCTGAGCACAGTCGGCGCTCATCAGAAAGACAGATATATATATATTTTTTTAAATAATAATTAGTTACTTATTAAATTAATATACTTTACCTATTTGTAATTAATATATCCAGCAATCAATAGCCTGAAGAGCTAATAATCTGTTTTTTTTCCTGCAGCATACAATGTAGAGTTGGAGTGTTGCTGCCTTGAGGAGATAGTGTCATCAATGTCCCAACTGTGCATTAGAAATATGCTGCGTGCGCGAGGGCAAACCGTTGGTTTAGTTGTGTAAAGCGACATTTTAGATTTGTAATGTTATTAGTTGCAAGTTAGTTGCAAGTAAAATTGCATAGTTTGTCTAAGCCCTACGCGGTTCGCGAGCATTTGCCGTCTTTTGTAATAGTGTATTATGTACCTGGTACGTTCTTGTGTGAAAGTGGTACGCGGTTGGCGGTGCTTTGCGCGGTCCAGGGTCGTGTAGCCTAATTAAAAATTGGGGGGGGGGGGGGGGGGCATCCATTTTTTTCTCTCGATAAGGCGATTTTGAGTGCCGAAACTTGGAGAAATCGAGTTTAATCTGCGTTCCACCTTAGTCCCAGACGTCCTGGTGGTTCCCCCGTGCTGTGTGTGATGTCTTTGTTGTTTTTTTTTGTTTTGTTTTTCGTGGTTTTTGGTTTGCACGGTTTGGCCGTTAACTTCGTATTTTTCATATCTCGTTTTTTTTTTTTTTTCTAAGTCTCGCGCCTCGTAATTTTTTTTTATAAGTCCCAGCGTCTGTCAACTGCTTGCAGCCTAGGTCAATCCTGTGTTTCCTAAGTGTTTGGTGGTTAAGTCCCACGTGTGGCAATGTGTGAGCGGCTTGCCTCGCTTTGCAATGCTCGCAGGAGCGCCTCTGACGCTCCTTTGTGGCTAAGTCCCGGGTGTTTCATTGCCTTCGGCGCTCATCTCCTAAGTGCTGCAAGTTTTAGTGCCTTAATGGTTCGCCTTGCTACGTGAGGCTCGCAGGCAATGAAAGTGCTGCGAGTTAACGGCTTGCCTTGCAACGCAAGGCTCTCAGGCGATGAGCGCCAAAGGCATTCATCACCTAGGTCGTACGCACCACGCAAAGCGTAACGACGTCTCGTAGTTTGACAACAATTATATGTGATGGGATTTCTCATACTCTGTGAAAGTACAGTTTTATTTTGAGGCACTGATTATGCAGACTAACCTATACAGTTCCCTAGAAGAAATTTCAGTAATACCCTCCTTAAATTGGGGGTTCCTGAGATTTTGGTCCTATTTTTCATTGTGTTGTTGTTCTCTTCTTTTATAAATAACTTTTATAGATCATAAATAAAAAGGTATATTCTAATTCAGTTAAATTAGGCTAAATATGTGGGATGTTTTCGGTTCTTTGTTGTACTTTTTTCTTTTGGATACATATATACATACATTTGCCTTCACGTTTGAACTCAAATAAGCTTAAAAACGTATTTCCTGTATTAGGAGAAATAGTTATTCCACTGCATTCTGGGAACCTGGGCAGGGAGATGCAAAGGTGCCCACAAAAGCTTTGCTCTTTAATCCAATACCAATTCAAACATGGATCCTTTTATATGCCTGCTGTATTACACAGCTTTAAGCAAAGGCCAGGATGGATTATGCACACGCCAGGGAACCTACCCACAGACAGCTGTTTCAAGGTAACTGCCTCTAATCAGTGTGGGGCTGGTTCCTAGCCTGTGTACTGATAACTACCTACTATATAATGTATTAGTCACAACTCGTTGAGTGTTAGGTGCCCTAAATATAATCCCCTTAACTGCTATAAAAACTAATGTTTCTATGTTAAGGTGCTGGCAAAATTATTATTATTATCATTTATTTATAACGCGCCAACATATTCCTTAGCACTGTACATAAATTAGGTTACAAAGATAAATGCAAATTAATACATAGTAAAGCAAGGAGAGTCTGTCTTTAAGCTTGCAATCACTATCCATGGTGATTTCCCAAAGCACATTGCAGGATTGAAACTCGCATACTTACAATCTAAAAGGTATTGTGAGTGGTAAAGGAGGGAGAGAGGTGATGAGCGTGTTAGGGTGGAAGGTAATATGCTTCTTTAAAGAGATTGGTTTTTAGTGAGGTTGTGAATGTTTTGAGGCAGGAGGATAATCTGGTGGAGCAAGGCAAGGAGTTCCAGAGAATAGAGGCAGCACAAGCAAAGTCCTGAAGGCGAGAGTGAGAGGCGGTGACAAGAGTTGTAGAAAGAAGAAGGTCATTTTTAGAACGAAGAGGGCCGGTGGGGGAGTATTTGGAGATGTACGGGGAGCGCTATTGTTGAGGGCTTTGTAAGTTAGGGTCATGATTTAAAATTGTAGTCTAGAGGCTAAGGGAAGCCAGTGGAGTGATTGACAGAGAGGTGATGCCGACACTGAACGTTGTGTACGGAAGATGAGTCTAGCAGAGGCATTCATAATGGATTGAAGTGGAGATAGTCGTGTGGTGGGTAGGCCAACAAGAAGCGAGTTGCAGTAGTCGAGAGATGATGAGAGAGAGTGTATTAGGATTTTAGTTTTGACTTGTGTAAGATAGAGGCAAAATCTGGAGATGTTTTTTAGATGGAGAAGACAAGATTTAGTTAGTGACTCTATGTGAGGGATGAAGGACATGGCAGTTCCAGTAGAACCCCAAGACAACAAGCTCAGGAGGTGGTGGTGATGATGTCGTTGTTGACAGTGAGAGAGATGTGAGGAATTGACGCTGTGGGAGAGGGATAGAAGATTAGGAGTTCAGTCTTAGACATGTTGAGTTTGAGACAGTGAGTGGACATCCAAGATGATATACTAGAGAGGCAGTTAGAGACTTGTTAGAAGAGAGGGGGATAGATCTGGCGCGGAGAGGTTGATTTGGGTGTCCTCTGCATAGAGATGATACTGAAGCCAAAAATAGTTTATCAGGGTATCAAGTGAGGATGTGTAGATGTAGACGAGGAGGGGGCCAAAGATAGATCCTTGGGGTACGCCAACAGTCAGGGGGTGAGGATAAGAAGAGGTGTCGGAGAAGGAGACACTGAATGATCAATTTTGTAGGAATGATGATGGAAATAAAGCTGGTAAGGCGGTGATAGACAATCAGCTCCAGCAGTTTGGAAGCCAGAGGAATTAGAGAGATAGGGCGGAAGTTAGATGCAACGTTAGAGTCAGGTGAGGTTTTTTTTAATGGTGGGTGTAAGTATGGCATGTTTTAGAAAATATGGAAACATGCCAGTATTTAGGGAAATGTTAAAAATATATGTTAGAGCTAAGATTAGTATGGTAGTGAGGGGAGGGATGAGCTGAGATGGAACAGGATCTTGAGGAAAAGTAGTGAGTCAAGTGGATAATAGCAGGCTGGAGACTTTGTCCTCTGTAGCCGGGTCAAAGCAGTTCAAAGTGGGTGTGGGATTGGGGAAGGTAGAAGACTGGGTATTGGTTAGTTGAGAGGGTGGAGTGTGTGACCCACTATGAGATGAGAGTTCATTGCGAATGTTTTGAAATTTATGAATAAAATGGTTGGCGAAGTCTTCAGCTGTGAGAGAGGAAGGGATGGGAGGAGGTGGTGGGCGGAGGAGAGTATTGAAAGTGGCGAACAGATGCTTGGAGTTAGAGGATAGAGTTGATATTAGTGATGTGAAGTAGTGTTCTTTGGCGAGGTTGAGGGCAAAATGTGAAATCACTATAATCCTAATAATGTAGGTAAGAATGATATAGAAGACATATATCTAAAACAACAAATATACCCACAGTTGTATGTGCTGTATTGCTCTCATACAGTATAGTACTTATTGGGGCTTGTATAGTACTTAGTTGTGTCTCATATTTATAACAAGCTATTTTTTAAACTGTTTAATTTTCAAGACAATACACATTTTTCTTCCTTAATACAAAAGTAGTGTACCATCTATATGTTTTAAATAGATATAGCTAAGAGGTAGAGGGGAAGAAGGGAGGGGAATAAAATGGAATCAGAATAATAAGTCACATACGGTAATATGCAAATGTTATAGACATAGATTTTGAAAATACAACAAATTTTCTACCACTGTATCCAACATCGAACCAGAATTGCATTACAATATACATTGATCGCCCAATAATTTTATTTAGATAGTATATTTCTCTTAAAATATCTTACATGAGATCAGTTATTCTAATGACCCCATCTCTTTGAGAATTAACCTAAATTACCCTTTAACAATGGAAAAATAACAAGATAATATAAAGAAATAATTATGGAAAAATGTTTTTTAAAGTAATACAATATTTAATTTATCATAAAAACTACACCAGGTGCCATATACAAATGTCTTATTTCTTACACATAGGATCATTGGACAAACAGTAGAAATAATATTAAAAGACCACTCCAGTACAATATGTAAAATATACTCTTCTAATATATATATCTGTCTTCTAAGCTAAATTACTCTTTCAATTGATCCATTATGATAATGTGTGATATGCCATTATATTTTCTGCTGGTTAAATTACTGAAGAGAGAAGAGAAAATGCAGAGGAAGCTACTATCTACACAATAACAACATGGCATGTAAAACTGCCAATGCTTTCAACTGGAAAAAATTAAAAGCACATTAATTTACAGACATTCCAGAGAAAGCAGCAGACCGGATCAGCTCAAGTTTATTTTCTGATCATATTTTATCCATTATAAAATTTAGTTCAGAAGATAAAATGGAAAGAAATTGCACAACAGTGGTCGTTTAAACAAAAAAAAATGTTTTCATATATAAACAAACATCTTTGGGGAAATATGTATATGTAACAATTATTTAATGTGCTAGTGAAATGCCAATTATCTCAAGTGCCAGTAACAGTCCACCTAATGCAGTGGAGTATTAAGGTTTAGTATTTAGTTTTTTGCTGGGCTAGGTCTGTACAGATTTGTGTGCCCCTAATCACCCAGTTACTACTCGTTCTTTCCACTTGTTATATCCCAATCCTAACTTACCACACACCTATATACAAAATTATAAGTGTATATGTGTCTATGTATGTATACGGTTATTCAGAAAGAGCCAGGTACACTTGCAGAATATTCTCTGCACATACATTTATATGCAAATTCCCTGGCATTGCATTGGCAAGTTTAAATGTGCTGCCCTAGTCCTGGGCCTTGTGGGCCAAGGCTCAAACTAACCCCTGTTCTAACGCTATGCGGTATGTTTATAACATTTCAGTCAGCTGTAAACTAAACATAGTGGTGTCACATAGAGCACAGCTCCAATGTATACCTTGTTTGCTGGGTACATTTATAGGGGAGGAACATGCAAAACCACTGAAGTGCTTTTACAGTTACTAAAAAAACAGTTGTCAGAAGGGGAGATAGAAAGATGGAAAAAGAGAGAGAGAGAGAGAGAGATGGAGAAAAGGTGAGCAGAAATGGGATGGGGGGGCATACTGTGCATTGGTGGGCCGCGCTGCAGCCCCAGGGCCATTATCGTGAATAATAACATGTAGCAAAAGTCATCCAGAGGTTCACTTACCAGTCTTCTGACATTGCACAATCTTCTCATAAACACCATCCGCATTCTCAATTAGAGCCTTGCTGCTCTGGATAATCTACGGATTAAATGTTATATAACGTTAGAAATAATGCTTAAAAAAAACAATATACAAAGCATGTCTGTGTACAACTATTAGAGACGACTGGTGGGGATTATACAGTATTTGTGCCGTGCTCTCACGGAATATTCTGAGTTTATTTATGAATTTACCTTGTTTTCTGCTTGTCAGTGCAGCGTTTGGACCGTAGCGGCATGTAAATGCTTATTGCATTGGTTAAATAACACACTGTCCCTTTAAATAAACATGGAAATCCTACGTTTTATATGAAAGCATAACATTTAAAATAGCATGCGGGTTTTTTTTTTTTTTTGCAGGAAAAATAAAAGATTTTAAGACTAGAAAACTAGTTTATTTTGCATCACATATAATGAAATTTCAAATTACCCTCAAATTGACAAGTCCAAACATTTACACTTTATAATAATGATAATATTGATGGAAAATAAAACATGTTACCAGGACCAGAGTACATATACAGTTCCCACGTTATTCCACAGAGCCTCTTTTCGGATGTGTAAGAGCAAGTCACCCTTAAGCCAATAGGCTAAGGAGAAAAGTTTGCAAGTTTTGTTGGGTGCTTTAGAGAAAGTACTTTGTATGCTTGACTTTAAACTCAATAACAGGGCCCTCAATTCTTTAGTCATTTGTTAAGTTTCTTTCTGACTTGTATCTACCCTGTTTAGTGCTACGGAGTATGTTGGTGTATTACAAATAAAGGCTAATAATAATAATAATAATAATATCGGAGCCAGAAACATATAATTTTATCAGTGAATAACTTATATTTGTGAATATAGCTCTATAACCAATAAAAAAACAATGTTGTGACATATGTACATTGATTTTCCAAGAACCATCAGCAACTGAAAAATTTACGGCTGTTTAGATTTACAAACAGTAGTTTCTAAATATAAACGTATAAAGCTCACATTAAAATGCCAACTGCAATAACCCAGTTTTTAAGTAGTAAAGATCACAATAAAAAATACATTTTCATTAATTATTGATTAAATTCATATTTTGTGAGAAAACTTACACTGAAAATCTCTGTTGCAGGTTCCCCTGTGGCTGCGGAAAAGATTGGGGAGACACTACGCAGTGCCTACTGCACTTAGAAAAAAAGACCGGAGTACATTCAGCCCAAATGTAAAAGGGAAAACAAGTGTGTCATGGCGGAGGCCACTGGAGACTGTGAAGATCAATGTATTTAGGCCTGCACTGAATACGTTGATGTTGGATTGGGTCAGACATCTTGGTGTTGAAGTATGGGAGCACTTTTCTTGGAAATATATATATGTACTGTATATACTGTTACTCTATATTATGTATGTGGTTATTCCAGAAGTGGGGAAAATTACCTGTAAAACTGGCTGTTGCTGAGCCGGTGGTGCTGTGCACCTAGGATGTTCTGTCAGACATGTGAGCATGTGTTCCCAAGGCAACGAAGAATGCACCTTGGCCTGATTGGTGGTTACTAAATGTTCCATCTCACACATAGGAATGTCTTGATTGGCTAATGAAGAATGCACATTGTTTGCATTGGCTGCTCATAACTGGGGACAGGGTATAAATATGTTGGATTTGAATTGATAGCAGTCAGTTATAGTTTTCACATAAACAAAGTGTGGGACTATTTACTGTGTGCCTGTATCCTGAGTGGGGAGTAATCCTGTTCTGAAACCACTAGTATCCTGCCTGCATCATCCTCTATACATATTTTTGGAAGTTGTTCCTATCCTGAAGTTATCTTTTGTGCCAGAGGTAACAAGAACTATACGGTCCTGCTGGGGTAGCTTTGAACCAGGTTCTTATCAAACCCCATTAAAGAAGCAGGTCTTGGCAAATGGTAAGTTATTTTGATAAAATATCAACATTTTTAATAACAAAATATTGTTTATATTGATTTTTACTACTTAAACGAAATGAAAGAAGAATCATTACAGTCACCCCCTTTTTTTTTAAGCCCCAGCATTTCAAGACATAGTAATATAGTTGTGAAAGTCACCTTAACTAGCAAAAAACACTGTCCAGAACTAAACATAAAGGGTTTATTATTAAAGTTGTACCAAAGTGGTATTCAACATTTAGAAACACTTCACTCTTTTGACAAATACAACAAAAATGCACCAAAAAAAATCTGGATTTGTAGGTAGCAAAATGTGAATGATGTTGTACTATAAAAACTAAGTGAGAATAAAATAGCTAACCATGTAACTTCTGCCATTCTATCCATGCTAACAAAGAATTGGGAGAGTAAAAAAAAACTTGTATATTTACATTAATAGAGTTCGAGACATTTTTTTGTTTCCTCACAAATTTCCAGTGTATTCGTACCAAATTTTGGAAGTGAGGTCCTGTACTCTTCGTACTTTGCAAGTATCATGTCTACTTGAAAAGAAAGATGACTTGTGTGGGTAAAACACACAAATATCTAACAAATATATATTTAAATAAAAACATCACACAAGCATCAAAACATGATCTGCACAAGTCTTAGAAGAACGGGTTGCATTAACTTTCTGTGGCACAACATTCAGAGTCCTTCATAAAGGAAAATAGTATGAATGAGAAGGATTCACCTACAGAAGTTAGAAATTTATGATAGCCCATTATTGAATCTATGCATGTCATCTGAAAGTTGATTTAACGGTCAAAAGGAGCAAAAGGAGAAACATGTTGGGTGTTGGTATTAATAGGTTTAATTTGTGACTTTCTAAGATCGATCAGGAAAAAAAGCCTAATTTTAACCCAAACCTCTATGAGCTACAGTGACTATGTTTAAATAATCTCCCCTTATACTGGGTTTGCCAACATAGTGATATGATTTAAAGGTGGGAACAGCTGCTAGGGTCATCTGTCTCATGAGTTGTTTGTCATCTGCAGGTGCACTCTACCAGTCTCTTCACTAGTTTCCCATATCTGCTAAAATTACATTGAAAATACTGACTTAAAAAGTTCTCAACAAAAAAAAAACATATAAAGTATCATACCGGATCTTCAAATACTCCCCTAACCCCCATTTCCACTAAGACAAGGACATAGGCCTCTCTTCACTACCTCCTCACACTCTTGTGTCTAGGACCAATTCCTCACACTCTTCTCTCATGCTTTCAAGCAGTCAATAAGGAAAAGTTAGTAAAGTCATCCAGCAACTTTTACGAACAGAACTGAAATGCCAGAAAGGCTGTGAAAGCCATGCAAGCTGTGAAAAAAATGTAACATGTGAATCAACAGCTCCAGCAAAACTGAGAGAAGAATCAATGAAAGGCTTTGAGCATGAGCCTTGTATTTTACTAATCTCAGAAGCAGAAAATAGGTGCCAAAACATTACATTAGAAGTAAGCACTTTTTGCATCTTATTTTTATGCCTTTCCAAGCCTAATCCGATCGTTTGGTTGTTTAATCACAATTAATGCTTTTATCCAGTGTTTAAATGATGCTTTAAATCATTTATATTACAGTGTTGGCGCAGGAGTAAATGACTGTAAATTGACCATAAAGGGTGAATTGGTCACTGGTCAAATTATCTATCCTATCACAAATGCTAGTCTAAAAAAACAACAACAAAAAAACATTGTATTGCAAGTATCATATGCACAACTCTCACAATTTGTGCAACTGTAGCAGTGCAGAGAAGTGCAAAGGAAATATCAGTGGGACACATATCATAGATAAGGTTTCGTAGAAAAATAGATTTTAATTCAGATAAGGAGCAAAAATTCTATCTGCTCTTTCTATCAACCTAAAAAGGATGGGCTAATTAGATCTATGGATAGCCTTATATTTATCCCAGTCATGTTTAAATTCCTTAACTGGGTTTAACCCTATCACTTCCACTAGAAGGCTATTCCACTTACATGCTATCCTTTCTGTAAGTGTTTAAACATGTTACCCCTACATCTTACACTTTCCTTGATCTATTTGAAGGTTTCTGTCATATCACCATCCCCATTCTGTCAAAGGTTCCTAAGCTGTGGTTCTTTGTCCACTAGTGGGCTGTGACTTTCATTCTGACGGTCATTCTGACAATCAAGATTACAGAAAATATTTAATACAATGTATAAATTGCAATGCGTATAGCACTGCATTAGAACTACGGAATATGTTGGTGCGTTACAAATAAACAATAATAATAATATACCTGTGGTTTTGACAAAAAACACAGTATATTAGAGTCGAACAACATTCAGAAAATGTATTAAGTGATGATCCTAGGCAATATTCAGATAGCCCACCAAGATGCTCCTGTAATTTCTTTATAAATATATTAAAATTATTATGCAAATCATCACCAAGCATCAGAAAAATTAACAGAAATCTACCATTTTTAATCAAATATAAAGCACATTATACAGAGTAATATAATTAATTTCTAAGGATGTCTGGAGAGTCTATTGAACTCTTCCTTGATTCCTAATTTCAAGGCAAGATATATTTTACACTTACTGCACACAACCACACAGTACCTATCATTTTATTAGGAGTAACGACTTAATTAAAGCATTCACAGAAGTGGAAGTTTCAGCAAAATTAGAGCTACATTTGATGTACAGTTTTTAAATTACTAAAACTAAACTTATCTAAGAGCACAGATGGAACAAATGTATATATATATTTCTGTAGATATATATATATATATATATATATATATATATATATATATATATATATATATTTATATATATATCTTTTGGTGGTAGGAGTGTCATGGTCTGGGCCTGCATGAGTGCTGCCGGCACTGGGGAGCTACAGTTCATTGAGGGAACCATGAATACCAACATGTACTGTGACATACTGAAGCAGAGCATAATCCTCTCCTTACGGAGACTGGGCCACAGAGCAGTATACCAACATAACGACCCCAAACACACCTCCAAGACTACCACTGCCTTGCTAAAGAAGCTGAAGGTAAAGGTGATGGACTGGCCAAGCATGTCACCAGACCTAAACCCTATTGTGCATCTGTGGGGCATCCTCAAACGGAAGGTGGGGGAGTGCAAGGTCTCTAATATCCACCAGCTTTGTGATGTCATAATGGAAGAGTGGAAGAGGACTCCAGTGGCAACCTGTAAAGCTCTGGTGAACTCCATGCCAATGAGAGTTAAGGCAGTGCTGGAAAATAATGGTGGCCCCACAAAATATTTACACTTTGGGCCCAATTTGGACATTTCCACTTAGGGGTGTAATCACTTTTGTTGCCAAAGGATTAGACATTAATGGCTGTGTGTTGAGTTATTGTGAGGGGACAGCAAATTTACACTGTCATACAGGCTGTACACTTACTACTTTACATTGTAGTAGAGTGTGATTACTTCAGTGTTGTCACATGAAAAGATATAATAAAATAAGTACAAAAATGTTTTGAGATACTGTGTAAATATATAAATATATATACACAATTATGCAGCAAAGGGAACTACCATGTTTGTGTTTGATTATTTATTTCTGTACGTGGGAGGAGACGGACTGCAGAGAAGGTTTTGAGCTGCTATGAGTCACATGTCAAAATTAAAAGTCCATGTTTGCCCAAATTTTTTTAGTTTACAAGAACACTCCCCACTGAGAAAATACTGAGTAAACTTAAATTCATATAGAAGTTAAGAGACCACAACAATATTGTGTACTCAATTGCTTTGTTAGTAAAGGTGCTGCCATTTTCCCTCCCACGTTCTCCCTTACTGTTATATTCCTCAATACTGTTTAGTTGAATCATGAGATTATGTTATGTTGGGGGAGGAGCCATCCACACAGCTTGACAGGCTCCAATTACAACATGACAGGGGGACCTGTTGGTGTTATTCATCCTTCTATCAGGAAAGAGGCAATTTATTTAACAAATACATTGTAATAGATATGACTGTGTAGCACACAAACCTCTCACATGGATACAAAAGGAATTATACTTCCATTATTAAAAACATATATATATATATATACACTTGTTATTTATTTGAAAAAATATATATGTTATGGAAGTATAATTATTTTTTTATTAGTGGATGAGTTTTGTGTGCTGTACAGTAATATCTATTATACTTTATCTCCTTTCGTATCTCACTCTGATGTTTTGCAAGTGGAGCTGACCTCCATAAGTGACACTATCTGTGCATATTCTGTTGCAAAGATGGATGGAGGAATATAAATGTGATAAACAAAACTAATATAATATGTACAATATAGCAATTACAGGCCAAAATATTTGAATGTACTAAAATGTAAAAAAATCTCTTTCCACAGTTCAGTGATCCTTTAAAAAGGAAATACAAATTTCCGCCTGCAATTTATTAAATACATTTTACACATCATATCAAATTAAGTTCCTCAAAAGAACAAGCATAACATTATAAAGCATAACCTATGCCGAGAAAAACAATACATCATTCTCCAAATGGACGCGGTAACATTATCATAAAAATGATGCTTAAACAGCAACAATATTGAAAAATATGTCTGCCATTCTAGGCCATAATAGATGGCTGATACTTATAATTGCTGCTGCTAAATAACACAGTATTGATATTATTATCAAGTCATGATGAATGAGAGCATGGACATTAGGCACAAAGAACATTTGAATTTCTTTAGCATTATACTTTAGCTTGTGCAATGCCAAACTACACTATGAAATGATTGAAATATAAGAAATACATAATATAGTCCCATTATGTATTCATGCATTGCAGCAACTTAAACTCTGGTGGGAGAAATTCATTTTGCAATCTCTCATACACTTTCTGCCCAATTAGCTAACTCCCTGAGTCACTGGCCAGCGGGCTTATCTGCCCAGGCACATTTTTATTGCACCTGCTGTTTCATGCTCTGCAGTTCTAATCAGTTTCACAGGACATATACCTCAGAGGCTGATTACAGCTGTCTGCATCAAGGGACAGGCTTGGAGGAGGCTCTCTGTGAAGGACAGCGCTCTGGATCACAGTGACATTTCTTGATTTGCTAATTCAGATGTTCCCTAATAAAGTTTAAGAAGTAGCTAGAGCGGCCAATGATTTAAAAGGACAATAGAGTCACAATATTACACCATCAGAGGGTGGAAAATCATGTGTTGTTCACATTTTTATCTTGATCAAGAATATACTTTTATCTTGATCAAGAAGACACCTTGTATAGCTCCTGAAAACCTCCCATAAGAAATTGCATATATAATAAAGTTCCGGCCAGGGGATTATTTACTTATTATGGTGCCATAGGCCCTATCAGATTTGTAAGCCCCCCAATGACCACATTATTACTCTTCCTTTCATCTTGCTATATCCCATAAATAAAATGTGAAAGTATACAGTAAGTCACAAATAACAAGGTATGCTTACAGATAGACTATTCTATGCATATAGACTCTTCTGTGCATATTCCATGGCACTGCATCGGTAACGTCAGGCTGCCCAAGGCCGGGCTCACAGGCTGAAACACACCCATATTTATCATACTGACTTTATTTCAGGCTAACAGTTTTAACTTTTGAAAATATACTTTTATTATTTAGCATTTTTGCATCCATATTTGTCTTGCATCATTGTTGTATAATATATAGCTTAATATATATATATATTTTTTTAAAGAAGTTGTGGTAGGTTTTGAAGCCAGGCTTGTCACTTTACAGTCTACCTGCTTTACAATAAGTGAAAACAACAATATATCTAATATAGATCAAAATTTTGCATACAGATTGGTACTTAGAACCGCTGTCAAGCATAGCTCATTTTTTTATTCTGAAATCCTTCTGAAAAGGATTAGAATTAGCTTAAAACCAAAAACTACAAACACTCAGAACTCTGTTATTTTAGACTAAATTTAATAAAAGAAGACAGGTATTTCAATAGTTACTCCACCATGTATCTTGTGCATGGCACTTATGTTGAAAACAAGGACCATTTAAAGAGCCACTTGGGTCAAGTTTTTTCCTTTATAGTCTCTTGAACAACTAAATTT
This sequence comes from Discoglossus pictus, assembly GCA_027410445.1. NCBI lineage: Eukaryota > Metazoa > Chordata > Amphibia > Anura > Alytidae > Discoglossus > Discoglossus pictus. The sequence continues at coordinate 343,009,034 of CM050166.1, forward strand.
GAAAAGCTAAATGATTTCAAAAGGCATAAGAAAATATATTAAAAACATTTTGTTTTTAAATGTTTAATGTTAAAATAAATAATTATTGTTTGTGTGGTTCCACAATAACCTAGTAATTGAGGTTGTAAATGTTTTTTTTTTAGCCGATCAACTTGAATCTTTTTAGATGTCCTCTGACATTTGTATTATGGGAATTGTTTTTTGATCCAGAGGAAGGCAAACAAAAAACAAATTGAAACACTGCCAATTGTCTCATAAGGAAAAATGACTTCCTGGCACCAAATACTGACAATACTCGATTATTCACTGGACCAATACTTGTATGCCCCTTTTATATAAAATATATCTAACCCATTTTTAAAGTATCCGTGACAACCCCCTTTGGTTAAAAGTTCCACAATCTGACTGCCCTTACTGTGAAGAATCTTTTTTTCTTTAAGATTATATATTTTTTTCCCGCTAACTTTAAGTAGTGCCCTCTTTGTCAATCAAAAACCTCTTTATAAAAAAGTTCATCTGAGGAACCCTTACATTGATCCTCGATGTATATCCCTGTACAGGAGATATACCTATGTATCTATTTAGGTTTATTTACTCCCGTGTCTCTGGATTTCACTAGGAATGTAAAATATATACTTATTTATCTATTTAGGTTTATGTATTGCCGTCCCCCCCCCCCCCCCCCCAGTGATCATTTGTTTTAAGGAAAATACATATCATTTGGTAGTCTTTCTTTATAGCTTAGCATCTAGTCTCTTTATTAATGTTGTCGCTCTTCTCTGTACCTTTTCCAGCTACACAAGGTCATATTTTTGAAGTGGCACCCAAAAATATACTCCATATTCAAAATAAAGATTTACTAGGGATTTGTATTATGGTCAGATTATATTTGCTTTCCTTGTTTCTGTACTCCTCTACATGCTATTATTTACTTGCCTTTTCAGATGCTGCTGGATATTGAGCATTGTTAGGTAGGTGGTTATCCAAAGAGGCTACATATTCCATTCTACCCCACCACTGCTTTACTTCATGTTCTCCAATTTCTCTCTCCATTTCTAGAGTGATAAGCTTTCAAGAGATAGAACTCTCTTTTTCAAGTCAAACACAATATTGGTTAAAAATAACAAATTTAGTCTTTACACCAGGAGAGAGGCGGTGGAAAAATAGCACAATGACGAGAAATAACCCACTGAAAAAAGACACAAGCTAAGGGGACATCACAACGATAATCATAAAGTAGGTATGCAAAGAGCTTTGGAGGAATACACAAGGTCAGACACAATGTGTCACTGTATACTGCAATACCCTTACTTTTCATCTGTGATAATGGATGTGCAATGCACTCTAGTCTGCAGACCGCTGGAAAATATACATTCACACAAATATAAAAAATTCTTCACTGGAAATGTTAAAGGAGAACTATACAGATGGGTTATAGCTTACTCTGTATTTCCTGCAATACTATTTCTCAGTATTATAGGCTACTCCATTTACTTGAATAAAGAGACAAGACGTTGTTTACTTACCTCACTAAGAATTATATATGATAATAGAGGAACAAAATATATACAGCCTTTAACTCTACTATTACATACAATTATGCTGTAGTGGGAGATGTAATTTCTTTATAAGGTTCCAGTTCCCGTTACTGTAAAGTGCAAAGTGTTTTCATTTAGTAGCAGCACTACACTAAAGATAAATGGAAAACGTACCTGCATCCAAGGCCCCCTATCAAGGGACAAAGAAGGGTGCCAAATATTCCCATGATACAATAATCAGTGATCATTTAATAACTAATTGCAGCAACTTAAGACACTGCCCACATGCCAACTATACCTTATGTACTATCCTAGTGTGTTATCACTTCATTGCCTTCTTGTTTACAGAATATTTACATTGTGATTAGACCCTGCAGGATTACTGCTGACTGTACTGCCATTTATCAGGCTTCTCTTCTCCTCCAGAGGGTTCCTGCGAAATAGTAACCTCTCTATATCGTTTTATTAGACTAGCGATTTGACTGTGAAAAATGATGGGACAATACAATTTTAAGCCATGGCAATGCTGTTTGCCACACAATGTAAGGTTTTTGCTCCTCTGTGGAACTTCTGCGCTCATCACGTGACTCGCAATGAGCCTATCCCCTCGTGTACTTCAAGTGTCCAGCTTTGCAACGATCACCTTTGGCGCTCATCGCAAAGACTGATATATAAGTACAGTGTAAAATCACCAAAAAAAAATGTGAGTTCAGTGAATTACGAAAGTAATATGAATTAATAAATGAATATACTTTACCTATTTATATTTAATATGCATCAATCAATATTGTGAAGAGCTAACAATCTATTAGGATTTTCCTGCATCTGAAAATGTACAGTTGGACTGTTGATCATGTGAGGAGAAAGTGTCAGCAATGTGGCAAGTGTGCAGTGTAAATAGGCTGCGTGCGCGAGGGCAAACCGTTTGTTTAGGCGGGTAAAGCGGCATTTTAGAATCCTAATATTATGAGTTGTAAATTAGTGTTGTAACATGGCGGATTTTGTCTATGTGTTACTTGGCTCGCGAGCATTTTCCCGTCTGTTGTAACGGTATATTTTGTATATGCTAAGTTCCTGTGTAACTCGTACGTGCCTGGTGGTGATTTTCGCAGCTCTGTGTCCTTTAGCATTGTTTTAATTTTTTTCGTCCGCCATTTTTTTTTTTTGTTGCTTAGCCGGTATTCAAGTGTCGAAACTTTTTAAATGCGACTTAAACCGGCGTGCAACCTCACTCCCAGACGTCCTGGCTGTCCCCCCGTGCTGTTTTTTTTATGTTTTTTTTTTTTTTTTTTGTGGTTTTGGTGTTTTTTGATGTACGCGTTTCGGCCGTTACCTTCGTATTTTTGCGACCTCGTATTTTTTTTCTTCTAAGTCCAGTGGGTCGTATATATTTTTTCCCCAAAGTCCCCCGCTTTTCTGGGTTGTTTTTTACTGCACATGAGTCGGCACAGAGCCTCCACCTCCGCAAATGCGGACACTCGCTTCATGAGGGTCCGCATTTGTGGCCTGCAATGAGCCTCCACTTCTTGCTTCGCGAGGTCTGCATTTGCAAACAGAACTGCTGCGAGCTCACTTCGCGAGCTCGCAGAGCGTGACGACAACTCTCAGTTTGACAACTATTCTATGCGATAAGAAATATAATAGCTGAAGACTTGTTAATTCACTAGACCCATCTATTTTCATGTAAAGCACTACACAGTAATTTATACTGGCCACTAGATCATTTAATGTCAATATCAAATATGACTTGAATTTGCTTTACAATCTGCAAACTTCTATTTCCCATAAAAGGAGACGTCCTTCCAAAAAGCAAGTTGCTCTTTTCCTAATTAGACACAATGGTGGTCCCAAATACGATATACTTTAAAACTATAGCCAATAACAAGAATATGTACCTACTGTTACATTGGGGCCCTCCATTCACTAGCTCTGCTACTGGTAGTAATATAGATGAGTTAAAATACACATAAATACATAAATGTAACAGAGCTCGTTTTATTTTATTGCTCCACGGTACTTATATTTTAAAAGAGCCAGATGTGCCTCCTGGAAGAAATAAAGTAAACTTGTACTGCCAGACAATAGCTCTGAATTCTAAAATGTCATAAAGAAATAACACATAAAATATTAAATGGCATCTCCTTGTAACTATGGAAAGTGTGATACAGGCACATTGATAGGCAGATGTCAGCTTTATTGTATACATTTCATTTTGAGGTGGTACCAGGAGATTTGAAATGAAAGTAATTTCTACAAAAGCGTCTGCTTTATTCTGGTGCGCTTACTAAAACCTTTTAACACAGATGACTATTCTGGCAGCTAACATTTGTAGTTTGTAATTTAGAATCCATTATTTCTATAATGTTTTTGTGCAACGAAGTAAACTTTTTTGAAAGAATCTTATACAATCTCTACAAAATGTACTACTGAATATGAAATAACTATTAGGTAATTATAATATACTAGCGACTTGCCCGTCAAAAATGACGGCAATACAATTTTAATGCATGGCAATGCTGTTTACCACACGATGTAAGGCTTTTGCTCCTTCGGCGCTCATTGTGAGCCTCTCCCCTCGTGTACTTCAAGTTTCCGGCTTTGCAACGATCACCTTTGGTGGTCATCGCGAAGACAGATATATAAGTACAGTGTAAAAAAAATAAAAAAAATAATGTGAGTACAGTGAATTACTAAAGTAATATGAATTAATAAATGCATATACTTTGTCTATTTATATTTAATATGCAGCAATCAATATCCTGAAGAGCTAACAATCTATTTGGATTTTCCTACATCTGAAAATGTACATTTGGACTGTTAATCATCTGAGGAGAAACTGTCAGTAATATGGCAAGTGTGCAGTGTAAATAGGCTGCGTGCGCGAGGCCAAACCGTTTCTGTAGTTGTGTAAAGCGGCATTTTAGAATCCTAGTGTTATTAGTTGTAAGTTAGTGTTGTAAAATGGCGTTTTTTTCTATGTGTTACTTGGCTCGCGAGCATTTTCTGTCTGTTGTGATTTTCGCGGCTCTGTCTCCTTTAACCTCGTTTTAATTTTTTTGTCACGTAGGCGATTTTCAAGTGCCCAAACTTCTTAAATTGGCGTGCAACCTCACTACTAGACGCCTGGCTGTCCGTGCTGTGTGTAATGTTTGTTTTATGTTGTATTTTCTTGTAGTTGTGCTTTTCGTGTTTTTTGATGTGCGCCGTTCGTCCGTTAACTTCGTATTTTTGCAACCTCGTATAATTTTTTACCTAAGTAACATGGGTCGTAATTCTTGTTTTTTAAAGTCGTACGTCCTTGTGGGTGTTTTGCATGCCTCGGGTCGTGTAGCCTTGTTTTTATTTTTTTCGGCCGCCATTTTTTTTCTTGCTTAGCCGATTTTCAATTCCCGAAACTCCTTCATTTGCGTACAACCTCACTTCCATACATCCTGGCTGTCCCCCCGTGCTGTGTGTGATGTTTTTGTTATGTTTTGTTTTGTTTTTGTTTGTACGTGTTTCGCAGTTAACTTTGAAAAAAATAAATAATTACGAGGTCGCAAAAAGTCACGCTTTTCTGGGTTGCTTTTTTACCGAGTTTGAGGTGCCATAGAGCCTCCACCTTTGTGAGCTCTGCATTTGCGGCCTGCAATGAGCCTTTGTTTATTAATACTTCCTATAAAGCCATTACCTCGAGGAGTGGATTTACACTTCCATTTAGAAGTTTTAATTACAACTAAGTGCAATTTTTTTATTTATACATGTACTCTTTAATTCTTCAATAAATATTCTGTGTAACTTTAACCCCTGCCGTAGTAAACCACGGTGTTTGGTACTTGCTAAAAAGACATAATGCCTTTTGCAGTCTTGCTGAGGCATCTTAGGTGAGTAAGTCATCAGCAGACTTACAGTTATGTGACATGATTTGAAATAAAACATTATTGCTCTTTCATTTAGAAGCATCATGTAAAAACAAAATGCTAATGTACATCTGCAATTTTTGGCGGGTTGTGAAGAATAATGCTCAATTTGCTCTTTATCAGCATCCTAATAATATAAACATGGAGAATTAAACAGAAACATGTTGATGGCTTAGCCAAGCTGTAAGATAGAAAACGAAAGTGGTTTGTGTTGAAATACACAGATTTAAAGTAAAAGAAAGTCACAAAGTAAAAGAAACAAAAACTATGCATCGTAACTGGAATCCTTAAAGGGCCACTGTAGTCCAAAACATTTTAATGCATTTAAAAGAACAAATTTTACTCCATGGATATTAACTGACAAAAATTAACAGAGACAAATAAAAGACAACATGCTTGATCTGCCTTTACACATCCTCTTAACTCACTGGTTAGATAAACAAGGATTCATGGAGATCCTAATTACTGTACTTAAAAAAAAAACATTTGTACACAGGTACAGGAGCTAAAATGTATAATGATTTCATATTTATCAAATTGCATTAATGTTTCTCTAATCATTTGATATTCACCTATTTCTATTAATCTGAAACAGAAATGCAAAACACCAGCAGAAGGAAAACAAAAATAGTAAGACTTCTTAACAATTTATGATGGTTTTCATAAAGCTAGCATTATGTTTGATGCAACTTTCACTTTTAAAGAGCCATAATGGCAGTCTTTATCTGTTAATATATGATAACATGGTTTATCTGCCTCTTTCCCTGTAGTGACTATTGTAGGCACATACACCAGTCAGAAAACATTAGGACAGCCTCCTGGGAGGATTCTCTCTCACCTCAGACACCTAACAGGGAAGCAAACCTGCTAGACGAAATACTGCCAATTTGAATTGTAAGTTTAAAAAGCTACATTGATTTTTGTTTTAAAAACTGCTTTTACTGCTACCCTAATCTAGGTATAGTCAATTCATTTTTACAAAACCAAATGTATTTTTGAAATTGATATCTAGGACCAAGAATACTTTTTTTTATATATAGGCATTCAAATACTGTATTTTTCCATCTAGAAGACAACCCCATTTATAAGATGGCCCCTATTTTTGAAGCCCAAAATTCAGAAATAAATAAATATGCAAATGTGTATTTTATAAGTTTTTATTGTGTTAAACATATATTTAAAGGCACTTTCTGTCATGATTTTCACTGATTTCCATTCCAGCTCAATATCCTTGTGATCACATCACTTATTACGCAGTCGCGATGTGCAATTGCATTTTCCGGTTTAAGACAGGATCTCAAAGATATTGAGCTGGAATGGAAATCAGTGAAAATCATGACAGAAAGTGCCCTTACATATATGTGTAACACAATAAAAATGTATAAAATACACATTTCTAAGCTCGCAATCAGTGTTGTAATGCAATCTAATTACAACCAATGCATTTCCAAATCTGTGTCTTCTCTCCTGCCTTAAATCTAGTGGCCAAATGCAGCATTACAGTACCATACCAGGGTATCTAAATTCAACATTCCGTGTATAAGACGACCCCCCTCGTTTAAAGAAATTAGTAAAAAAAATACTGTCTTATACACGGAAAAATATGTTATTTTAATATAACTGCACTAAAAGGGGTACAGAAAGGAATATAACATAGGATTAAAATGTAGAGAAATTACAGCATATAACTAATATTTTATTTAAGTTTGTGGACGTTTTAAAAGGAATATATAAAACATAATAAAGATGTAGAGGTTGAAAACAAATAGGCCGGAGTACCTGATTTGAACCACCTATTGACTTACCCTACCGTGCTGCATGACCCCTACACTGATCGTTTAAGACAAAATGCATTATACACAGGCATATAGTGTTATTTCAATCTAATATAGGACCCATTATATGTGAATTAACATCCTTTTTAACCTAGTGTGTGACTTCTTTGAAATATAATAGACCACAAAAAATCATTATAATGAGACTACATAACTGCATCTGGTTTTACACCTTAATACAGAATTGTCAGATAAATAATATATCCGTCATAAAGTATTGAGTACTAAAAATACCCTTATGGGAAAACAAGTCACATTGCTACAGAATGGCGAGATCATGAAGCTTAGAGTGGGCGTCTGAACTCTATTTCGCTACCCAGGCAGAGAGCATGAATTGCTGATCTAAACGTTTGTATACATGCCACTTACTGATTATAGCTGCTGCATGCGCTACTGCATTCTGAACATATAATTATTAGGCTTTATTTTATATCACACAGTAACCACATACACTAGTTTTTATACCAGAATTTTAAAGATGCAGCGCAACTGTAATTTTTGGACAATATCAAACAAACATTTAAACACAATGATTTTTACTCGCTGGACACTTGTTGTGATTTCCTGCATTACACACTTGTTGTGGAGAAAACTTATGAATAATTGTTTGGCCTCTTATTGAATTAGATTGTTTTTAAAGGGCATGGAAGGTTTCTGGATTGCCTATAAATGTATTTGCTGTTTTTTTCGGTCTAAAATCATACAAACAGTAGCTGCTTGGTTTCTGCCCTCTGTAGCTCATGAAGACACAGTACTTAAGTAATGAGTGTGCAGAGTATCATAGTAGCCAATCAGTGATAATATTCTGCAACATGCTGCTTGAGAGATTGTCACTGATTGGCTAACTTGAAACCCTGCACTTCAGAGTCTGTATATTCATGAGCTGCACAGAACAGCCCCAAGCAAGCTCAAAAAGAGACACTTTTTAAGAAAATAAAGCATATAAAATTGGATAAATAAGTATATTATATTCTTAGTGAAATCCAGAAAGATTCTATGTCCCTTTAAAATATCTCTGAGCCAACTCCTCCTTCGCCCTTGATGATCTTACCAGGGTGGAGACAAACACTCAACTCAAGGATAACCTTTGAAAATGAATGTAATATTCAATATTGCCATTGTAAATTATTTAATAGGGATTTTATTAATGATCAATTTATAATTAAAATTACTAGCTGCAATTGTTAGGGCATTACAGTGGTCATTTAAGATTTTCTCTAAAATTATCTTATGTTAATGGCTTACATAGCTGCTAATGCGGATAATTTGTTACATATATGAATATAAGGTTTATTCCAGTTGTCCTTTAGGGGCATGTAATAATAATACAGATGTGTAACATGGCTATAAAAGGTTTAATGTTCTATATTAACCCCAAACACTGTGTGGGAAAGTACAATTTACAGTCTGGGTAGTGTTACCCATCAGTAGTTGTGTGTGTGTTTGGGTCGTTCAGTCATTTCCGACTCTCTGTGAACTCATGGAGCGCGGCACACCATGCTGATTCACTTGGTATTATTCATGGCAGAGATACTGGAGTCTGTTGGCTGTTCGTTCTCCAGTGAGCCACAGCATACAGCTCCTGGTATTCCTCGGTGGTCTCCCATCCAAGTACTGACCCGGCCCAACCCTGCTTGGCTTCAGTGTGGTGTGACTTCTTTGTTCCCTGACTGGAACTGAAGACAGGTCATCACGGTGAAAGCACTGAATCTTAACCACCGGACCACCAGGGAACCTATCAGTAGTTGTACTATATAATAATACCCAACAGCTCTGTTTTGTGCCACTCTTATAGCAGCACGGAGGTCAATTACACTTCATTACAAATTGACTCAGCCTGTCTAGGCCAAACCTCAGTCAATCTATAATGAGGTTATCATTGATCGCTGCCTTGTTTGCAGATTCTTTTATCAGTGCCCTGCCAGACAATGTGACATTAAAAGCACCTTTTTATCCAGAGTCGGAATCTCTGCCAGGCTGTTTAATAAATATGTGTAAAAACTAGCAGCTTTTCATCGAACCTCCTGGTGCCTTTGCAACCGAAATCATAAACCAATATAAACAACACAAAACAACCATAAAATACATTTATATTATCAACATCTCACCAGCAAGCTAAGACTTGCAAATCACAAAGATCTTTTCAACTACACACAAAGATGAATCAGAAAGTCAGAGATGTAGCCAGATCTATGTAATAGGCCATAGCCAGCGGAGGATTCAGACACACGGTGTGCAGAACGTAGGTTTGATTAGCTCTCAGTTATATTATGGCATACAGATAGCATCAGAGCTAGGAAAAGAAAGGGAATGTGTATCCTACAGGCAACATATAATATTACACTTGCCCTTTCTGCAGTCTCGAGACATTTCTCTTCATCTGAGTTCTCAAGTGAGCTATTAAAATGATGGATGGGATAGAAACATCCATGTGTATCGAGGCATTCAGCACATCACTAGAGAGAGGCAAATCTCAGATAGGGAAGTCGTGCTATTAAAGTATAGGAGGTAGGTATCCATATGGATACTCTAACTTCCCCTCAAAACATACTTTCACAATTCATTTGTTTGGCAGTTAAAAACCATATAGCCAAGAGTTGGAGTACCCCTAACCTTAGCATAAAGGAGGTCACCCTTAAGGTTAACTATGTAATGATTAATGAGACAATAACTTGAGGGATTAATTTCCCTTATTCCTGGCAATTTGGTCTCCATGGCTAGACTCCCAACACACCATAGCAGTGTAGGGCTGTAGAAAGGTAACCTATACAGAAATACATAGCTATCCATATAAAGGGATGCCGGAGCTGGTGGGGTCGTGGACGCGGTCCTCAGAGGTGGAGCGTGCGCTTGGAAGTGGACTGGCCAGGTCAGACCATTTTCTTATTTCTTCTTTTTGTTCCTCATTTTGGTTAATGTTTTATTTTTTATATTTTTTAAATGTATTAACTTATTGTTATTAGAAAACCCTGGAACTCATACATAACATAATGTACAGGATGTGTATACATGTTTGAAAAAATCTGTAAAGTCTTCAATAAAAAGATTGTCAAAAAAAAAAAAGTGTAGGAAGTACTTACAATCTATCACCAAGTTATTTTCACCTAAAAAATATCTCCAAAATATGTTACTATTTTACGTAAAATAACTAAAATCCCAATCCACTTTCTCATCATATTTTACCTTGACTACTGCAACTCTCTCCTTGCTGGCTTCCCCATCACCAGTCTGTCTTCACTTAAATCCATATTGAACGCATCCGCTAGACCAGGGGTGGGCAAGTTCGGTACTGGAGGGCCACACACATGCCTGGATTTGATGATATCCCTGCTACGCACAGGTGAATCAATCACTTCTTCAGTCATCCTGATTGACTCACCTGTGCACATAAAATATATCTTCAAATATAGCCCTGAGTGTGGCCCTCCAGGACCGAATTTGCCCACCCCTGTGCTAGACTTATATACCATAATCAGCGCTCAGTGTCTGAGCACCTCTCTGTCAGTCACTCCACTGGCTTCCCATAGCCTCCAGAGTCAAATTTAAACTTAAACTCATGACCCTAATGTTTAAAGCCCTCAGCAATAATGCACCCCTTATATCTCTGCTCTTATCTCAAAGTACTCTTCACTCTCCTAACAACCATCTTATCACCTCCTCTCGCACCAGTCTTCAGAACTTCTCATGTGCTAACCCTATTCTTTGGAACTCCTTGCCTCGCTCCACTAGACTATCCTCCTGCCTCGAACCTCACTAAAAAAGCATCAATTTAAAGAAGTGTATCCTCTTCAGCATTAATATGCACTATGCATCTATCACCCAATCCTTTAGAATGTAAGTTTGTGAGTTTTAAATCCTGTACGGAGCTTTAGGGAAATCATAATGTATGTTTGATTGTAAGCTCAATAACAGCGCCCTCCTGTTAAGATATTTATGAAGCCTGTAACCTGTGAGCTATACCATGTAGTATCACCCAAGATGGGCAGGTCATAGCAATGAGGTCAGAGAAATCGGAGTCCAGTGGAGAAGGAACTGGCCATCCACTCCAATATCTTTGCCATGAAAACCTTATGGTTGAGCACAACCAGACACGAGATGTGCATGGCAAGCTGCATCCATAGAGTCAATGAGAGTTGGACATGACTAAACAACAACAAAAATAAGTGACCAAGCGTCCGGTACAAACAAACTATTAAACGCATGTGGATTCTGAGCAAAACTGATTTACTATTATTGGCTAATGTCTACTGTGAGCAGCCATTGGATTCTTTGCACTGCTTCCTTGAGCTATTTCCCAACAGGGAAGGTTTTTGTAAACAAAGTAGATTTGTATTAGTAGTGCATTAACACTAAGGATTGCCACATTTCAACTCCAGCAGGTCAAAGTATCTATGCATTCAAGGTATCCTCCAACCTGAAAAAGCAGACCAGCAGAATGCAAAATGGTGGATCCCATAACTGCATTTAATACATATTAACTAAGAGGCTATATTTTTTTACTGCACAAACAGAATTACAAAGTTCTGGGTTGCTAGAAAATATGTAATTAAACAATAATTGACATTAATTACTGGTCAAGACATTTTGTTTAACGTCTAACAAAACTGTACTTTAGCATAAAAATGATTCACAGCCAATGAAGAAAATAAATCAAGGAAATTAAGGGGAGTGAATAAATTAACCTTTCTATGCTTCATTCAGAATAATCAAGAGATCAATTAGTAACTACAGAAAGGATTTTTTTTTTTATCACAACTAAGGGAACAAAGAAACTATCCCACATCTAGTATAATTAAAAACTACATTTAATGACTAGTAGATTTGCAAATAAATATTAGATCGTTAATAATATAAATCCTATTTAGTTGTTACCTTGTTTAACATCCATGGATCAGGTTCATATTATCTCCTTTTGATGAGTGTCATCACTATCTGGAGAGTATCAGGGCTAGCACATGCTCATAGTGACCTGGGAGGCCAAGAAGCTGTGTTATCTAACAGCCTTATTAAATTGCGATTCGGCTAATTAAATAGAGCTCTATATAAGCACATAGCATTTTTTTTTACAGAAGTTTTTAGTTAGTGAAGACTTTGCTTTTGGATAGAAGTTCACCAACTAAAAGGTTCTGTAAAAAAATATGCTATGTGCTTAAATAGAGCCCTATTCAATTGGTTGAATCACAATTTAATAAGGCTGCAAATGTTTAGATCACTATAACTGTATGCTAATGATTAAAGGTCCAGTTAATTCTGCACAACTTGGAGCACACCACTGTCAAGGTGGTCTATTTACATGAGACTCTGGCAAGCCCCCAAACAAACCCACAACAGCAGCTCCTTGCAGAGAGCAGAAAGAGAGTTAATCCTTCACAAATAATCAACTAAAGAGTACAGTTGGGGGTTAACATCTTCTGCTGCATTCCTGAAGTTCAGTGAAAAAATTATAAATCTTTGTGCTAACGGAGCCTTCATCTCTTGGTGTCGGCAGATGTTGTTAATCATGGAACAGTCAGGAGTGTGTTTGTAAACAGACCTTAGAGTTTTAGCTGTTATTAGTGTAATTAAACTAAATAAATATTTAAAATGTATTTTGTGGCTCCTGTAAGCTAATGTGTGGCTCAGTACACTAATGTGCAGCTCAGGGTACTTGATAAGGGTGTGAGAGTAGTCTAACTGCCAGATAACATTGCAGGTCTGTATTTTGGCCACTACAGAGACAGGTAAGTAGTCTGTAATTCTAAATAACACACCAAATCAGTCAATGAATATGTGTTAGCCACTTAGTTGCATATAAATATAGAAACAACAATATAGGTTCTATGACAGATATATTAAAATCTTATTTAACAGATTCTTTACATCTTATGGAGATGTTATCTAGAATAGAATGAAGACCTAACTACATATGTGCGACCTGTCATGTGAGCTTTGTATAATCTATTTGGATTATGGACGATTTATTTTATTTAGATCAAGATACATACATTCCAGTATTGCAGGGATCATTCATTATTTCATGCATTACATTTATTTTGAGCCATAACTATTAATTAATTTGATGATAGGTTGGATTTGCAGAATTTTGACATTGAGATAGGGGTAGGTTCACCCAAAGCTATGCTAAATTTGCACACGAGCCACTGGGTTTTTTCTATATTTGGTCCAATAAGCAGCTTTGGGCCTGGTCATTTTTGATAATAATACTGATGATCTTGTCATTTGGAATTGTAATGAAGGTATATTCATAAATGTTCTTTCTACACTGCCTAATAATGAAGTGGGATTGAATTTTACATTCGAGATTGATAAATGGGAGTTTAACTTTTTAAATCTTAATTTAGGTGTAGAAAATAATAAATAAAAAAAATTAAAATGTATTTATTATTTATTTAATATTTACTATAAATTAGTTAATAGCAATTCTTATTTTCATCATTCCAGTAACCATAATAGATCCTGCATTAAAAACAAACAAACATATGGAGTAATTTAATAGAATCAAAAAATAGATAGATAGATAGTAGACCCAGAGAAATACTTTGTATATAATACTTCTTAAAGGTTATTTCCCTGGGTTAGAGTGTTTATACTGGAAAATGTTTTTCTACCTATCCATTCTCTGATTATTGCATAATTTTTACCCCGGGAGGCACTTATAATAATATATTTACATAGGACCCAGTTGGGAATAAGGTTGTAAATAATCTAAAAAAAAAAAAGAAAATTCTTGTGTAATTTAGTAGAACATAGAGAACTCCGATATAAAGGATTATGAAGAGCAATGTGAATTTTTATTTCTGTTTTTGGCTAAAGGGTATAAATATTGAAGCCTTGGAAAAGAGCCTATGAGTTAGAAATGGCATTTCTTTTGTGCAAAAAATAAATCTTGGGTCTTGTGAGAGGAGTTATTTGGAAATTATGAGTAATACAGAACATAAAGATGATAAAACTGAAGAAAGATCTAAAATGCTCATTTACAATAATGGTAAAACAAAAATTATTGAATGGGTGCTTAGTAACCATTGGCAGTTTTTACTATTGGGACCAATTTTAAGACTCTGTTTAGATAATAGACTTAAAAGGCTGTTGTCTATTATACAAAGTATACAAGAAGGAACTTTACTGGATTTTAAAACTTTATACATTGCAACCCTATGGGTAAAATGATACATTGAATACACCTTTTTATTTGACTGTGATAATAAATACATTATAAATCATTATTTTTTGGGTGAGAATTATTTGTGTTTTTTTTACATTTGCTTGATCATTATTATTTGTTACGCTTGATAATATATTATGTTTTCATGTTTTTTTTTTTTTTTTTGTAGATCCTCTTGATGTATTATACTTTATTTGTCAATTGACTTTTATTTTTATATTGAGGAATAATTATTTTAGCATTCTTGTTGTGGCTTCAAAATTGATTATATGTGAGACTGTTTTGTTATTCATTATATGTACTATATACACATGTTGGGAATTCTGGTTATCTGCAGGTTAAAATTAATGTTTATAGTGAGTTCAGTGTGACGTATTCTACCATTTACGTCATATTATTTAGTCATGTGACAAAGTTAGCGTGCCTTTTAAACCTCATAATTATCCCTACATGCCTTGAGAAAGTCCCTGTTTGCAGGAATTAAATACGTAGGAACTAGACACTTTCCTTTTCTTCTCAATGTAATTCGTGACCACAGAAAATGCTTGATCTTTTGGTGAATCAGTGGGTTGCTTATTTCCCCTGTGGTGATTTGGAATTTATCAGAGTATCTTGGGCATTTTTGGATACTGAACAGTGAATATTGAGAGCCCTCTTTCTACCATCTATCTATTGGACTTTGCATGGCCATGGAAGACTGTAGACTCCATTATGACGATTGCAATGAGAATCGCCAGGTTTTTTTTAACTGTTTGTGGTATTTTCCATTAATATACCATTTACTTTTGCAAATTATATTCTATTATATTCATATATTATGATTTAAAATATCAATACTGAATATGACATTCCCTTGCAAAGATTAGAGTTTCAATGGGGGGGGGGGGGGGGGGGGAGATAATATAATCAATGGCGAAGGTGGTGTTGGCCGAGAGTCAGGGCTAAAGGGTTTTAAGAACAATAGGAAGAGATAAGACGTTAAACAATAATCTGCAGGCTGCTTCCACAGTAAAAGCTTACTGCCAAGCGAAACCACTTTAAGCAAGTCTACAGCCAATGGAGACCATTGTGCTGATGTAACCATGTTTCTTATAATTTAGCACTGCCTGCTAAACAAAGCTGAACACCTCACTGACCTTATTGTGGGTGGAGACCAGCAGCAACTGAATCTGATATTTGAGAGAAAGTAAACCATTGTGGTGCTTCAACTTATAGTCGCACTTTTTAATGCCTCTAGAATACTTCTAAACGATAATTGTAATAATAATCTCACTTTCGCTATAAAACAACTGTTAGTGCATTTTCTCATAAGAGCATTTTTATTCAACAAATTTTGATAATTTTTAAAATGCAGACACCTGGACGGTTCAGTGTTTCTCGCTTTCTTTGTTTAGGTTTATGAT
Organism: Discoglossus pictus; assembly: GCA_027410445.1. Classification (NCBI taxonomy): domain Eukaryota; kingdom Metazoa; phylum Chordata; class Amphibia; order Anura; family Alytidae; genus Discoglossus; species Discoglossus pictus. The sequence goes on from CM050166.1 coordinate 343,024,871, forward strand.
TTATTAATAAAATGACAGCAAAAAAATAAAAAGATCCACACTGCCGTATCTGTAAATTACTTAGCGCATTCAGCAACAGTATACAAGTTTAAAAAAATAGAGTAGTTACAGCTTTAGATTTACATGAGTGAAAATTAGGTCAGCTACATGAAAATTTTTTTTATTTCTAGTACATGAATTTTAGTGTGGACTATAAGAGTTACTAAAAGGACATTGCAAGGAATGTGTGAAGGAAATACTTACTGTGTCGTAGGCAGTTAAAATCCTTTTCATGACCTCTGGAACTGTCCCTTGCAGCTCCATCGTGGGATACTGATCGTTGAGGTTCATTACCACCACTGGAGTGTTGTCAGGTCCAGCCAAGCGAGTTGACAGCGCCATAATGCACTGCATGAGATTAGCTACAGGAGAGAGCCCACACAGCTCTTTGAATGAAACCACTGCATTCTGTTGGAGGAAAAAAGCAGAAAATGACTGAGATGGTTCATATATATGCCCTCGGTTCTTACACACCTGAAACTCCACTATCCATTAAAAATAGACAAAACACAGCATTTTACTTAGTTTCTGGTATTTAATAATTGTTATATATTATTCAAATTTGTTTAGGGGGCTGGAGCAGCAATAATGTAGTATATTAAAACATAAGTTCTAGACCTCTCTAATATTATATACTAGCGACTTGCCCATCAAAAAATGACGGCAATAAAATTTTAAGCCAGGCAATGCTGTTTGCCACACAATGTGAGGCTATGGCCCTCTGAGCACCTTCGGCGCTTATCGCGAGCCCTGCGCTTAGGGTCCTTGGCGCTCATTGCGAGCCTCTACCCCGTGTAATTTGCAGGCTGAGCGATGAGCGCTGCAATGCCGCTCATTGCTGTTTTTGGTAAGCCACAACTTTCCTGCTTTGCAATGAGCACCTGCGGCGCTCATGGCAAGCCCCCCCCGTGTAGTTTAGGGGCCTCGCAATGAGTGTTACTGACTTGGATTAAGTGTTACTGGCTTGGGGCTCTTTTTTACTGCCTTTGGCCTCGGTTTCATCCTGTTACTTTCCCGCCAATTTTTTTTTCTCGCTTCTGTGATTTTTGATCGTGAAAAAACACCAAATATGACTCAAATTAACTTGCAACATAATTCACAGGCTCCCTGGCTCTCCCCCTGCTCTGTGTGTGAGTTATTTTGAGGCATATTTTTTTTTTTCTGTTCTTTCCAGTTCTGTGCTTCCGCTGTTAAAATTCGCAATTTAGTGCAGCCCCGCAACTGTGGGCCTCGGGTTGCGAGGGCCGCAGTTGCATTTACGGGTGCTGATATGCATCAGCTGAGGCGGATCCAGTTAGGCAGCATTATAGGTTTTATTTTACATTTTGTGGAATTGTGAGAGGGAAAGAGAGGGGGAGAGGGGGAGAGAGGGAGGGGGGAGGAGAGAGAGAGAGGGAGGGGGGAGGAGAGAGAGAGAGGGAGGGGGGAGGAGAGAGAGAGAGGGACGGGGGAGGAGAGAGAGAGGGAGGGGGGAGGAGAGAGAGAGGGAGGGGGGAGGAGAGAGAGAGGGAGGGGGGAGGAGAGAGAGAGAGAGGGAGGGGGGAGGAGAGAGAGAGAGAGAGAGAGAGAGAGAGAGAGAGAGAGAGAGGGGGGGGGGGAGAGAGAGACAGAGGGACAGAGGGAGAGAGAGAGAGAGAGAGAGAGAGAAAGAGAGAGAGAGAGAGAGAGAGAGAGAGAGAGAGAGAGAAAGAGAGAGAAAGAGAGAGAGAGAGAGAGAGAGAGAGACAGAGACATGGGGGTGGGGGGAGAGAGGGAGAAAGTGGGGAATAAAAAGTTTTAAACATTATGGAAGTTTCAAACTAAAAATCTCCACCAAAATGATTAATTGTATTTTTAGTTCAGTTTCTCTGTGAATTCAATACAAGATTTTTTGAATAAAGTAGACGGAACGTCAAAATGGGACATAAAATGTTATCAGTTATTGATAAATCCCAGGCAATTTGATTGCATTATTTGTGTAACTCATCACAGGCAGGAGTTGTTTGTCCAATAGGAAGCACAAGAGCAGTTTGTTATGCAAAGCCGGTAATCACTCTCAACCTGACATGTCTCAAAGGATTAAAAGGATATCCCTAAATGGATTGCAGCCCCAGTAGTCCTTTAATGAAGCTGTGTCTTTCTAGCCAATTGCAGGAATCAACACACAAGCCACAAGGTGAGATGTTTGGGTATTTATACACACACATATGTACATTATAATGTATTTTGCAGTTTCCTTGCAAATTTCATTTCCTACAACATCTTTTGGAAAGTTTAAATAAAATATAATGGTAACCAAATCACCAATAAATAAATGTAAACCTGTTTCTATTTTAGGGGTAGTTCTTTGTTTTTGGTACTTTTTATTGTTCAGAGCAAAATCATGCTTTTTTTTATTATTATTTGCACCAACTGAACTAACAAAATTGTAAAACTATTTTCCTACCAATTGTGCCATGTCCATAACTGCTTATAATTAATCAGTACCCTCCTTACATGCTCCGGGGAAGACTATCTCTATACCAAGGTTTGCAATTTTATATCCAGGGCCAGAGAAACTGGACCCTTAACCATTGGATGCCACATTTAACATGTTGTGAATACCATTATCAGAATATATCGTACCAATTCCTAAACCTGCATACCTTTCTCTATACGTTAAATACAAAGCATACCTCATGGACCGTAACATACCACGCACATCTTTAAGCCCATGAAAAAGGCGGATCCACTTGGTTTTTCATGGCAGAGATACTGGAGTGGGTTGCCAGTTCCTTCCCTAGTGGGCCACAGCATACAGCTCCTGGTATTCCTAGGTGGTCTCCCATCCAAGTACTGACCAAGCCCAACCCTGCTCAGTTTCAGGGTGGTGTGACCTCTTGGTTCCATGACTGGAATCAAACCCAGGTCCCAGTGGTAAAACCACCGAATCCTAACCACTGGGCCACCAGGGAACCCTGGCATACTAGATAGTGTCTAATAACTACATAGACGGAATATACAAAATCATGTATGTGTTTGAATACCCCGATCTCCTGATATTTTCCTCTAATTTTGGTTTAATTGTGTAGCCTTTTACCGGTCACATATTACTTTTTAAAATTAAATGTTAGTGTTTTGTCTACAGTATAAAACAAAACATAATATCATCCTCCTCCTTTTAATGAATATTCTTAAATATGACAGTCCATAAATTATCCTTCACAATTATTTTTGAGGTTTAATATATTCAGTAACTTATATTATATGTTCTAAAACTATTAAATGACGTCCCTAAGGACTCATCATTCATGGGTACCAGATTTTGACAAACATATATACAGCTCCCTCTAGAATAATTGCCATTACTAAGGATAAACAAAAAGGGCTATTCAAATTATAGTTCATCTTACACTAAAAAGATGAGAGAAATATAAACTTTCAATGAAGTGAAATTATTTAAAAAAAATAATTAAATCAAATAAACATTTTCCTCAGGAAGAAACAATCGATTGTCCTTTGTAGTTTGCTATTATATTCACTCACATGTAAACATTTAATTTAAAATGGCAAATAATATGAAAATTAAATAGGATTTATAATATATAAAACATTTCAGAAATAAGCAATAATAAAATAAATAAAAATAGTAAATATTGCAAACTACATCTTTGCAGCACAAATATTATCAGATCCATTGCTGCAGTTGGATATAACATCTCATTAATCAGAGATGAACCACACTGCTAGGCTGCAATATGAGAAGACCTTTCCCATTTACATTTCTTGGCTCATTTGATCTGGTGGCATGGTGTAAGTGAGATCCTAATTACAGTCAGCAAAGGCTACAACCAATACATTTTTTCACAGCAGGCAAGATGCATATCAGTATGCATATACTGAAAGCTTTTTACAGCTAATAAGTAAAAGGATATTATATTTATTACAAATTAAATCATAGCATTATGCAAAGCAACAACTCAATTATTTGTGGTGGGAAAAATGGGAAAATCCATTGCACTCCTGTGACTCTATGGGGAAATTGTGAAATTGGTATGCAAATTAGAAAGATATAGCAACCACTCCATAAAGTATGCAACCTTAAAGGGACACTTTCACCCCAATAGGAAGTTGATGTGATCTTAAAGGCATATTTAAGTTTCCTGGATTATGAATGCATCTGATAGAGGAGAATCAGAAGTGTATGAAAAGATTTTTTGAACGAAGAAATACCACAAAATAAAAGATTATCAAACTCACCCTAAAGTTTGCGAAATTTCTTGAGTTTGCAAGCAGTTGCTTTTCTTAGTTAACACCCCTGTATATCTCTGCTAAAATTAGCATAACATTCATAATTCGTTTTGGCCAATAACAGGCAGCTAATACATTTTCATATATTGTAACAATCAGTGATGGCAGTTTGTGCAGGGAGGAATCATGGAAATTGTAGTCCTGTGCAGAAGGAAGCAGGAGGAGCCAGACACTGATCTGTAGATCTCTGCTGGCATCAAGGTTAGTAAAGTGTTCAAATCCGTACTCAAATGCAGTGTTTCTATTGGTAGGTACACTGTGTCTGTGTAAGCAGCTCTCGGGGTGTGGAAAACGAGTTTTATTTTTAAATAAAAGAAATCTGTATGTGTAAAGAATCACTCAATATAATGGGTGTTTCTTACATAAGCAGCATGTGTTATATTAGATTTGCCTTTAAAGAGAATTAAACATTGGTTATACATTGCACTAGCCCTTTTTCTCAATAGTAAATCATCACAGACTTATATAGCACTATTTTGTGGCTAATGTGCAATTCAGTATGGAAATTTGCAGCTCAGAGTACTTCATAAGGGCGAGGGATCTAACTAAATGAGGGGGTCACTGTTTTGCCAGATAATCAGACTGTGATTCTAATGGGCACATTAAAGCTCCTAATTAGAATCTGGAAGCTGCTCATTTGCATAAAAATGCAGAATACTAAATTTCACAGGACAAATTTAGCTTAGAAAAAAATAATGCTTTAGACTTAGAGGATTACTGTGGTCATACATTTAAAATAGACCTTTTTGAAGAACTACACTTGAAATAAACAACATATTTTTAGGAAGAAAAACAAACATAATGCAGCCTCTAATTTAATGATTTTAAATGCAGTTTGTTCTTGCAGAATGGAAATTCAGCAAGTGCTATTGCCAGTGCTCTCATTAGTGTGAATGGAAAGCTAATTAGTTTACAAGGACATATATTACTGAGTGAGAAGCAGGTTTTATAACATTTTGCAAATTATCAAATTAAGTTATTTAAAAGACTATATAGAAAGTGGTGCTTTAAATGTACTATACCCAATGATCTTGCAGTGTTTTCATAATTTTTTAGATAAATTAAAATTATGATGGTATATAATACAACATAAAATGTGGTGTGTAATTGTAATATATAATATTTTTTCATAATAATATATCAATATTATAACTTTTTATATTCTCCCCTTGCATAATAGTTTACTGTAAATTTCTAAAATCTTGAGGGGTCGCCATCAATACAATGTCTGCAGAAATTAAATTTGAGTCTACGTTATAATAAATCGTTCCTCAGATTTTAAATTAACTTAATGTAATTTGCATGTGTACATTATTCAGCTACCTTAAATTAACATTATCATATCTCCCTGCTAAACTTGCCTTTTGTAATGTTACAACAATGCTAAGTAGTTTCCTTGAGTCACATGATAATCTAATTTTTTTACACCATTGACCTGGACATATCTCTCAACCTCTTACTAACACTGGCTCTGACCTGGAACTATACCCAGTGCCTGATCTACCTTTTTGGAGCCCCTAGGCAGTGAAGTGGAGGAGCCCCTGCTAGTGAGTATGCAAGGTATGCACACGCCCCTAGGCGGCTGCCTCGTTGCCCTAATGGGTAATCCGGCCTTTACAAATCTCTCCACCTCTTACCTTACAAACACTGCCTCTGACCTGGAACTATAACCCTCTGCTAAGGACCTGGACACATCTCTCCACTTCATACCTTACAAACATTGCCTCTGACAGTAGAAATTGTTTAATAGCTGCTGCAGTTGTCAGAACTAGTGTCTAACCCACTTGCGAGATCTATCTAGTACTCTGAATATTTTTTTGATTCATTTTCGAGTTGCTGGTCAGATTTAATTCGCGAGCTACTCAAACTTTGGTAACTGAATATAGATTTTGCGTCTTTATCACTGTTAACTTTTGCGGCTGAGTTACGTCTATGGCCGACCTGCTGTGATTTTGGGCGGGTAACTCGCTATTGGAATGCGAGTAGCTAAATGTAGCCAATTGAATTTCTTGATTTGAACCTTTATGAGCTGCTTTTTGAGTTTAAGTAATTTTGATTTGGCCAATTGAATGGGGCCCATCGACATTACAGCAATGCTCCTTCATGGATTAGTAACATAATTCCATCTCTGATTATGCAAACTGTTTTAATTTAATCTTTAATGATTAGTACTTTAACATGATCACTGGAATAAAATAAAATTAAATTAAATGTATTATGTGACTAGACGGGTTAAGCAAAAAAAGCTAACATGGGAATATTTGCAAAATAATTGAGATCACAATTGTATTTTTTGTGTATGTATATACACATATATGTGCTGTAAAAAAATTTGACAAAAATAAATCATTTCAGAACTTTTTCCACCTATAAACTGTACAACTCAATTGAAAAACAAACTGAAATCTTTTAGGTGAAGGGAAGAAAAAAAATAATAAAAAAAATAATGTGGTTGCATAAGTCTACACACCCTCTTATAACTGGGGATGTAGCTGTGTTCAGAATTAAGCAATCACATTCCAAATCGTGTTAAATAGGAATCAGCATACACCTGCCATCATTTAAAATACCTCCGATCAACCCCAAATAAAGTTCAGCTGCTCTAGTTGGTCTTTCCTGAAATTTTCCTAGTCGCATCCCACAGCAAAAGACATGGTCCACAGAGAGCTTCCAAAGCATCAGAGGGATCTCATTGTTAAAAGGTATCAGTCAGGGGAAGGGTACAAAATAATTTCCAAGGCATTAGCTATATCATGGAACACAGTGAAGACAGTCGTCATCAAGTGGAGAAAATATGGCACAACAGTGACATTACCAAGAACTGGAGCTCCCTCCAAAATTGATGAAAAGACTAGAAGAAAACTAGTCTGGGAGGCTACCAAGAGGCCTACAGCAACATTAAAGTAGCTGCAGGAATATCTGGCAAGTACTGGGTGTGGTACATGTGACAACAATATTCCGTATTCGTCATATGTCTGGGCTATGGGGTAGAGTGGCAAGACGAAAGCCTTTTCTTACAAAGAAAAACATCCAAGCTAGGCTACATTTTGCAAAAACACATCTGAAGTCTCCCAAAAGCATGTGGGAAAAGGTGATATGGTCTGATGAAACCAAGGTTGAACTTTTTGGCCATAATTCCAAAAGATATGTTTGGCGCAAAAACAACACTGCACATCACCAAAAGAACACCATACACACAGTGAAGCATGGTGGTAGCAGCATCATGCTTTGGGGCTGTTTTTCTTCAGCTGGAACTGGGGCCTTAGTTAAGATAGAGGGAATTATGAACAGTTCCAAATACCAGTCAATATTGGCACAAAATCTTCAGGCTTCTGCTAGAAGGCTGAACATGAAGAGGAACTTCATCTTTCATCATGACAACGACCCAAAGCATACATCCAAATCAACAAAGGAATGGCTTCACCAGAAGAAGATTAAAGTTTTGGAATGGCCCAGCCAGAGCTCGGACCTGAATCCGATTGAAAATCTGTGGGGTGATCTGAAGAGGGCTGTGCACAGGAGATGCCCTCGCAATCTGACAGATTTGGAGTGTTTTTGCAATGAAGAGTGGGCAAATCTTGCCAAGTCAAAATGTGCCATGCTGATAGCCATACCAAAAAAGACTTAGTTTAAGGGTGTGCATACTTATTCAACCATATTATTTTATTTTTATATTTTTTCTTCCCTCTGCCTAAAAGCTTTCAGTTTGTTTTTCAATTGAGTTGTACAGTTTATAGGTCACATTAAAGGTGGAAAAAGTTCTGAAATGATTTATCTTTGGGACCTGGAGAAGTACAGTGGTCAGGAAGTTCGAAATTGGTACGATCTAGTATGTCTGGAAAGCTATGTCAAGCAAAAGATGATCCCGAGGGGACTGAGGATTCGGAAAAACTGCGCCTTTGATATGACAGAAACAAAAGACATAAATGAATGGGAAATTGCATTAGAGGACTGCTCCTTTAAACTGATGGACATCCTGATTAAATTCAGGAAAGAGAACATGTCCAGGATCAAGGACCAACTAGAGAAAACGATCACAGGCCTATCAGCCTTCCATGAAGATCTGTATTGTCAAAAAATTGATAAAGACATCAAACTTCGTATTAACAAACTAGAACACGAGATCTACATAAGAAAAAGGGAAAAGTTTAACAGAGACCTAGAGGATTATAAACATATCAGCAAAAACCAAGACCGTCGCCATTTACAGGCAACACACCCACAAAAAACCCCGTGGGGCAACAGACAGCAAAATGAAGGTCAAAGAGCACCATATAACAACCATCCAACAACACAGACACATAAAGGATACAGAAGAACACCTATACGGGATACTCCGCCATGGAACAATATACCATCACAACATGTAAAACATAGGTGCATACTTGATCCCAGGGACCTACAAAAAAGAGATACTGTGGACAAGTACAACCTCAACAGATTCAGATATAACAAAACAGAGGTTGCATGCAAAACCGACAACCCGAAAAAAAGAAAAAAGAGAAATCACATAATGAAGGCCAACCCAAAGAACTTGGAAGAACAACCATCGACTAGCTACTACCAGAACTATCATCAGCAGCCTTCTTCTTCTTCTTTTTTAGTCCAGGACAGGAAGCTACAACTATCGGATCACTGGCCATTACCAGTATCCCCAGTCCTCACACCACCAGCATTGAGGAGAAAAAGGAGACCATCTGGAAAACCAGGAGAGGCACCAGAGGAGGAAGGAGATGTCATAAGCGCAAAGAGAATGAAGGGACCCCGGCTAACACCATCAAGATATTCAACCTCTGGTCTAGACCACTAGACGAAACGGAAGAATCGATCCTGAAAAGAGGCCTATCCTTTGCACCTGACACAGAACCTAACCCTTTTGAACTTATCATTGACAACCATAAGTTCATCCGGAAAATCACTTTACGGCGCAACTTTGGGAAAATGGCAAAATACAATGAATTGGCAACCGACACAGCTGACATAGCCAACATCGAGGAAGGAGATCGAGCGACACTAGAGATCCTGGAAGATCTCATCTCCCCCAGCCAATCACAAGAACTGTCCATCCATGTAGAACCACAAGAAGGGCGATATGACACATCAATCCCCCCAGAAGAAGAAAAAAGAGTGATACACTCAAATCTTAAACCAGCATCCACATTCGTCCCAAAACAATCACAAGGGAACCATGTCCCAGTTTTTACCAAGCTGCTTATGAGAGATATGGAAAATATTTGTTAAAAAAAAACATATCAAAAGACCAAACTTGACCAAGGAAGAAAAATCCAAATTAGACATCCTCAGTAAGGACACCACTATCATCATCAGGCAAGCAGACAAAGGGGGTGGTATTGTCATACAAGACAGAGGGGATTACCTAAAAGAAGCGTACCATATCATTCAAGACCAGGACACGTACGCTTATCTAAAAACAGATCCCACAAAGACATTTTTACATGAATACCAGTCTCTAGTACAAGAAGCACGTCAAAACGATCTACTCACCACTAAAGAATTTGAATATCTAAATATTCAGACACCCAAGATCGCCGTTATTTACCACCTTCCCAAGATCCACAAGAATCCACTGATACCGCCAGGAAGATAGTATCGGGTATAGGATGCCTCACATAGAGACTGTCCCAGTACGTGGACTTCTTCTTACAACCACTAGTGAGCAAGCTGCCTTCATACACCAGGGACACTCCGCATGTCCTAGAAATCTTCACCCAGGTGGAATGGCGAGACTCATACCACTGGTTGACTCTGGATGTCACCGCACTTTACACTTCCATTCCCCACATCCAAGGGGTGGAAGCCACAGAATACTTCCTGAAAACCCAAGGGGAAATGGAAAGCTCCCAGATCAACTTTTTAACTACATCTATCATGTTCATTTTGGAACACAATTACTTCGAAGAGTCGTTTTATGCACAAAAACGAGGGACCGCTATGGGGACAAAGTTCGCCCCAAGCTTCGCAAACTAATATATGGTACTCTGGGAGGAAAAGTACATCTGGCACAATAACCCCTTCTCCAAAAACATCATCCAATGAAAAAGGTACATTGACGATATCATCATCATCTGGGAAAACAGCGATGACCTAACCATGAACACATTCTTCACGTATGTCAATGAAAACAATATGAACTTGGCGTTTACCATGAATCATAACCCACGGTCAATCCCATTCCTCGATGTAGCACTGACAGGGGAACCAATCGGTGTGACCTCGAAACTATACACCAAACCTACTGACACAAACGGCTATTTACATGCATCCAGTGGACATGATCCCAGATGGATCAGAAATATACCCTTTGGCCAGTTCCGTCGAGTCCGCAGAAACTGCTCTAAGACTTCAGACTATGATGCAGAGAGTAAGAATCTCACCAAAAAATTCAAAGAAAAGGGCTATAATATGAAAATAGTGAAAGAAGCAAACGAAAAAACAAGTATCCTCAAACAAAATAAACTAATTAAAAAGAAAGATAAAACAACAAGAGGAAACAAGAATGAGTGCAGATTCCTCACCAGATACAACAAAGCAGCTAAAAACATCTCAGCAAGCGTAAGGAAGCACTGGCACATCCTGAGAGAGGACGACATCCTCCGGGATATCCTCCCAGAGGCTCCAACTGTCACCTTTAAAAAGAATACAAACCTGAAGAATCTCCTGGCTCCAAGTGAGCTTAAGAAACAAAACCACAATAACACAGATATTTCAAAGATACCAGGAACCCATAAATGCGGGGCCAAAAGATGCATCACTTGTAGCCATATTTCAAACAAGGATAAAAACCTAATAGTATCACATACAACCCAAAAGGAGTACAAGATATATCACATGACCAACTGCAACACAACATACATTGTGTACGTGATCACATGTATTTGTGGGAAACAATATGTAGGGCGCACAAAGAGACCCCTCAAGGAACGGTTCAGAGAACACCTAAAGAACGCCAGAAAAGGTATACTTACAAACGGATACTCAGCACACATCATGAAAATGCACCAAAAAAATACCAAGGGGACTATCATTAAAGCAGTGGAACACATCCCAATTGCAGCCAGAGGGGGTGACTGACTACTTACCCTCAGACGTAGCGAGACCAAGTGGATCCACAAGCTAAAGACATTGGAACCAGAGGGCCTAAACCGGGATATAGACTTGGCCGCATTCCTAGAATCCTGAAAAACACTTGTAATATATTGTTGTATGTTCTCTCTCTTTCCACCATTTATCACTTACTCCAATCGATAGGGGCACTTCACCATATGTGTTACTCTTCCACAGATCCAATAAGGACCCACCTCTATATGTATTCCCGATAATTAGTATTTCCCATCCAAGAGCTTTGACACTCAGTAATTTTTATGTAATACCCATAGCAATTGCTAGAACCATCTGGTTCCTTATTATATCCACCCATACATCATACAGCTATGCACCTCACATATTTTTAACAATATATATCTATTCACATATACACTCATCTCCCATCACTAGATCATATAGCCCACATCATATAGTAAACCATGCCATAAGTTAAACGCAGCCTTTAGACCATTCATATTCATCTCTTTTTTTTTTACCAGGTCCATGATTTTATAATAGTGTGGTTACCATCATACTTCAAAATCATGGCCCTCGCCAGGCCATAAATACCATTCAGCCTATAGACAATTCATAATTATCTATACTTATTACTTAGGGGAGGGAGATACCACTTAGTATGGGCATATAGAGACACCCAGTAGTATATCACCATATTGGAAGAGGGCACCGACATTGATTACACCATAGAACACATTATGTCCTCCATACTTAGTATGGGCATGTAGAGACACACACTGATTATACAGTGATGTCATCACGCGGCGCCGGAAGTAGTGCATCACACACTGCCAACTATAGGCAGAGCATGCTTTAAAGCCTTAGCTTCTATCAGGATACATCCCCCAAGCTAAGGATAATCAGAACCCTCCAGACTCCAGCAACAGGCCTGATTGAGCCTCATTGCAGGAAGGTAAGCCCAAAGAGACGCTCATCTCCACACCTAGCCACAGTAGGAGGATAAGAGACCTAAGGGCCCAATTAACTACATCTAGGCTTCCACATACAGGAATCAGAGGCCCATGGGCCAGATTCACTTTACCTTGGATTCTACACACTGGAACTACCACACTTACAGGTACACACAGCTGACTCAACTTTCTTCCCGCCAAACCACATATGTATAGAGGGATACACACGTGTCTATATATATATATATGTATGTGTATTTGTGTGTGTGTGTATATATATATATATGTATATGTATGTACAGATATGTGTATATGTATATGTATAAGTGTACCAGTAGGTATTCATGTATATAGGAGTGTGTGTATATATAAATCTGTATAGGTTTGTGTGTGTATATATAGCAGTTGGTGCTCATATATATATATATATATATATATATATATATATATATATATATATATATATATATATATGCATGTATGTGTATTGTACTAGCTTATCCCCAAAACATCTTGCATATCATTAAAATATTCTACGCGTGTGCTTAAACGTTCCCGGGTGTGTGTGTGTGTGTGTATATATGTGCATATGTGTGTATGTTTGTGTGTATATGTATGTGTGTGTATATGTATATATGTGTATATGTATGTGTATACATATATGTGTATGTATATGTGTATGTATGTATATATGTATGTGCGGGCATGTTTGTGTGTACACACATTTGCATATCATTGTTATTTCCCAAACATCAGAGCGGGTATTTTTATTCGCTTAACAATATGGGTGTTGCTTTTATTTATTTTTTTATACTTTTATATCTTATGCCTCACAAGGGAATATTTTTCTATATCTGCTTTCCCACCCCTGTATATATGATTTTATGTATAGACATTTACACTTTTTACTTTATGTGTATCTATAAATGCATTTTTTCCGTCAAATGTAGCCATAGTTGGATTACCACAGTACAAAAGAATTATGCCCAATCATGTCAATATACCCCTGTCGGATGATTTCATACATCCTTCCTCTAGATATACTGAAGTACTTCACCACTCATCAAGGGTCATATTTTATTAGTACAAATGTATATAATCCTGTACCCACAACCAATCCATCCCTATCCAATATATTGTATTGTTACAAATGTATTGTATTTTATAAATTTGTACACTAAGGACCATGTATACTTATGCATACTCCTATCAATCTCCTCTTGTAGGAATTTATTTGTCACTGAAGAAGCTGCAGATCACAGCAGAGAAACGCGTCCGACACTTGTTTTACAATCTATTTATTTTACAATTTTTTATCACTGGATTTCTGTACCAGAATCAAACCAGAATTTTTACCAAATAAATATATTTTTATCCATGAAAATGGTCTGAAGTACTTGTGCTTTGGGGAACCCCGACACGCACACTTGAAAAGTACACAGCATCAGACCAAATGATATCACCGCCCCACACAGACTCAAGTACCATGGAGTAACACCAATATATACGGCATATACTTAAACAGAGAACATCAGCCGGAAACGTTGTGTTAAATACACTTATGATTGTGCGCTTTACAGACATTCCCACAATATAACTCTTTTAAAGATTTGGAATGGCCCAGTCAGAGCCTAGACCTAAATCCGATTGAAAATCTGTGGGGTGATCTGAAGAGGGCTGTGCACAGAAGATGCCCTCGCAATCTGACAGATTTGGATTGTTTTTGCAAAGAAGAGTGGGCAAATCTTGTCAAGTCAAAATGTGCCATGCTGATAGACTCATACCCAAAAAGACTGAGTGCTGTAATAAAATCATAAGGTGCTTAAACAAAGTATTAGTTTAAGGGTGTGCATACTTATGCAACCATATTATTTTATTTTTATATTTTTTCTTCCCTCCACCTAAAAGATTTCAGTTTGTTTTTTAATTGAGTTGTACAGTTTATAGGTCACATTAAAGGTGGAAAAAGTTCTGAAATGATTTATCTTTGTCTCATTTTTTTTACAGCACAGAAACCTGACATTTTAACAGGGGTGTGTAGACTTTTTATATCCACTGTATTTATATAGGGACTGCTTACCCGTGTGACTACTTAAATTATAGCTCTGAACAAATAAAATCAGCTCCCTAAGGCAAAGGTTAAGCTAATAATTCACTCACTTTAATATTGCCCAAACATAAAAAAACAAGCTTGAACAGAATACAAGGTATTAGAATTAGATTTTTGTTGGCATGCAATACACTACAATAATTGAAATAATGGATTTAAAACACTACAGTAAAAATGCATATGTCTTGCAGATTATTCTACATCTATTTATCTTCATACAACATAAAATACTTTATTTAAAGAAACAGTACCGAGTGTCTACAAAAACTCCAGGACTTCCATAATATCTGAACATTATCTTTGAAGAATTAATTTGCTTTATCAAGAAAAAGATAAGTAACTAAAACAAATTTGCTTTCCTTAAATCGGATAAGCTAAAATCTAAATATATTTTAAAGACTACATACCTGCATGTTTTCTCTGAGGTCGGTGGCTTCTCTTATTGGTAGAATAGCATTCTTAAAAACTTCATCAATACATTTTATCCATAATGTTCTCATGGATGCATAGTCCCTGGATTTCTTTGCTTTTCTCACAGAGAGGCCTCGTTTATGGGGTTTCCCTCCACCCCTACGGTTTGTAATAGCCACATGGACAAATAACGATGCATGTGCTAAAATATCTCCCGTTAAGGACTGCAGAGGTACGTGTCTATACCCAGTTTGTAGACATTCAAACGGAATGGTGTACTGTCCAATAAATTCATCTCCAATATAGTCATCATCTAGTACAACAAATCGTACCATCGTTAGTTCAGGAAGGTTGATTTGATATTCAAAACTTTCATCAAAAATTGGATTGTCACCATTTTGATGTACGGTTTTCGTCCTCTGCTCAGCACAGTCTGCAGGTATACCATGAATCTCCACATATACATAAGGATCAACAACATCTCCTTTGGCTCCTGATCCTTTGGGCTTTGGAAAGTTCTGTCCACTGATTATTTTAATATGAAGAAGCTGAGGAGAAACTCCTGGCACAGAATCTTTTGTGTTTGCACTAAAGAAAGAAACCTCCTCGCGCATGATGGCAGGACGGAGAACATACCCACAATTCCCGTTCTGACGGAACCAACCAATGTTAAGATCCATCATTAATCCAGGAGTCTGAAAATTCATTGCCACAATTTGGCAACCACACTTCCAATAATCTTGAGGATTCATGTTGCTTGAGTCTATTCTCATCGGGCTAGGGAAAATCCTGGAGAGGTATCTTTTGTTATAGTTAACAAAATCTCCAGCGTTTTCATTTGCGTATTTTCCAGCAGCAACTTCATTAAAAGAGCAAACTTCCCAGTATTTTTGATTCTGAAATGATATCTGAAAATCAGTGAACTGAACGGATTTACAAATGCTTACCAAATCCGAAAGCTCTTTGCACAGCTGAACACGTTTCACTGTGACAACATTTTGCTGGTCTTCTCCTTCTTTCCCAACTCTTTGTGACATCTCTACACCTTCATCTTCATCAGTAACATCACCTTCAATGCCAGAGCAATTTGGGGGAAGCTTTTTGGCTTTTATTAGTATTTTTCCTTTTAAAGCATCAGGAGATGGAAGATAAGTCTCCTCTGAGTTGGGGCATATTGTATACAATTTTTCCCCTAGAATTTTTTTCATATGCTGAACCATAACTTTCTGTTGCTTAATGGAGCAGTGGTTTTCCAAACACAAAATGAGTGGGTACTCCGATGCATGGAAGGCATATTTGTTAATAATGTCAATGACACTACGGAAGACTATCTGTGATGTCATAGTGTGACCTGTATAAATAACAGGTTCATTGTCTGGACCATCCCATACATCTAACTCCACACTTCGACAACCCATTTTGAGTGCACGAATGTAGCCAGTAATATCAGAAGGACCTCTAAACTGATCTTCTATCAGGTAAGTATTATGTGATGCATTTATGTAGTAGTGAGATAAGGGCTGTGCCATATCCTGGCATATTTTTTTGTGCTCTGGATCAAAAATACTACAATCGGATGACATAAGGTAATTAGTAAAGCCATCTAAGGAAAGACACCCGCTCTCCTGACCTTTAGATGGCTCATATTTTTTGATGATATTAAGGCTAATCTCCTCTGTGACCAGTGCCATACCTTGCTCTGCTTCTAAAAACATCATAAGGTCCTTTGTATCTAAAAATTCCTTATTGCTTGAAAACTGAACTAAAAGGAAATAAATTTCGGGTCTTGTGCAGAGCTCATGGAAAACTTCGATAAATTCATCTTTTGTGACATCAGTGCTAGTTTTGTCCTTGGATTTCTGCAATTCTTTGAATTTTAACTCAATTTTACTATTTTTTAGACCAGGATTTAAAGTTTTTACACACTGTACTGCCTTACAAAGAGGTAGATACCCCACATTTTCTTTATCCTCTTCACTAAACATTTCAGAGAGCCATGACATCCGCATATTATCCTGTAAACTCTCGATCATGTCCAACGTATGCTTACCATAAGAAATTAAGTAACGTAACCCTGTAACCCAAATATTCGCAACATCAGCTGAGTTGGCAACAAGATCTAGTGATTCATAATTATCACCATATATTATGGAGAAAGCACAGTCTTCTGAAATCTGATCAGAAATTCCATTGCTACGAAATATATCTGTATTTTTTCCTGTTCTCACTTCTTTTACCGATTTAATATCAATTTTTGCCTTTTCAGAATCCTTTTTGGAGGGTTCCCACCGTAACGACTGCATGTCTGCATCCAAAAGGTAGTATCTGTGGTAAATTCTGGAGTTTGACCGAACTTTTTTCAGTTCCGACCCTTCAACCATGGAATTAATACAGTCACTGGCGCTGCTGATTTTCTTCTCAGTCGGCATACTGCTGAATGATACCGTTTTCTTCCTCTCTCTCTTTTGCTTTGTACCATCCTGTAAAACAGATACAAAAAATAAGAATTAGTCACATTATAGTCAACAACTGCACATAGAGACCAAATTATAGTGTATACAACTTTGCTACATATGCATGGCAATATTTGACCCTCACCACGGAGAAAACCTTAAGTCTTCTACTGTGCAACATTATTTGTTCTGGTCAAGCTAAATAACAACTGTGGCACATTTTGCGCCTGATGAAAAAGTTCACCAACACAGTGCAGTGCATTTAACAGGACAGCTCAATAATTGCATACAAAAATGTAAAATGTAAAGGTTGGGCTTATGTTTCTTTAAAAAAAATTGTCCATTTCCAAGTTCAATTCAAAAGGCAATGTGCTGGAGAAATAATTTGACCACAGTAAAAAACAAAAAAACTTATAATAAAAAGTTATTAAAAAAATACAATTTGTGTAAAATTAAAAAATGTGCATTTATAAAAAGTATATTAGTTATGCTATTCATGCTTCTTCCTGGCTTTTCTACACTCAAAGCTCTTTAATTATTCGTGTGTTCAAGTGTCTTCTGATCTCAAAAGTATTACTGGAATTAATTCACAAAACCATAGGCATTATAAACATAAGCTACGTCAACACAATGTAAACCAAACTGGTGTGAATGGAGCAAGACAGCAGGGGAAACAGGAAATGCACACATTGTGTTTATGTTTGCATCGTAGGGTTGTATTCGACTCCCTGGACCTCATGGACCGTAACACACCAGAACATTTTTATGTCCATGGTCATGCTGATCCACTTGGTATTCATGGCAGAGATACTGGAGTAAGATGCCAGTTCCTTCTTCAGTGGGCCACAACATACAGCTCCTGGTATTCCTAGGTGGTCTCCCATCCAAATACTGACCAGGCCCAGCCCTGCTTGGCTTCAGGGTGGTGTGATCTCTTGTTTCCCTGACTGGAATAGAAACCAGAACGCAGCGGTGAAAGCCCTAAATCCTAACCACTGGACCACCAGGGATCGCGAATGTACACATTACACATTTTTTTAAATTCTGGAAATGCAATGTTGCAACAAAGTCAGGACCTACTTCCAGACCACGCTAATTCAGCAGATTGCACCATTCTCTTTATAGAACTCTATGATGATACAAACTACTCCCTCTATTGGTGGGATCCGATCTAGCAAATATTTTTTTTTTCAGAAGGAGGTCTGAAATTCTTTTAGACAACATTTGTTCAGGACTTAAAAGTAATTATTTAATACTTCCAGTACCTTCATACAAAAGGAAAATTGTTATACATAAAACCATTATTTTAAATAAAAATGTGCTCTTTAAAACAAAAATATGTTTTTTTTTCCCCAACAGCTTTTTTAGCTTACAGTGGTCCTCTCCTATGCCCTTCACAAATGAATACATTTAGTAAATATACAAATATTAGGAAGGGCTGTTTTATTTGGATTATATTAGTATTTTTTGCAAAAGATATTTTTATATTCCCTAAACTGTAATCTTGCATACAAATATCCCCACATGATGATTTATATGTGAGCATTTATTGTTGCATTCAGGGAGATCTGTTTGAGCTGACATTGCTGTTCCTAAATCTGGCCAGACATTAAGGAGACCACAACAAAGTTCTGTCCCAGTGTCAACTTAAACCAAGGCACGTAATATTTAAGGCCACTTTGAAAAAGTACTTGGACCCCGCAGCTGTTGTGCTAGGACAGAGCCAGAAGCTTTAGTATAACACCCTGCATCATGCCCAGGCTGATCTGCAGTGCTGGTGTCGGCAAAGTTCATACACTATCAAACTTCTTAATAATTCTATGATTTTTTTAAAAATGTTTTTGTCCTGCACAGCCCATGAAAGCACTGCGGTCCAATCAATTAAAAACAAAATGTATAATCTTATTCTTAGTGTTTAAAGTCATAACTAAGTTTCCTGGATTATGAATGCATCTGATAGAGGAGAATCTGTACTGTATGAAAACATTTTTTGCATGAAAAAATACCAAAATAAACATTAACAAACTCACGCTGATTTTTGCTAAATCTCTTGAGTTTGTAAGCAGCGGCTTTTATGAGTTAACACCCTTGAAAATCTCTGCTAAAATTAGCATAAACATTTATAATTTGTTTTGGCCAATTACAGGCAGCTATACACTTTAATACAATGTAACAATCAATGATGGCAGTTTGTGCAGGAAGCAATCATGGAATGTGTAGTCCTCCTGTAGAAGGAAGTAGGAGGAGTCAGAACCTGATCTGTAGATCTCTGCATTGAGCTGCTGTTGGTTTGAAGGTTAGTAAAGCATTAATATTCGTATTTAAATGCAGTGTTTCTATTGGTAGGTACACTGTGACTATGTAAGAAGTTCTGGGGGTGTGGAAAACAAGTTTTATTTTTAAATAAAATAAATCTGTATGTGTATAGGATGACTCCATGTAATGTGTCTAATATAGGCAACAAGTGTTAGAAAGATTAGATTCGAAAAAATGAAAAACAGGGAAACTTAGATATGCCTTTAAACACACATGGTTATTATATGACTTGGCAAAGGTGAAATGCAGCAGGCACAAGAATCTGCAAAGATCTACAGCAAATGCTCAGACATTCAGAAAAAGCTGGTTGATAAAAGACAAAGAAGTTATTACATAAAGTAAATTTTTTACAATTACTCTTTATTTACAAAACTATTTACAAGTATGAAGTAAAGATGTTGTACCTGAGGAAGGCTACCAAAACGTTCTAATTACGTAATGAAATGTACAGGGTGTTTCTACATAGTAATATATAATATCTTATTATTGACATTCAAACTTTTATGATTTATGAATGGTTTTCTTGATGGGAATGTGATTAACCACATTATTTTGTATCCGTTTGACTATTTTTTTTACTGGAGTTAATTTCCCAAGTACTCTTTGTATATGCTTGTTTTCCATATTAATTTTTTTTGCATAAGGCAAGGTTTCTACAAACAAGCTGTCTGGGCTCCAGAAATAATAATGAAATCCTATAAATGACTACACTGGAACCCCACAACTCCTCCTCTGAACTCTCCATAGACCACAAATTCACACACAGGATCTTAAATACACTCTTCAGGATCATATCATGGACAACACAACACTTGCCACAGAAGATCTTTCTGTGATAATTGCCTCACAAAACCATTGTTCTCACAAAATGGTTGACCAAGGTTTTATGGAACACAATTTGGGAAAAACTGTCCCTTCCCATTTGAAGATTATTACTAATGGATATCTATAGCTATCTGGTGTGAACACTATGAGCCCTATTCTAGTAAAAGACTGGAAATGCCTCTAACCCGTAATTTTGGCTGCAGGTGTTTTTTTTCTCTAAATGTTTAGGTGTATTCTAATGACTCCAGCTTGCAATTTATCTCCTTAAGCCTAAACTCGTAAACCCTGCCTTTTTAAGTAGGATTTCATAATGAAATCAGTAAAACACAGAAGCTAGATGTAATCTGCAATCGGGGGCTACAAATTAATTTGTGCCAATATATCACATATAATAGTTGTCAATCTGCGAATCGTCACGCTTGAGACAAATCGCAGTTTGACAACTCCGATTGCCAAAACTCCCGCGCATGCGCACTGCGTGGCACGCATGCGCATTGTAGGCGGGGTGCGCATGGTCATTGCAGCGAGGAGACACAGAGGAGGAGGGGAGACACACAGGGAAGGAGGGGGAGACACAGAAGAGGGGGGAGAGACACAGGGGAGTGAGAGGAGGGGGAAGAGACACAGGGGAGTGAGAGGAGGGGAAAGAGATACAGGGGAGGAGGGGGGGACACAGGGGAGAGGAGGGAGGTAGACAAACAGGGGAGGTAGAGGAGGGGGAGACACAGGGGAGGGAGAGGAGGGGGAAGAGTCACAGGGGAGGGAAATGGGGGGAAGAGACATGAGGAAAGAGACACAGGGAGGAGGGGGAGACACAGGGGAGGGAGAGGAGGGTAGAGACACTGGGGTGGGAGAGAAGGGGGGAGAGACACTGGGGTGGGAGAGGAGGGGGGAGAGACACAGGGGGGGAGAGACACAGGGGTGGGAGAGGAGGGGGGAGAGACACAGGGGTGGGAGAGGAGGGGGGAGAGACACAGGGGTGGGAGAGGAGGGGGAAGAGACACTGGGGTGGGAGAGGAGGGGGAAGAGACACAGGGGAGGAGGGAAGAGACAAGGGAAAAGAGACATAGGGGAGGGAGAGGTGGGGCAAGAGACACAGGGGAGGTAGAGGTGGGGGAAGAGACACAGGGGAGGGAGAGTGGGTGAAAGAGACATGGGGGGAAGACACAGGGGAGGGAGAGGGGGTAAAAACCCAGGGGGGGGGAGACACAAGGGAGGGAGAGGGGGAAATGAGACACAAGGGAGAAAGTAGACAGAGGGAGTAAAGTAGAGGGGGGGAGGCTCATTGTGAGGCCCGTGATGAGCGCCGAAGGTGCTTATTGCAAGGCCCATGATGAGCGCCGAAGGTGCTTATTGCGAGGCCCGTGATGAGTGCCAAAGGCTCTCATTGCGAGATTAGTTAAGTAGAGGAGGAGAGGCTCCCATTGTGTGGTAAACAGCATTGCCAGGCTTCAAATTTTATTGCCGTCATTTTTGCTATTAAGTAATATTTGCCAATCGGGCTCGCAATCAAGCAATCTATCAAATGAATTAGATCATCTGTTCTAGTCCATGTGGGTTTCATAATATGTAATAACCCTTTGAGTCCAGAATCTATATTAAATAACATATAAAAATAATATCTTTTAATTGCATATTTGTGGGTTTGAGACTGTTGTGCAATTAATTCTAATGTATTTCCATGTCTTCCCTTGCTTTAAAATTGTTTAATTGCTGCTACAGCTCTAATAAATGTTTGAAAAAGCCCTTTCGAGTCCTATTTAGTACTCGTAATTTTTGACAGAAATGTGATACTTTTTTCATTGGTTGGGCCAGACTTTATTTGCGAGCTAGAGCTACGGTAACAAAAGAATATCGAATTTGTCTAACTAATTATTTAGAGCTTGTAATATTTGAGCTGTACTAAAACCAATAGAGTACTAAGGCCGGTTTTGCAGCTGTGGCCCGCCCATAGTAATTGTGGGTGGGTAACTTGTAATTGGATTGCAAGTAGCTAATAGAATATGTGGCAATATGAAGAGTCATTTTAAGTGAGTATAAATGTACACATTGGGCAATACAATAGGGCCCTATATTTGGTATTTGATAAATGGACTGTATTATTTGTATCTGAAAGATGGTATTTTAGAATACTTTACTTTGTGCTTTTTTTTGTTTTAAACATGAGTCCAAGTGCAAAGAAATGGTTTTGAAAGCTTAACGGTCCTGTGTGGGCTCGGAGACGTCCATGAAGTTTATATACAGCAGCGGACTGATACTTCCAGCAAGTTTTGTTCAAGTTTATTAATTTTTTTTACAGACAAAAAGATGTGTAATGTTTAAAGTAGGTCACTTGCAATGGATAATAGAAAGTCTGCAAGTTCCTTTAAATATACTAAACTGGTGGGCCACATATCCAACAGTTTTAAAAGTACAAATAAACTATTCATATTGAGTATAATATTGTAAGTAGTCGGAGGCTAAAAATCATTGGAATTTTTAAATAAGATTTAATCCTCCTTAGAATGGAAAAAGCTTTCAAACACATTTCTACCCACTAAAAACAAATGTATGTATCTGCTTTAGTACCCATTTCTTTACATAAAGAGCTCTGAGACAGTTCTCATACTGATGGGCCTCTACAGGATGAAACAGCTGTCTGAGGGTACATTTTTTGGCACAGTGTTAAGCACAATCTCATAAATATATAGTGAGATTTCAATATTTATGCTTTTGTGTTCAGGGTCTAAAGAAGAACTTTATTAAAAGTGTGTATGTACAGTGGAATAGTTCAGTGGTTTAAACTTGTATTTGTTATAAGGAACGCTCTGTTCCAACTAGAACTGTCCAAACAGATTCGAAAAATGACTTTCATATACATAGAATACATCTTGATTAATTGATTGCCATTCTTCTTCTGAAAAGTGTGGAGAACCTTTAACCTTTTTGGGAAAAACACTGATATAGTGGCATAGACTACTACATACACATTTTTTGTTTATATATATATATATATATATATATATATATATATATATATATATATATATATATATATATACACACACACACACATACAGTATATATGCAGTGATACTTCGGCACGTTTTGAATTCAGTATTCAACGCATTTCGATGAGGAAAAAATCCTTGACGTTTTCACCACTCATCGTGCCTTCTGGAACCAATTAACAATGAGTACCGAGGTACCACTATATACATATATATTGATTGAAGAGTGAAGTGATACTATTGTTTTTATATGCACTGGGTTTTATAGTAACAATACAGCAATGCCACTGTAATTACTGGTTTGGAAAACTCTATATCCATTTGGGACATAAACAGGAAGGCACATATAAAAAATGTAGGCCAAATTCTTTTTTTTATAAAAGAACACTCAATGACACCCTTATAGATAGCACTATTGAAAATGGTATAGCTTTATTCAAACAATTAATAATTAAAGTAATTGCAAGGACATGTACAAAGTGATTAAATTGACTCTGTAAAGTCAAGTTCAAGTGTCATCTCCACCCTCTGACAAATCTCCTTTATAAGAAGAACATCCTCTTAGCTTCTCAGCCATTCATATGTCACATCCTGGGATGCTTTCTTTCCACAATCTCTTCTAACTGGCTAAGAAGTCTCCCTCACTGCAAGAGAGAACTGCTGGAATGGGGGAAAACAATTATATCCTTGGTTAGGAAATTTAGCATAATTTTAAAATATTTAAAAAAATTGCAAGGACATTATTTTAGGATTTTAGGATGTTTGGAATGAATTTCCGTGCTTTGTAAACTAATTACAAATACTAGTAGTTACTTCTTTTTTTTTATTTGAATAGGGAACATGGACATAGACACCACAAACAGATCTGTACTTCATGGTAATACTCTGCTGCATCTTCTGCGTTAATGGACAACTTTATGTTGAGGAAAAACTCTATATGCCTGTAAAGTATATAACAAAATATCAACATTAGCAAATAAGTAAACGAGAAGCATAAAACGATTTAGAGGAAGTCTTAATTTTACCTGAGGGTGTCCATTTTGGACCTCCAGAGCATAGTTTCTTGACATGAGCCTGAGAGAGAGGGTATATCTATCTTGAGCTGTACTTTTATGTAATCCTAATTTCACAACATTGTGGCAGCCTTTCAGTGGAATGAAGGGCCCATAGCCCACCTCAGGCTTGCCTGGGGTTGGGGGGAGGGGCCACCTGACATGGCAGGCCCGGGTAGGAGCGGGGAGGTGGCTAGCTGGGGGAGGTGGAGCAATGTAGGCGTTTAGCGTCAATTTCCTCCAGTCTGCCCCCAGCTGGCCATGAGAGCAGAGATGTTGCTGTGCAGCTCCTGCTGATTTAGGACTAGTGGCCTCCGGGGTGCTGGCCCAGTGGAGGGAGCACGGAGGGGAGTGCTGGGGGCACTCGGGAGGAGTCCGGTGGGCGGCCCTCCCGCGGGCGCAGGGCCCGGGTGCCGGTGTGTTGATCCCAGTGATGTGCCGGCGCCATCCTGGTAGGTCTGTCCCACGATGGGACTTGGGGTATGGTGATAGTGGGGCTTTTGGGCATAGTGTGCACACGGGCGCAGCCGCCCCCCCCCCCCCCCATGAGTCCTATAAGTTATATATAAAGAGTACTGGGGGCCTGCTTGTGGGTACAGGGAGAGTTGTGGCTGGATCAGCAGACATCCTCTCTCTTCCTCTCTCTCTCTCTCTCTTCCTCTCTTTTCTCTGTCTTCCGTTTTCTTCCTCTTTCTTTCTCCCTGTCCTTTCTTCTCCTTTTTCTTCCTCCCTCTCTCTTTCTCCCTCTCTCTTCCTTCCTCCCTCTCTCTTCCTTCCTTTCTTCCCTTTTTCCTTCCCTTCTTCCCTTTTTCCTTCCCTTCTTCCCTTTTTCCTTCCCCTCTCCATTTTTTCTTCCCATCTCTTTTTTGCCTCGCTCTTTTTTCCTCGCTCTTTTTTCCTCGCTCCCCCCCCCCCGGTCTATTAGAGTAATATTGCCCTGCCCCTCAAACACTTCAAAGCACTGAGACACAGACGAGGACTGGGGTTATGCAGAGGGTATATATGCGGGCTTCACAGGAGGAGGCTCTTTACATGTGGCCCATCTGCATTGCTGGAGCGGCTTAAATGTGCTAGCACCCCTTTAACGGACACAAGCGCAGTTTAAAGTGCCACTATGCGCAGCGTTGTGTTTTTCTTTCCTCTATGGTATGATGAACACCTGATCTGATTACGGTGATTATGCTATCAACATATATATTAAATAAATGAATATATAACAGTGCAATTCCACCTTGTCCTGCAGCCTTTATGGCTATTCTTAGCCCCTCCCCACTGCTCTTCCACTAGGCCCTGCAGTTTATTCCCGGTATGCACTTTGGTATACACGGACGTCTCGGCCGCCCCCCCCCCCCCCCCCCCTCCCGGTGCACAGGCATTTATCTCTGGCAGCTCTGTCTACCTGTCTTGCTCTGTGTCCTCTCTTTGTTCTGTTCTATCTTTGTCTTTCTGTCCTCTGTGCTATCCCTAAAATTATCCTATCTGTGTAACTGCCACTTGCTAGATCACTACCCTCCTCTGCGGTAGGTGTATTACCCCTCTCCCCATTCGCACCGTCCGTTACATTCCGCAGTTGGTGTCTCGCAGTCAATTTGAGCTGACTAGGAGATACAGTAAAGGCGGATCAGCAGGGGAATATCTAGGAGGTCACAGAGTCGGACACGACCGAGTGTCGCCACGTAGGCTATGGGGCAAGTTGAGGCGAGCTATGGCTTATGGTAACATAACCACCCCTTACTGCCCTCTCATGCGTTAAGTATCTCCGGGCGTTAACAGTGTCGTACTAGGTTCCCGTTCTTGGCGGTCATCTGATGCTTGTCGCTTGTTCCTCGGTCTTGTTGGTCTCTTGGTCCGTTGTCCGGATTTGGGCTCGTGGATCTAATGATTGTGGTATTCTCCTCCAATATGGTAGGTTTCCGCGGCTGCATTTCAGCTTGCCGTGGTGGTTCAGAATCGGAGGGTGCAAATTTTCTTCGCGAGGAGGATCTAGCTTAAGGGTATCTCCTATTGGATGGTGTTAATTTCGGGAGTTTATATATCCGACGTTCGGTGGCTTATGGTTCCGTCTTTTATCAAGTTGCATCAATTTTCCCTCTGGTAGTCATCGTGTCTCTTGGCTTTTTCGTTGTCCAAAAGGCGCATGGGCCTTGGGGATAGGGTGAGGTAGCATAGGTCCAAACTGGGTTGTTGTTTGTGTGCTGTTTTTTCCCTCCAGATAGCATTGCACGGTAGTTTAGTGCGGAGTCACTCTTTCAGTTAGACCAGACTGATGTACTACAGGTTACTTATCCCTAAAATGTCATCCGGGTATCAGTTTAGTGGGGTGTGACACGTCGATAGGTCGCTCAAACAGTCGCAGGTATTACATATCCTCTTGACGGGTATGGGGAGCGGGCAGCAAGCACAGGACAGATTAGTGATATGCCCTGGTTTTGTTTTCAAATCTTACCGTAACGGCATCAGGGGATCGGCGTCGGGCCCCTTGTCGGTCGGGTTAGAACTAGTGTAGGTTTTGCCGCGTGACGCTAGATTGTATCCCTCGATTGAGCCGTGGGAGGGTAGCAGGGTTAGTGTTCTGTGGGTCTTTCTCATGGTTTGTTTTGTTGTCGTTGTATGGGAAGGGAGTTATGTATATGGGATTGTCTGGCTCTGTTTAGTTATAGTCTCAGGGGTCTTGCCGGCGGGACGCTAGTGCATAGCATCCGGTATTAGTCATATGGCAGGGGGTATCATATGCTTTTCATGTGAGTTACGGGATGTTATCAACTCGTTGTACCGCGTTCGGCAATGTGCGAACTGAGGAGTAGATATGGGTTATATGCAACAAAGGCTGTCGCTCCTTTCATCACCTGCGGTGGTATTACGAGTGGGTCTGTTGGGACGGTATCATAAGTTATTTGGTATTGGGTTAGTGCTGTAAGGTACTTGGCGTCATTGATCTTTATAGAGATATGCACGGCCGGTTGGCAGTGGATCGAATGGGCAGTAATTAGAGGGTTCAGTGAATACGGTGGGAGCGTAGGCGGTCCCTCAGTATGTGGTTGCTTTTTCAGTACTATATGGTTGAAAACCCGGTGCTCTGTACGGATGGTGGAGCATAGTGTTATGAAGGTACCAGGCTAAGTAAACGGGAGGAAGTAAGGTTCCGGAGCAGGAACAGGAGCGAGCCTGAAACTGTTGGGCTGGAGTGGGAGGATGGACAGTTGGGCATTGGTAGGGTTGGGGGTCCTAGGTTTCCCCCCGGGCTCAGAGGAGTAGTCCCCCCCCCCCCCCCCAAAGGTTGGTGGGGTACAAGTAGTAGCGGTTACCCATCGGAAGTCAAGCTGGGTTAATGGGTCCTGTAGAAGGAATGGAAGGAGAGAGCAAGGGGTAAAGGCGAACAGAAGGTATTTCAAAGGGACAGCAGGCGACGGGTAGCCTTTTCCCAAGGGCCTGAGATACCACTGTTCGGGAAGGAGGTCTGTGATAAGGGCAAAGCCTTGCGGGCTGTGCAGCCATCTCTCCTGCCCGCCGGTGTGCCGGTAGTGAGAGTTTGGTTAGTATACAGGCAGGGAGGGCGACCTCAGGTGCCTGGTCGTGGGATCCAAAGTGTGATCGTAAAGGCGAACAGGAGGTATGGCAAAGGGACAGCAGGCGACTGGTAGCCTTTTCCCAAGGGCCGGAGATACCACTGTTCGGGAAGGAGGTCTGTGATGAGGGCGAAGCCTTGCGGTCTATGCAGCCATCTCTCCTTCCCGCCGGTGTGCCGGTAGTGAGAGTTTGGTTAATATACAGGCAAGGTGGGGCGACCTCAGGTGCCTGGTCTTGGGATCCAAAGGGGATCATATGACCATATGGCTGGTTACTGCGGTTATGGAAAGAGGTCTGTGACAAGTTTAAATCCTTGCGGTTCTGTGCGGCCATCTCTTTCCGCTGGTCGGATGGTAGCAGGAGGTTGGTTGGTAAACAGACAAGGTATGTCGACCTCAGGTGACTGGTCTGGCGATCCAGGGTGATCACGTGACCATGTGGCAGCGGCAGCCAGTTGAGCAGGTGGGATAAGGAGGTAGTTACAGTGTGTTGGGCACGCTGATTGCTACCCCTTCCTGAATACGTCTCTCTTGGTTCAGCCAATCACGAAGTTGGTTTGCACCTTCCCTTGATGAAATGGGACTGGTTCTATATGAGTGATTTTACGACGTTGGAGATTGCCAACAGCATTTGGGCATATTCCGCATGGAACTTGCTGCCCACTCGCTTGGTGCAGAAGCAGATGCAGTAACAGCCCTATGGGCTTTTGGAGAAGATGGTCTTGAGAATTGGAAGGTATCGGGCGGAAATAGCATGAGCTATTAGTAAAGCAGACCATGCGGGCGAGTGGCCTTGGTTATCGGTCTTGGCCCAGAGCTGGGCGGGGCCCCGACACGGATGGATCATGAGCAGAGGTGGAGAGTGGAGTGAAGTTTTTAGGAGGGTATGTGGCTGGCCATGGTTTTTTGTTGGTGGGGGGAGTCGAATCCGCAAAGGTATTGTGCGATCTTCTCTGTGGCGGGTGGTGAGGGGAGTCGCCGGGACAGTGGAAAATGGGGGAGATCCTACCCTACAGTGGTACGGATGTTCCAACACGGTAGGCCCTGGATGAGGCCTCTGGGCGTAGGGTGTACTGTCTCTGTCCAGGCTCCTCCCCTCGGGGTTATGTTTATTTATGTATTTATCGTTATGGTTATTACATCATGTTGTGTTTCCAATAAACGCTGTGGCCAGTTATGTCCCAAGAAATGGTCTGTGTCTAATCTGTGTCTAATTTTATATTCTATGGGTGATGGGGTAAAAATTATTATATGCTCCTACCAAATGGGCCTTGCTTAGGTCATGAAGGGCCCGTAGCCCACCTCAGGCTTGCCTGGGGTTGGGGGGGAGGGGCCACCTGACATGGCAGGCCCGGGTAGGAGCGGGGAGGTGGCTAGCTGGGGGAGGTGGAGCAATGTCGGCGTTTAGCGCCAATTTCCTCCAGTCCGCCCCCAGCTGGCCATGAGAGCAGATACCCACCCACCCATCCCTAGAGTATTGTTGTTAACGTGTTGTATATTGTACTGTAAAAAAAAAAAAAAAAAAGCAGCTGTGTATTAGTTGTTGTCTATGTATTCATTGTG